>JAUJEN010000017.1:0-468493 GCA_030448925.1 Citrus cavaleriei
TCCATACTTCGTTCGATTACGTATTGCTAAAGTTAATCGATTCTGCTTCTTTCTACCTGCAGCACCTGGCTATTCGCGTGGGCTTTGTTGGAATAATGGTATCGATTGGAATTATGAGGAAAAGGGTCTTCGTGTCGTGGACGAAGCTCAGCCGAAGAGGCAGATGAATATCTTGTACGAAATTCATTGATGAATACCGCTGCGGAAAAGAATAGCTGCCTAAAGTGCATTAGATGAATGCTTGATGGAACACCACTAATTCCAACAATTTATCTTAAAAATATCTTTGAGTTTCCAAGGAATTAATGTACACGAATGGCCAATATTTTTCAACTTTTTAAATCATTTGATATATGTCATGTTACTGACTTAGTAAAGAAAATTATAAATTTTTTAAATTAATGGAATTATTTTACGATAAAACTAATCTAATCACATTTAAAAACTATTCTTTAAATTTCACTATTTCTACTGTTATTCTTTAAACTCTTTCTGAACAGAGCATGAAGAGTCACTTATCTAAATATATTTTTTTGTGCTTTCCTTCACTTGATTCATCTTATCCCTCTTTTATAGAACCTGTCGTATTTTACGTTTCTGTTACTTTCTCTTCCATTTTCCCGACTCCTAAACACCATCAATCCTTGATAGTTGCAGAGTATATTAATTAATTAATGGGCCGCTAATTCTTCTTAAAAGAAAAGTTTTGTAGGGGAAATTGGAAAAAAGGCTAATTCAATTTGAATTTTGATAGGTGCGAGAGAAGGATAGGACCGTCAATTAAATTGCAAGTGGACATTCCCACCATTCATGTCTCATGCTTGTCATATTTAAATTTAAAAATCACACCATGTCAGTATGGTGATGATGTGGGTGTTTCACCGAAATTTTATCTTCATGCTGTTGAAAAAAGCGTGCTCCCAGTGGATTACGCTTTATTAATGTAGAGATCAGGATTTTATTTCGATGAGTGCCATAATAATTAAACTACTGATTAAGTTGGTTTGACATAAAATCAACGTTGTATAATTTTTTGGATATTATCTCAATTTTACTTCTGTAGGTTTGTTGTTTGTATATTATCTCAATTTTTTTAAAAAATGTAATTGCCAATTATCAAACAAGAATAATCCCAACAATTTATCCAAAAATTTTATGATAGAATGGCTAATTTTTTAATCGACTTTCTGGATAAATGATAATTTTTTATAGCAATGTTACTTATTACAGGAAGAAAATTATAGAATAATTTTTTGAATTAATAGTATTACTTTACGATAACACTATCACAATCTAATTTTTAAAAAAAATAAAGTTATTCTTTAAATTTCGCATTACTATTCCTACTTTTCTTGTTATACTACTTAATGGCACTGGTGAAGCCTCGAATTATCAAACAAAAGGCAAAAATAGTTCAATATCTGCTGTCCCACTGAGCATTATTAAATTCACACGATAAAATGAGTTACTTATATTAAAAAAACAATCGGTCTCATTGCGTGCTCTTTCATTGACATAGGCAATTTGCTGGTCAACTTATGGCACTTTTATGAATTTTCAAGACAAGTGAATTTTTCAAATTTAAAAGAAAAAAATAAAGAAATGTAATTTCAATTTATCCAAAAATTTGAGTTTCAAGGAATACAGCATTTATTATGTCATGTTAATATAGAGAAGAAAATTTTAAAACTTCTTTTGGATGAATAAAAGTATTTTCTGAAAAATATTTCACAATCAAATTTAAAAAATTTCACTCCTCCTGGTACATAATTTAAGAATTTAACATTATAAATTAATCTTTTTAATCAAAGTAATAATCTCTCCTCGGTCTGCAAATGCTAAAATTTAATATCCGTTGACATATTTGCTCAAATTCACAATAAATTTCTAACAGAATTATGAAATTCGTTACTAGAAAATTGTATAAAGTTGAGAATAGAAGGTTTGATCTTAGGAAATTAATATAACCCTATCCGATGCAAAAAATGATTGTAAAAAGAAAAACAAAAGTCACGGGCTTATTTAGAAAAAAGAAAAATTACATTCCATTTTCCAGTTATTAAAGTAATTCTAAAATCGCTAGGATCACAAAGGATAGGCTTTGGTTGACTGAGGTCAGCCTTAACGCTTTTCTCCTCTACATTCTTAGAAATTTTGGTTTCACTATAAATACTCGGTATATAACAAACTTATAAGTGTTCTTGCATTACCAATCCAATTAAGCACACATGACAATATAAATACTACACAGACCGTCTATCTCATGGAAAGGTACTCATTCTATAAATACTCTCAGGATGATGAGCAGATTTCTCTTACTCCATTGTTTGATTCTTATTTCCTTATTTATCGCAGCTGCAACTTGTGGCCAACAGAAGTACTATTACCACAGACCGAGATGCTCTGCTTGCCATGAAAGCTCACATAACTCATGATCCAACCAATTTCTTCACTTAAGAATTGGAATACAGGTACTCCTGTCTGCCAACTGGACAGGCGTCGCTTGTGATGTCCATAGCCAGGAGTCCACAGATCTTGAATATTTCCGTTTAAATCTCACCGGCACCATCCTTCTCAACTCAGGAATCTTTCGTCTCTTCAATCACTCAATCTGAGTTTTAATCGACTTTCTGGTTCCATTCCCTCCGCCATCTTCACCACGTATACACTGAAACATGTTAGTCTCGGTGAAAATCAACTCTCTGGGCAAATTCCTACAAATATTTGTAGTAATCTTCCTTTTCTTGAATTTTTTTCTTTGACCGGAAACATGTTCCATGGCGGAATACCGTCCACTCTATCAAATTGCATATATTTGCAAAAATTAGGTTTGGTAAACAATAATTTCTCGGGGGCCATACCTAAAGAAATCGGCAATTTGACCAAATTTAAGATATTATATCTTGGCGGTAACAGGCTCAAGCTGCGCATGATCACGAAGTTTAATTATGAAAATTGTTGCATAAGTTGTAGTATGAATAATGTTCCATAATACAGTTTACACACGTTGATTAATTTGCAGGAGAAATTCCTCGAGAGTTTGGCAATCTTGCCGACTTGGAGTGGATGTCGTTGGCAGGCAACAATCTCCAAGGCATGATTTTAAACTTTTTGCAATTTTATTTTAGCTATGCTTGCTTCTGTATTAATTCGTTTGTTTATTAATTATGCAATGATTTATTGCTTTTCTTTCAGATAGAGACAAAGCTCCATGTCTCCCCTCACTCATTTCATTCTTTAATTTATGCAGATAAAAATAAAAATAAAATCTTTTGTAATTTTCTTTTGTCATATTGCCACATCCGTTTTGAAGCTCCCAATTAAGTCGATGAATTAGAATGATGCTTCACTCTTATTCTTGTCAGCCCAATTCTTATATAATTGAAGAGTAAATTGTTATTATGAGATTTGTCAGCCAATAAATTCTTTTTCCCCCAAATATGGTGATCAAATTGTTTGCTATATATAAATGTACTTAATTTGCAGGAGGTATTCCACAGGAATTGGGAATCTTACAAAATTGGAGATATTACAGCTGTTCATGAATAACTTATCCGGTAACTTTCTTTATGATATATATATATATATATATATATATATATATATATATATATATATATATATATATATGAGACATCTTCCGCTTCTTAATTAATAGATTTCAAGTCTCTCATTATAAATTCTCATATGAGGATAGTTACCTCTATCTAACATTATTCCGTTTTTTATTAGAAATTAGTTTGTGTTAATTCAAATTCTGTAGCATTTAAAAAAATTAAAACACGTGGAATAAATTGTTAATCTTTCTTCTTTACTGAATTTGGATTTCTCAAAATAATCTTGACAAGTATGCTTCACTAATGATATGCATGTGACAACTTCATAAAATATTTTACATGGAATCACTAATTATCTCTAAAGATGCCATCGGTGATACATAATTTCTTAACAAGCACCATACCAAAAGAAATCAACAATTTTATTAATCTCAAGAGTTACATCTTCTGCAATTATGACATAAATTTTAGTCATCAATCGCATAATATTTTATCTTAGCGATGATGATGTTCGGTCTTGGAATTTATAATATCTTGAAGGTTAGTAGCTTTGAAAATAAGAAATTGTTCATTTGCTAAAAAGTTAACTTAGTATTTAAGTTTTCACTTGAAAATTTTGAAAAAAGTGTTGAGAACTAGCCCTCCTTAGTATTTCCGGATAAATATGAAAAATGGGCTAGAAGAAATTATTTTACTGCAATAAGAGTTAGAAAGAGGAGAGTACAAGACTCATGACTTAGCTTTCTTGTGGCTTATTCTACTTGGGCTTTGGGCTTGATTACATTGAACGCTTACTGTTATAATAATGGGCTTTCTTTAACATGATAATTTCTAACCTTCAATTAGGTTATAGCAATTTAAATATAAATAATAAAGCATACTAAAGCTAGCATTGGTGTATGGATGAGTGGTGTAAAAAGGGATCTGTTTTCATGTATTATTTATTCTCTAAAACATATCTGAATACAATTCTTTCAAAAAAGGAAATAGCACATGAAATCGGAAATATTTTATTACGATGAGAATTCGTATACTCATTGTAGTAGAACATATAAAATAGATTATAAATTCATTATTCTTTGAAGCAAATCTGATTATAATTCCTTCAAAATTAAGTTTGTCATTAAATGATTTCTCAGGAGCCATACCAAAAGAAATCGGGAATTTGACCAAACTAAGGAATTATCTCTTGGCGATAACGAGGCTCCAGGTGCGCATGATCACTGAGTTTAATTATGAAAATTGTTGCATAAGTTATATGGATATCCTTGATAACTTGACAAACAAACAAAATCAAATAAAAGCTAGCGAGACTTCGAATATCCTAAACCACGAAAAGGAATGGTAATGGTATAATATGGATTACGTAGGCATATTTCACTTTGGACTCAACATTTATGGTTAATTTACAACTCTTTGTTGGATGAGTCTGAAATTGCTTTATATTAGGGGTGGGGAAAATAATCTTTGGGCCAATTTGGTGAGAATCCGTTGGGCCCAATTAGACTTATAGCTCAGCTCTGTGTCGATATCTGGGCCTTTACAAATAATTAATGGGCCAATTAATAATAATGAATAAATTACACACGGTCGAACACTTACACAGTTCCCTAGACACAGGCTTTCACTTTCACCACACATTTGATAATTTCTTAGCCTTCCCAATTAGATTATAGCAATTTATATATAAATAACTAAAGCATACAAAAGCCACCATTGATGTACGGATGAGTGGCGTCAAAAGTGTATCTTGTTTTATTTATTATTGTTCTATGATACAAATATGAATAATGGAATATAATGCTTTGAAAATACCGATAAACTTGCACATGAAATCGGAAAATATTTTACTGCAATAAGAATTCATATATTCATTGTAGTAGCACATATAAAATAGACTATAAATTTAATTTTAAAATACATTCTTATCTTCATATAAATTTTACATTCTTGATTTAAATTAACATTAAAATATGTTGTTTCTTTCACTATGTTATTTTATTTACAAAATTATTTGACTATTTGAATTAATAATACTTATAATTATTTTTTTAAATTTAATACTTTTTTAACATTTTATCTACATATAATAATTAAACTGTAACTTGTATTTAAAAATTCTAGTTCTCATATTCATTTCATGACATAAAAGTGTATATTTATGCTAATTTACCATTATCAACAAAATGCTTTGAGACAAATAATCTAATTTATATTTTTATATTTAAAATACTTGCATTTATTATATTTTGAAAAAATTTATTTGCAATTATTTTAAGCAGTTAAATTCAAATTTTAAGTAGTTATTAAAGTCATAGGGTATAAATGTATAATAGTCAAAAAGATTTGTATGATCATTTTTCAATGTATAAATTTTCTTAGTTAGTAGGAAAAATTAGAAATTGTTGATTTACTCATAAATAAATTTAATGTTTAGCATTTCAATTTTGGAAAACTTGAACTAAATGTTGATAACTTGAATCGATCGAGGAGTTTCTCTTCCTTGACCCACGGACCCATTGAAAGTTCTATTGAATTGAGTTTCGGTGCTTATAAAAAAGCATTTCTTTTCCTTGTTGCGATAATTTATTCACAAATGAGTTTATTAGCATCGAAGTTACACGAGTGCGAGACCATGCTAGTAGGAGAAATTTGAAAAGAAATTATTTTACTGAATTAATTTATTTTCTTCTTGTAAGCTGAAATACTACTTTTTTTGGGCTATCAGGGGCTTGATTTACTTTAATAATGGCCACCGACTTAGGCATTTTTTACTTCTCACCACACAATTTGATCTTTTAATTCGTTTTAACCACATAATCTATCTATCTCTCACCTATTGCTTACTTAAATCTCATGCATATTTTACCTACTAATTTTTATAAATATTAGTCAAATATATTTTATTACGTTTCTCTCGTAACTGCTCCAAATGTGTACTATTAATACTTAACCTCCTTTTAATTTACCGTGCAATCTATCTATCACTTAAGTCGGATATATATTTTACCTATATTTTACCCCAAAAATATAAAATAAAAGAAAAAATAATATGTAGCAATTTGCATATAACTAACAAAGCATTGACGTAGCCTTTCAATACTTCACAGTGGCTTTTCTTGTGTGTTAGTGCTTGTAATAATTGTGTAGCGTATAAATGAAATTTATTATTAAAGTGCGTCCATTTTTAGATATTACTTATTATTTGAAAATAATCTGAATATAATTCTTTTAAAATATAGGGGAGATACCATGAAATTGGTAATCTCCAAAATCACGGAGGAGTTGGACCTTCGTCCAAAACAAATTAATTAGTCTTGTCAGGTTGCAATCTTTAATGTGTCAACACTCAAATTACTTGGGCTTCAAGATAATTCTCTCTCTGAAGTCTTTAGTCCATCAGTCAGGCTTCCAAATCTTGAAGAGCTTGTTTTGTGGGGTAATAATTTGGTGGCACAATTCCTCGTTTCATCTTTAATGCTTCTAAGCTCTCTATACTAGAATTGGAAGAGAACTCATTCTCGGTTTTATTACCAACACATTTGGCAACAAGAAACCTTGGTGGCTTAATTTACAAGATAATTATTTGACATCTTGACTCAAATTGAGCTTTCTATCCTCGTTGTCAAATTGCAAGTCTTTAACATTTATTGGCTTATCAAATAATCCACTAGATGGCATTCTTCCCAAGACGTCTATCGGAAATCTTTCTCATTCTTTGGAAGATTTTGAAATGCACAATTGTAACGTTAGTGGTGACATCCCTGAAGAGATCGGCAACTTGACCAACTTGATAACCATTGATTTAGGAGGCAATAAATTGAATGGATCGATTCTGATTACTCTTAGCAAATTACAAAAGCTTCAAGGTTTGGTTCTTGATGATAACAAATTAGAAGGATCAATCCCAGATGATATTTGTCGTTTGGCTGAGCTGTATAAATTGGAGTTGGGTGGCAATAAGCTTTCAGGATCAATCCCTGCATGCTTGATAATCGATTGCTCGAGGATCGTTTGGGTTCCAATGAGTTAACTATTCCATAACTTTTGGAACCTTAAGGATATCTTGTACCTCAACTTTTCTTCAAATTTTTTTACTGGCCCACTCCCATTAGAGATTGGAATTTTGAAGGTTTTGGTTGGAATTGATTTTTCGATGAATAATTTTTCAGGCATTATCCCAAAAGAAATTGGAGGCCTAAAATATCTAGAATATCTCTTCTTGGGATATAATAGATTGCAAGGATCGATTCCTGATTCATTTGGTAATTTGATAAGTTTGAAATTCTTGAATTTGTCCAATAATAATCTCTCTGGGGCAATTCCTGCATCTTTAGAGAAACTCTCATATCTTGAAGATCTAAATCTTTCTTTCAACAAGCTAGAAGGAGAAATTCCTAGGGGAGGATCTTTTGGAAACTTCTCAGCTGAATCATTTGAAGGAAATGAATTGTTATGTGGTTCACCTAATTTACAAGTCCCGCCATGCAAATCTAGCATCCACCACACATCATGGAAAATTTCTCTTCTCTTGGGGATTGTCTTGCCATTGAGTACTACATTAATGATAGTAGTCATTTGGTTGATCCTTAGATATCGACAGAGAGGAAAACAACCATCGAATGATGCTAATATGCCACTAGTAGCGTGGAGAACATTTTCATACCTAGAACTTTGTGAACAGCAGGATTCAGTGAAAACAATCTAATCGGCAGAGGAGGGTTTGGCTCTGTTTATAAGGCAAGACTTGGGGATGGGATGGAGGTTGCAGTGAAGGTCTTCAATTTGCAATGTAGAAGAGCATTTAAGAGTTTCGATATTGAATGTGAAATAATGAAAAGTATTCGCCATCGAAACCTTATCAAAGTTATTAGCAGTTGTTCAAATGAAGAGTTTAAAGGGTTGGTATTAGAATACATGCCTCAAGGAAGTTTGGAGAAGCATTTGTATTCGAGTAACTGCATTTTGGATATTTTTCAAAGACTGAACATAATGATAGATGTTGCATCAGCTTTGGAATATCTGCACTTTGGTTGTTCAACTCCAGTAATTCATTGTGACTTAAAGCCCAACAATGTATTGCTAGATGATAATATGGTTGCTTATTTGAGTGATTTTGGCATCGCGAAGCTCTTAATTAGAGAAGATCAGTCTATGACTCAGACGCAAACACTTGCCACAATAGGTTATATGGCACCAGGTTTGTTCAATATAAATATTTTCTATTTCTTGTAAACTTCCTAATAAGTTATTTATGTTTCATAATCTTCATTAGATGAGGAAATTATTATTAATGATATATCTTACTATGTAAATGTTGCAATTCATAGAGTATGGAAGAGAAGGACGAGTATCCACAAATGGAGATGTTTATAGCTTTGGAATTATGTTAATGGAAACTTTTACCGGGAAGAAACCCACAAATGAAATTTTTAATGGAGAAATGACATTAAAGCATTGGGTTAATGATTGGCTACCCATTTCCACTATGGAAGCTGTTGATGCTAATTTGCTAAGCCAGGAGGACGTACATTTTGTTGCAAAGGAGCAATGTGTGTCATTTGTCTTCAATTTGGCTATGGCGTGCACTGTGGAATCTCATGAGCAGAGAATCAATGCAAAAGAAATTGTAACAAAGCTCTTAAAAATTAGAGACTCATTACTTAGAAATGTTGGAGGCAAACGTATAAGAACACCAAATTTAAATTGATTCTACCCCTCCATTGCTTGCTATCCTTTTCAGAGACTTGAACGGTTATCCTTCATACCAGTTTTGTTGATATGTTTTGTTATTGCTCTTGCTCATGTTTGTTTCTCTATTTCTTTAATTTGCATGCATGTATTTTTGGTTCTCTTTTATGTTTTTGTTGGTTTGTATGTAGTTTGTTTTTAGGGGTAAGGTTGATTATGTCCTCCAATTAGAGCATCCTTTTATGTTTATTCAATAAAGCTTCTCTAATACTATCGAGGTTCATCAAAAGAAAAATTTTAATTAATTTTCTTTTCTTTGACGTAATGAAATTCTAATCTTCATAGTGAATAACTTCAAAATAGAGTGTAAGAGTATTAGTAGTTATGGTTGTTTTTGAACTGGAGTCAAGAACAATTTATGACAAAAAAACAAGTCTCTTGTATTATAGGCAAAATTCTTTTCATTAATCTTATTTGTCTACATGTTCTCCTATTTTCTCCATTAATCGTCAATCAAGGTTTCATGCTTCCTCTTTGATAAAGGAAAATATTACTCGCGAATATTTAAAATTTTCAATTTGACATGAGAGCTTTTTACCATCGATAAAATGGATATGAGTGGAGTTTTCAATCATTACCTCCACCAAAATCCTTACAACGCCACTTTTTAATATTATTTTTTAAAATACATTCAGTTTAATTTAAAAAAATAAATCCATTTGTTAAATTTAATCTTTTTCTCATAAATTTCAACCTAAAAATATATTTCTTTTAAATTTTTATTATAAAATACTTACAAGTTCTAAACTATTAAATTATTTTCTTCTTATTATATAGTTTATATCTCCATAACTCTAAATTCCTATAATTTCTTAAAAAATATTTTTTAATTTAAAATATAAATATAAAATATAGAATGGAGTGAGTATAAAAAAACTTGTTAAAATAATAATTCTTTTAAGTATTTAACTGAATTTTAAATTAAAATAAGAAATAAATTATTTTTTTGGGAAATATTTAACATACCCCCAAATAAATTGACATTTTGCACCGCGTCCCCAAAAAACTTGATTTGTTGCACCGCGCCTCCAATTCCTTTATTTTCTCAGTTAAGTTTAACGGTGAGAGGGTAAAATTGGAAGTTTATTCCTTAAATTACTTTTAATGGGAATTCTCTTTATTGCAATTGAAATAAAAATCTTAAAAAATTAAAGGAAAAATAATAGTGGTGACAATGTATATGTAACAAGAAATTTTTTTTATTGCAATTGAAATAAAAATCTTAAAAAAATTAAAGGAAAAATAATAGTGGTGACAAATGTACATGTAACAAGAAATTTTTTTTATTGCAATTGAAAATTAAAGGAAAAATAATAGTGGTGACAATGTACATGTAACATCAATAAATTTTTATGACATCTATAATAAGACAACTATAGTGAGATTACTCTTATTTAATTGAATTATATATAATAAAATTAGTTTAACAAAATCTAACCCGTTAGTATTCCATATCACATGATTAACGTATTTAAAAATCTTAGTTGCTTGTTTTAAACACTGCAACAACCGGTATAAAAAGAATGAGCTCATTTAATGGGAATTTTTCTCATTGGTCTATTTCTCTTCGCACCTTAGGTTCCTCTAACAAACTTAAAAGATGTTCCCCATCCCACGTGTCTCCAAATCTTCGTATTTCCAAACAAACACCGCCAAATAGAAGAGGATGGCTTTTATTGCAAACTGTATGAACGTTATGGCCATGGGACATTGGATCAAAATCAAACCAATGGATTGTAAAGCAAAATTACGGATTAAAAAATTCAACCAATTGAATCGGTTTGGTGTCACTTAAAAATAAATAATATATAAAACAACACAATTATCATATTAATGAGCCACTATTAAATTCATTCGATTATTTTTCTTTTCCATTTTCAATGAATGCTTAATATGGAAAACAATATGTCCCATTGAGCATTGTTTAAATCATTCCTAGTTTGTTTAACACGCATAAGAATATTCTTATTCGACCAATCCGTTAAAATTTGTTAAAATTCATTTAAGTGATGTGATATGACTCGATCAATAGTTTAATTTGTATAATTTATAAAATTTGGGCTTCAAGTAATGTAGATAGAATGGTTAATTATTTTAATATTCAGATAAATTGATATATGTTTTTATATTATGAGTGGATGAAATATCCAATAGAAAAAAAAAATGTTTGTATTCGTCATTTTTAGTGGGAATCTATTTAGTTTAACTTATCCATAAAAATGATTGCCGACTTATCTTGTTTCTCATTTTGTTTAATTTTCATAAATTTGACTCACAATTAATTGTGAGTGAAGAATTTGTTGGAAAAAATCTGGTCTTCCATTTATTTTGTAGGATTTAAAAGATTAAAAAACTTTAATACATATAATTTTATGTTCGAAACTAAATACTCGTAGCATTGCTGCTTCTATAAATAACTCATTTGTGCTTCCAACCTGTTATTTGAATTTTACGTTTTTGTTTCTCTTCATAAAGATTTTCTTCTTTTTTTTCTTTTTTCCATTCACATTTCTTCCATTTTCCCGACTCCCAAACACCACTAATCCTTGATTTTCTAGAGTATTAACTGTCCGTTTCTACAAACATAGACCTACTGTTTGTCTAAATACTATCAAGAAACAACATACTCTATCGCAGGATCTCTTCGTTTATTGACTTTTGACTTGTGAACGGGGCTAATTAAAGGGCATTCCTTTCTTCAAGTAAGAATGCAAATAAAGTACTATCCATGAGACACTTTAAAAATTATTTTACATCAAAAATGATAATAATCATAATAATCGGTTTAGTGTAACCCCATTATTACTTAGTGATCCGATTGTCTTCTCTTTCATTGACTTATGGCTGTGACTTCTAAGTTGGGTTAAGGATCGACAAAAATGTTATAACCTATGTTGATGCCGAAAAACGACCTCAACAGCTGAATTTGTTTCTTTTAGGGAATTACAGCGCGAATCCAAGCTCAATCGCCAATGATTGTAATTTTTGTACATCAATCGAAAACCACGGTTAGGATCTGTAGGTTCCTCCGATGCTTAAGTCAGAAATTGTGTATAAAGAGATAAAAATGAAAGGGAAGAATTGTAAATGAGTTCAAAATAAAGGAATTTTCCGGTAGAGAAACTCAAAATGTGGTAGGGAATGTTAAGGCTCTTAGATAGGTCACTTGTAGAGTTTTTGGTTCATTTTTGCTAACCCCTTCACCTGATGCGCTCTTCAGTTTAAATAGACTCTTAGTCGTATACGGTTACCTCCTTAACTTCAGCCCACTTTCTTCAGCAGTTGCAAGTGGTTGTCAGTTGGAGGTGGTTTAAATAAATCGTGGCACACAACTTCCCTATAAATTAGACCACGTTCTCTTAACTAGCAATTTTCCATGTCAAGCTAATTCTCAGGTCGGATAAGAGAATTTCAAGGTCGGATTACTTCACTTTCAGATCAGACAGATGAATTTCTCAGTTGTTCATATAGCATTGAGGTTGTACTCTTAACTTAGGTCATTCACATAGATCTTAGGTCGTACTTGTAAACCAGGTCGCCAACATAGGCTGCAGGTTGTACTTATAATATCTTAGGATCAATACCAGAAAGTCATTGCCGGTGTTGGAAACTAATAGAAAAATTTTCTCAAAACCCAACAACCTATAAAGCATGGATAATTAATTAATGGGAATGCACATCTCATCTTTACCATTCTCTTTGTCATTTTCATAATTCAGCTGTTTATTAATAAAGTGGATAAATTTATCTTTTAATAATATGTTTCTTGGCTGTTTTTTTGTGTATTTTTGTGTACAATTTTGTGTGCAAATAGCATTATTCATTAGTAATTAGTTTGGAGTGCTCTAATTTCTTCTAACAAGTAGCTCATTTTAGCTTAGGACATGTAACTAGTATTTTATGTTTCTGTTAATCTTTAATAAAGATTTTCTCTATTTTTTTTTCCTTTCACTTTCTCTTCCATTTTCCCCGACTCCCAAACACCACCAATCCTTGATTTTCTAGAGTATTAGCTCTCTATTTCGACAAACGCATAACTGTTGTTTGTCTAACTACTTTCAAGAAATAACGTAGTCTGTGGTTTATTGACTTGCGAACGGGGCTAATTAGTCACGGTCCGATTGTCTGACTTCTCCATTGACTCGGTCAATTCACGACCTTGACCTGCACAGTTGATACAACCGACTTCTCCATTTGAGGTGCACAAAACTTTCTTGAGTCATTTTGTTTGGTGATGATGAATTGGATGTCAGTTCATGAGTTTCATGATGAAGAGGACCAAAAACATTATTTTATTATTTAAAGAAGACCAACAATTATTTCGATGGTCATTTTATTATTATTATTTTTAAATATCCAAATGGTGAAATTTTCCAGAATTAAGGTGCTTGACTTCTTTATACAGAATTACAAAGCAAAAAAATTAAGAAACTAAATACTCGTCATCCAAGTGAGAAGAGATTGGGTTGTTGATACATTAAATAAAAGAAAAATCAATTAAAAGCACAACAATTCAATAATTTCATTCTCAATCATATCAAAAATAAAATTTACTGTACATTGTTGTTCGGTTCTGTAAAAGAAAAAAATTATTAGGGATTTGCAGTTTTTTTTAGTGTAATTTTCGTTAATTACAGTTTGGTCTGAAGGGTTAAGCACATGGATCATAATCATAGTATGGCCTAAGGAAGGAGCACAGTTCATTGGCTGCACTCAGTTTACAGAATATTTTGGGATTCAAGACTGTAGGTTGTTGCTGATGCAACTTGCAAAGGCTGTTGCTGTGTAACTGTATGCCATGCTGGCAAGTGTGCTATAACATATTGTTGAGATAGCACCAAAGATTGTAAACTAATTAGTACTGGAAAATCCTATTTGCACAAAAAATTGCACAAAATAAATAGAATGAGAATACTTATGCAAAAAAAAATAAGATTAATAAAGTGAATAAATTTATCTTTTAATAAAATATTTCTAGTCTTTTAGTGTTTTCGTGTATTTTTGTGTACGTGCAAATAACATTACTCATGAGTAATTATGTTTTATGTTTCTATTACTTTCTAATAAAGATTTTCTCTGTTTTTGTTTTTTTTTTTCCCCTTTTACCTTCTCTTCCATTTTTCCAACTCCCAAACACTACTAATCCTTGTTTTTGGTTTTTTTTTCCCCCTTTGAACGGGGCTAATGTTGGTCTAACTGCATGCTTTCATGAAACAACGTACTCTGCGGTTAAAATTAATTGATCATTTTATTTGCTGATAATGAATTGGTTGTCAAGTCATGAGTTTGATGATGCACAGGACGAAAAACGTTATTTTATTATTTAAAATATGACTAACAATTATGTTGATGGTCATTTTATTATTTAAAATATGCAAATGGAATCTTACCGAACTATAGTGCTTGACTTCTTCATACAGTGCTTGACTTCTTTGTACAGAATTATAAAGTGAAAGAAATTACGAAATTAAATACTTTTCATGCGAGTGGGGGAGATTGGGAAGCGATCACATTACATAAAAGAAAAATAATATAAAAGTACAACACTAATAATATTCTCATTCCCAATCATATCGATGCGAAAATTCTGTATATTTGTGAAATAACTATTGATTTCACTTCGGTAATTACTTTTTAAAAGTAACGTAAACATTTTTATTTTATTTGCATTCGAGCTTTCTTTCTTTTTCGCTGGCCTTTACTCTTGACCGTATTTTCATGGGGCATATTCAATATGAATCCTCTGCAAGTTTGTGGCAGTTTGGTTAGTTACGAACTTTTGTAGAATTGCATGAAGATGACGCTTTTATAGACATTTTTTCTTTTTTCTTTTTTTCTTCAGTGAACATATTAAAAATTTAGTTTTTGTCATCATGACTAGAACAGTAAAATGAAAATAGTCCTCATTTCGACGATTGACAAAAATGTTGTACTCATACCGATTAATGGGACACTGATTTCGTCTTCTTAAAAAATTATTATTGCAGTGAGGTAATTGGATCGAAGATGGACGATTTCCATATTTGCCTAACCTAAGTGATAAGAATTTTCATATGGGACATAATCTGATTTATTTTGCTTGACTGTATTCCAAGAGACAGTCATATCTACTAAATGAAACAAATCTTGCTTTTCTAGAGAAATAATGCAATATGCAATTATGCATGAAGGTGCGCATCCATGTGAGAAAGTTGACGAAAGCTTCTTTTTCAGTATTGGAAGTGCAATCCACAGCGGAACATTGGATAAAACCAATGGAATGTAAAGCAAAATTACCGATTAAACTAAATTGAAAAACCAACTAGTTGAATCAGTTCAGTGTCACTCAAAGAAAAAAAAAATTATATATATATATATATATATAACAACACAATTATCATATTAATGAGGCACTGTTAAATTCGAATATTTTTCTTTTTCATTTTTAATGAATGCTTAATATGACAAACAATCTGTTTCATTGAGCACTGTTTAAGTGATTCAATGAAAATGAATACTTCTATACAAAACAATTATTCCCTTGTTTATCTGACACACAAAGAACTTTCTTGCTCAGCTCGGCGGCCAATTCTTTAAAGTTTGTTAAAATTCAGTCAATTGATGAATGAGACATAACCTGATAAATCGTTTAATTTGTGTAATTGATAAAAAATTGAACTTCAAATAATATAGATAGAATGATTAATTTTTTTCAATATTTAGATAATTGATATATGTCATGTTATTATGAGTGAAAGAATGAAGTGTCTGATAGAAAACACAATGTTTATGTTTGTATCAAAAATTTTAAGTCCGAATCTATTTAGTGTGTAGGATATAAATAAAAATAGTTACCAACTTGTCTTGTTTCTCACTTTGTTTAATTTTCATAATTTGACTAAGGATTAATTATGAGTCAAGGGTTTATTGGAAAAATATGATCTTTCATTTACTATTAAAGATTAGCGTGATTTAATTATTTAATGGTCGTTCAATTTTATTGATTACCAAATTCTCTAGGATCGCATGTAGATTATACTTTTATATATAAAAACAAACACTGTCAACAAGCATTAATGTCATTTGACGCATGAAAGACAATTAGTCCCATTTTTTGTCCTGTTTACTTGAACACCACTAATTCAACTAATTCCAACAATTTATCCAAAAAAAATATAGTTACTCTTTTTTTTTTTTTTCCGATCTGTTAATGAATGCTCCTACTCCTATCGGTTCTATATCCAACTCGACCTCAGAAGCTAATTCGCGTGGGCTTTGTTGGAATAATGGTATCGATTGGAATTGTAAGGAAAGAGGTCTTCGTGTCGTGGACAGCTCAACCGAAGAGAGCAGATGAATATCTTATGTGAAATTCATTGATGAATGCCCTTTGCAGAAGCAGGAAATAACGTTATTCTTTAACACTATCACAATCTAATTTTAAAAAAATAAAGTTATTCTTTAAATTTCGCATTACTATTCCTACTTTTCTTGTTATACTACTTAATGGCACTGGTGAAGCCTCGAATTATCAAACAAAAAAGCAAAAATAGTTCAATATCTGCTGTCCCACTGAGCATTGTTAAATTCATACCATAACATGAGTACTTATATTAAAAAAACAATCGGTCTCATTGCGTGCTCTTTCATTGACATAGGCAATTTGCTGTCAACTTGTGGCACTTTTATGAATTTTCAAGACGGGTGAATTTTTCAAATTTAAAAGAAAAAAATACATAAATGTAATTTCAATTTATCCAAAAATTTGAGTTTCAAGGAATACAACATTTATTATATGTCATGTTAATATAGAGAAAATTTTAAAACTTCTTTTTGGATGAATAAAAGTATTTTCTGATAAATATTTCACAATCAAATTTAAAAAATTTCACTCCTCTTGGTACATAATTTAAGAATTTAACATTATAAATTAATCTTTTTAATCAAAGTAATAATCTCTCCTCGGTCTGCAAATGCTAAAATTTAATATTATATCCATTGACAATATTTGCTCCAAATTCACGAAAATAAAATTTCTAACAAAATTATGGAATTCGTTACTAGAAATTTGTATAAAAGTTGTGAGAATAGAAGGTTTGATCATAGGAAATTAATATATCCTATCTAATGCAAAAATGATTGTAAAGAAAAACAAAAGTCATGGGCTTATTTAGAAAAAAAGAAAAAATTACATTCCATTTTCCAGTTATTAAAGTAATTCTAAAATCGCTAGGATCACAAAGGATAGGTTTTGGTTGACTGAGGTCAGCCTTAACGCATGCCGGTCTTTTTCTCCTCTACATTCTTAGAAATTTTGGTTTCACTATAAATACTCGGTATATAGCAAACTTATAAGTGTTCTTGCATTACCAATCCAACTAAGCACACGCTTACAATATAAATACTCTCATCTCATGGAAAGAGCTCATTCTCTCATGATGATGAGCAGATTTCTCTTACTCCATTGTTTGATTCTTATTTCCTTATTTATCGCGGCAGCAACAGCCAACACAAGTTCTACTATCACGGACCAAGATGCTCTGTTGGCCCTGAAAGCTCACATAACTCATGATCCGACCAATTTCTTGGCCAAGAATTGGAACACAAGTACTCCTGTCTGTAATTGGACAGGCGTCGCTTGTGAAGTCCATAGCCAGAGAGTCACAGTCTTGAATATTTCAAGCTTAAATCTCACAGGCACCATCCCTTCTCAACTTGGGAATCTTTCTTCTCTGCAATCACTCAATCTCAGTTTTAACCGACTTTTTGGTTCCATTCCCTCCGCCATCTTCACCACATATACACTGAAATATGTTTGTCTCCGTGGAAATCAGCTCTCCGGCACTTTCCCTTCTTTCATCTCCAACAAGTCTTCTTTACAACATCTTGATCTTAGTAGCAATGCACTGTCTGGTGAAATTCGTGCAAATATTTGCAGTAATCTTCCTTTTCTGGAGTACCTTGCTTTCTTCAAAAACATGTTGCATGGCGGCATACCGTCCACGCTATCAAATTGCACATATCTGCGAACGTTAGATTTTTCATACAATGATTTCTCGGAGGCCATACCTAAAGACATCGGCAATTTGACCAACCTTAAGGAATTATATCTTGGCCGTAACAGACTCCAAGGTGCGAGTAATCACGGAGTTTAATTATGAAAATTGTTCCATAAGTTGTATTATGAATAATGTTCCATAAGATAATTTGCACGCGTTGATTAATTTGCAGGAGAAATTCCTCGAGAATTTGGCAATCTTCCCGAATTGGAGCTGATGTCGTTAGCAGCAAACAATCTCCAAGGTATGATTAGAAACTTTTTGCAATTTTTTTCTAGCCTCTGCTTGCTTCTGTATTCATTCGTTTGTTCATTAATTATGCTATGATTTATTGTTTTTCTTTCAGATGGAGATAAAGCTCCATGTCTCTCCTCACTCATTTCATTTCTTAATTTATGCAGATAAAAAAAAATTGTTTTGTAATTTTCTTTTGTCATATTGCCACTTCCGTTTTGAAGCTCCCAATTAAGTCGATGAAAATGAATGATGTTTCATTCTTATTCTTGTCAGCCTAATTCTTATATAATTGAAGAGTAAATTGTTATTATGATATTCGTCAGCCAATAAATTCTTTTTTTTTTCCCCCCAAATATGAGTGATCAAATTGTTTGCGCATATATATATGTACTTAATTTGCAGGAGGTATTCCACACGAATTGGGGAATCTTGTAAAATTGGAGATCTTAGAGCTGTTCGAGAATAACTTGACCGGTAACTTTCTTTACGATATATATATGAGACATCTTCCGCTTCTTAATTAAAAGATTTCAAGTCTCTCATTATAAAATATAAATTCTCATATGAGGATGTGTAGTTATCACTATCTAACATTATTCCGTTTTTTATTAGAAATTAGTTTGTGTTAACTCAAAATTCCATAGCATTTAAAAAAAATTAAAAACACGTAGAATAAATCGTCAATCTTTCTTCTTTACTGAATTTGGATTTCTCAAAAATTATCTGCACAAGTATGGTTCACTAATGATATGCATGTGTGACAACTTCATAAAATATTTCACTAATTATCTTTAAATAATTGGAGATGCCATCAGTGATACATAATTTCCTAACAAGCACCATACCAAAAGAAATCAACAATTTTTTTAATATTAAAGAATTACATCTTCACTGCAATTATGGCATAATTTTTCATCTAAAAAAAATTTTAGTCATCAATCGCATAATATTTTATCTTAACGGTTGATGTTCAATCTTGGAATTTATAATATCTTGAAGGTTAGTAGCTATTAAAATTAGAAATTGTTTATTTGCTAAAAAGTTAACTTAGTGTTTAAGCTTTTCAATTGAAAATTTTGAAACAAATGTTGAGAACTGGTCCTCCTTAGAATTTCAGCGGATAAATATGAAAAATAGACTTGAAAAAAAATTATTTTACTGAAATAATAGTTAAAAAGAGAGGAGAAGTACAGTACTCATGACTTGGGCTTGCTGTGTCCTTATTTTATCTGACTATTGGTACTAATAATATTTATAATTACTTAGTAAAAATATAAATTTAATACTTTGTTAACATTTTATCTACGTATAATAATTAAACTGAAACTTGTATTTAAAACATTTGAGTTACGTATACTCATTTCATGACATAAAAGTGTATATTTATACTAATTTACCATTATCAATAAAATGCTTTGAGACAAATAATCTAATTTATATTATTATATTTAAAATACTTGCTTTTATTATATTTTGAAAAAAATTTATTTGCAATTATTTTAAACCTTTGGATTCAAATTTTCTTAGTTATAAATGTAAAATAGTCAAAAACATATTTGTATGATCATTTTTCAATGTATAAATTTTCTTGGTTAGTAGGAAAATTAGAAATTGTTGATTTACTCATAAATAAATTTAGTCTTTAGCATTTCAATTTTGGAAAACTTGAACTAATTGTTGATAACTTCGAATCGGTCGAGCTTCGCTTCGCTTCCTTGTCCCACGGGCCTATTGAAAGTTCTATTTGAATTGAGCTTCTTTTCAGCGTCACCACAATTTATTCACAAATGAGTTGATTAGAGTCGAAGTTGCCTGAGAGTCTAAGACCATGTTAGTAGGATAAATTTGAAAAGAAATTATTTTACTGAATTAATTTATTTTATCTTGCTGTAATTGAAATACTACTCTTTTTTTTGGGCTATCACTGGGGCTTGATTTACTTTAAGAGTCGCAGCCACCGACTTAGGCTTTTTTACTTTTCACCACACAATTTGATCTTTTAATTCGTTTTAACCACATAATCTATCTATCTCTTACTTAAATCGAATACATGTTTTACCTACTAATTTTTACAAATATTAATCAAATATATTTTATTACATTTCTCTCGTAACTACTCTAAATGTGCACTATTAATACTTAACCCTCCCTTTTAATTTACCATGCAATCTATCTACACTTAAATCACATATATATTTTACCTATAGTTTACCCAAAAAAAAAATATAAAAATAAAAATAAAAGAATATGTGCAGCAATTTGTATATAACTAACAAAGCATTGATGGTGTGTAGCCTTTCAATACTTCATGAGTGGCTTTTCTTGTGTGTTAGTACTTGTAATAATTGTGTAGTGTATAAATGACCTTTTATTACGAAATTGCGTCTGTTTTTTGAATTATTTATTATTTGAAAAATAATCTAAATATAATTCTATTAAAATACAGGGAAGATACCACTTAAAATCGGCAATCTCCGAAATCTGGAGAAGTTGGACATTGGTGATAATAAATTAGTTGGTATTGCCCCAATCGCAATCTTCAATGTGTCAACACTCAAAATTCTTGGCCTTCAGGACAATTCTCTCGGGATGTCTTTCGTCCATTGGATACCGACTTCCAAATCTTGAAATCCTTTCTTTATGGGGTAATAATTTGGCACAATTCCTCGTTTCATCTTTAATGCTTCTAAGCTCTCTATACTAGATTTGGAAGGTAACTCATTCTCCGGTTTTATTCCCAACACATTTGGCAACTTAAGAAACCTTAGTTGGTGGTTTTATCTGATAATTATTTGACATCTTCAACTCAAGAATTGAGCTTTCTATCCTCGTTGTCAAATTGCAAGTTTTTAAAATATTTTGACTTATCATATAATCCATTATATAGAATTCTTCCAAGGACGACTGTCGGTAATCTTTCTCATTCTTTGGAAGAATTTAAAATGTCCAATTGTAACATTAGTGGTGGCATCCCTGAAGAGATAAGCAACTTGACCAACTTGAGAACCATTTATTTAGGGGGCAATAAATTGAATGGATCAATTCTGATTACTCTCAGCAAATTACAAAAGCTTCAAGATTTGGGTCTTAAAGATAACAAATTAGAAGGATCAATCCCATATGATATTTGTAATTTGGCTGAACTGTATAGATTGGATTTAGATGGGAATAAGCTTTCTGGATCAATCCCTGCATGCTTCAGTAATCTGACTTCTCTGAGGATAGTGTCGTTGGGTTCCAATGAGTTAACTTCTATTCCCTTAACTTTTTGGAACCTTAAGGATATCTTGAACCTCAACTTTTCATCAAATTTTTTGACTGGCTCACTCCCATTAGAGATTGGAAGTTTGAAGGTTTTGGTTGGAATTGATTTATCGAGGAATAATTTTTCAGGCGTTATCCCAACAGAAATTGGAGGCCTAAAAAATCTAGAATATCTCTTTTTAGGATATAATAGATTGCAAGGCTCGATTCCTAATTCATTTGGTGATTTGATAAGTTTGAAATTCTTGAATTTGTCCAATAATAATCTCTCTGGGGTTATTCCTGCATCTTTAGAGAAACTCTCATATCTTGAAGATCTAAATCTTTCTTTCAACCAGCTAGAAGGAAAAATTCCTAGAGGAGGATCTTTTGGAAATTTCTCAGCTCAATCATTTGAGGGAAATGAACTATTATGTGGTTCACCCAATTTACAAATCCCGCCATGCAAAACTAGCATCCACCACAAATCATGGAAAAAATCTATTCTCTTAGGGATTGTCTTGCCATTGAGTACTACATTTATGATAGTAGTCATTTTGTTAATCCTAAGATATCGACAAAGGGGAAAACGACCATCGAATGATGCTAATGGGCCACTAGTAGCATCAAGGAGAATGTTTTCATACCTAGAACTATGCCGAGCAACAGATGGATTCAGTGAAAACAATCTAATCGGCAGAGGAGGGTTTGGCTCTGTTTATAAGGCAAGCCTTGGGGACGGGATGGAGGTTGCAGTGAAGGTCTTCACTTTGCAATGTGGAAGAGCATTTAAGAGTTTCGATGTTGAATGTGAAATCATGAAAAGTATTCGCCATCGAAACCTTATCAAAGTTATTAGCAGTTGTTCAAATGAAGAGTTTAAAGCATTGGTATTAGAATACATGCCTCATGGAAGTTTGGAGAAGTACTTGTATTCAAGTAACTGCATTTTGGATATTTTTCAAAGATTGAACATAATGATAGATGTTGCATCAGCTTTAGAATATCTGCACTTTGGTTACTCAGCTCCAATAATTCATTGTGACTTAAAGCCCAGCAATGTGTTGTTAGACGATAATATGGTTGCTCATTTGAGTGATTTTAGCATCGCAAAAATGTTAACTGGAGAAGATCAATCTTTGATTCAAACACAAACACTTGCCACAATAGGCTATATGGCACCAGGTATGTTCAATATCAATATTTTATATTTCTTGTTAACTTCCTAACAAGTTATTTATGTTTCATGATCTTTATTAGATGAGGAAATTCTTATTAATGATATATCTTACTATGTAAATGTTGCAATTCATAGAGTATGGAAGAGAAGGACGAGTATCCGCAAATGGAGATGTTTATAGCTTTGGGATTATGTTAATGGAAACTTTTACTGGGAAGAAACCCACAGATGAAATTTTTAATGGAGAAATGACATTAAAGCATTGGGTTAATAATTGGCTACCCATTTCCACTATGGAAGTTGTTGATGCTAATTTGCTAAGTTAGGAGGACATACATTTTGTTGCAACAGAGCAATGTGTGTCATTTGTCTTCAATTTGGCTATGGAGTGCACTATGGAATTTCCTAAGCAGAGAATCAATGCAAAAGAAATTGTAACAAAACTCTTAAAAATTAGAGACTCATTACTTAGAAATGTTGGAGGCAGATGTGTAAGACAATCAAATTTAAATTGATTCTGGCCCTCCTTCATTGCTTGCTATCCTTTTCAGAGACTTGAACGGTTATCCTTCATACAAGTTTTGTTGATATGTTTTGTTACTGCTCTTGCTCATGTTTATTTCGCTCTTTCTTTAATTTGCATGCATGTATTTTTCGTTCTCCTTTATGTTTTTGTTGGTTTGAATGTAGTTTGTTTTTAGGGGTAAGGTTGATTATGCCCTCTCCTAATTACACGTATCCTTTTTATGTTTATTCAATAAAGCTTCTCTAATACTATTGAGGTTCATCAAAAGAAAATTTTAAATTAATTTTCTTTTCTTTGACAGGTAATGAAATTCTAATCTTCATAGAGAATAACTTCAATAATAGAGTGCAAGAGTATTAGTAGTTATGGTTGTTTTCTGAACCTGGAGTCAAGAGCAATTTGACAGCAACAAACAAGTCTCTTGTATTATAGGCAAAATTCTTTTCATTAATCTTATTTGTCCACATGTTCTCCTATTTTCTCCATTAATCTTCGCTCAAGGTTTCATGCTTCCTCTTTGATAAAGGAAAATATTACTCGCGGATATTTCAAATTTTCAATTTGACACGAGAGACTGTTTTGCCAGCCATTTGAGAAAATGGATATGAGTAGAGTTTTCAATCATTACCTCCACCAAAATACTTACAACGCCACTTTTAATTTTTTTTTAAAATACATTCAGTTTAATTTATAAAAAAATAAATCCATTTGTTAAATTTAATCTTTTTCTCATAAATTTCAACCTAAAAATATATTCCTTTTAAATTTTTATTATAAAATTCATGCAAGTCCTAAACTATTAAATTATTTTCTTCTTATTATATAGTTTATATCTCCATAACTCTAAACTCCCATAATTTTTTAAAAATATATTTTTTAATTTAAAATATAAATATAAAATAGAGAATGGAGTGGGTTAAAAAAATTGTTAAAAGAATAATTCATTTAAGTATTTAACTGAGTTTTAAATTAAAAATAAGAAATAAATTAATTTATTTTTTATTAGTTAAGTAATTTTCAATTGAAAAAGAGCATGAGTAATATTATTGAAATATGATTAAATTCGTATGAATTAAACATTTTTGTATAAATACTAGAGATAATTATAGAGAAAGTACGATGAAGTGAAAAAACTTAAACATAAATACTCTAGTATAATTTTACACACGCAAATTATGAACCAATAATCTTTGGAGCATCATAAAATTGTTTTAACACAATTAATTAGTTTGAAAAATTGCCAATAATGTCTAAAGTGGGATTTAAAGGATTATACTACATATATAAGACATGATATCATTTAAGACGACTTACAGATTATGAGAAATATATTTATCTTACAAACATTTAATATGTTAATTAGATTGAGTCTATGCAATAAAATTTTCAAATTAAAAAATAAACCCTTTATTTTCTTTTAATCATAAGCGTGATCTTAATTATTAAAGTCATTCAATGTCCATTACTTATTATTTTTTTAATTACCTAAATGACATTGAAAACTCTACTCAATAGTAATTCATTCAAATGTTTTGTTTTAAAGTAATCGGAAACTGCAAATGAAACAAATGCTTGAAATCACAAACGGCCTAAAATTAGATTTTCATTTTTCAATGTTGCAGTGACTTTGATCTTGATATTGAAAATTTATTTGTAATTTATATAAAGGCCTCAATTTCATTATAATTGGTTAGTAAGGCTACGTAGTGAGCATGGATAAATTTTGGGATTGGATTATATTTTTGGAACTAAAAAATTAATTTAATCAAATGTTATATTTGGCTGTCAGGACTAGCAACTTAGTCTAAAATTATTGAAATTGTTAATCTTTTATATTATAATCTTTTCGTTCCCACTTTAAACATCATTGGTAACTTAAATAATTTTTTAAAATTAAATATAAAAATTAATTTAATTAAATATAAAAATCATTTAAATTAAATATTAACATTAATTTCATAATTTTTTACCTAGAATTTTATATTATATTAAATACTAAAATTCTATTCGATAATGTATAAACATTTATTTAATAAATGTTTAGGTTTTTAGTATGTTATATTATTATTTAAATTATTTTTTATTTACATATGAACATAAATTAATATTTACTAATTTAAATTTATTATAATTTGTTAAATAATAAAAGCTAAATGATTATATTGAAAATCTAAATAGTATTATAATGTATTATAGTATAAATCTTACCCCCAATGAGTTTATTTTATACACCTTTTATTATATTAACACATTTATAATGCAGTGCAATGCATCAAAAAATTATAACCAAATATGAGTTAGAATGAAAATAATATTTTAGTACAATATAATACAATGTAATGTAAGTTGACAAATAAATATTTAATGGAAGCAAAAATTGCATATGGTTTGTGGGTCTCTCAAAAGACAACAAAGAAACCAATACGATACACTGATTATGTCCTCTTTAATGGTGTCTTTACTAAATGAGAATTATAATGAGTTAGAATTGGAATGGACTTGATTTGAAATAAGGAATTATAATCAAAATAAGTTGTTTATTTAAGTTGTATGAATCGGAATCGGAATAAATTTTACTCAAATTGATGTGTTTATTTTCTCTTAAAATTATAATAGACTATTACATGTTACTAAAAAATCATTTGGTAATTGTTGTCTCTAGTATTCTTGGTATCTGTTATATTGTTAATAATAATAAGAATAAAAATAATACTGAAAATGAAAATAATAATAATAATAATAATAGAGACAATAATAATAAATTTAATAAATCATTATTATTATTATTACTAGTAGTGAAGACCGCCCAATGAAGATTGGATAGTGAAGCTGAAGACAATGAAGATCCCGGCAATCAATTTCTGCTTCAAAGATGATGTGCCCAAATGGAGACAACCAGTGATGATCAGCCAACTAGATCCCAATATCCCAATCTCAATGTTGTGATCTCACATGACCACTGATAAAGCAATGTGTGATGCTGGTGTTATGATTTCTTTTTTATTTATATTTTTTAATTTATCGGGGAGTATTTTCAAAATTTAGTAATTTTAATATGAGCAAATTGGATAGTTCAGTGAACAAGAGACTGATTTCCAACCATCCTAGAAATTAGTCTCCCATCTCTCTCTCTAATTTGACGTGGATTCCAGTATTTCGATTCCAATTCTTACATTTATTTATCAAGTAAATGATGTTAATGATTTCAATTTTTAATTCGAGAAGTATACACATCACAATATTTTTTTAGATGCTTCCATGGCATAATCTCATTGATCCATTTTTCTTCACGCCTTAGATTCAACTTCAAGATTCAAGATTCAATTTGAAGCAAACACAACTACAAAACAAATATAATTAGCGTTAATAAGCCTGTGGCTAACTTGGCTGTGGCCATGCAATTGTAACTCAGTGTGACCGAATCATATCTACGCCAGAAGTTAAACAATGTTCTCATTCCACGTGTCACTCTCTGACCAATCCCCAAACTTTCTTTGTATTTCCAAAGAAACCCTTACCAAGTCAAGATAATTACCTTCACTCTACTCGTATAAATACTATCCTCGATTCGACTGATGACGACGTATCCTTACAGTCTTTATTTAAAAGGGAAAATTATAAAAATTTCTCCTCGTTCCCTAAAAATCTAGGGTTTCTCAAGAATCGCTAAACCTAGATCCCAATCCTTGAAAATCTCAATTTAACCTCCCTAGCGTTTCGATTGTCGAGGATTCGCTTCAAAATTTAGTATTTTTAGTGGATTTTGCTTGTCTCGTATCCTTAAATTGTTGTTCGGTTCTGAAAATAATTTAGAATTTTAGGGATTTTCAGATTATTGGGTTTTGTTTGAGTACAATTTCGTCTAGTTACGGTTTCAGTTTGAAGGGTTAAATGCAATTTCGAATTTTTTTATAAAATTTAAATTAAAATTCATAAAACGATTGGGCGTTTAATAATTAATTGATGGCTAGCGATACTACAACGGCGGCCGTAGCTCCGGAAGAAGCAGAGGCGGTGGAGTATGATAGGGTTCCAGATGACGGGAAACGCTCTCTTGTGATGCTCAGAAGGGAAGCCACTGATGAGGAGGCGGGGGATGAGAGATATTCAGAGCTTCCAATCGCTCAAAGTGTGCATATTCCTGCGGGAGAAGCGGAGGCTGTGGATGAGTATGAGAGCGATCCAGATGAAGTGACACACTCTCTCGTTCTGCGCAGAAGGGAAACAAGCGATTAGGAGGAGGAGACAGAATTTGAGCGTCGAATGAATTGAAGGGTCCAAATTCATTCTTACGATGAATCTGATGGCCAAGGTGGTGCTTCAGCTGAGTATGATGATGATGAAGAAGGCGAAGAGGAACATGACAGAATTAGAAGAAGATGATGAAGAAGGGGATGTTTATGAGGATGAAGAGGGGGCGGTTAAAGTCAAAGGAATAGAGGGTAATGATGCAAGAGGAGTACGGAGGGGGCAGTGGAAGTGAGTAAAGGGAATAATGATAATGGCAATGTTGCTAAAAAAATGATGCAGCGGAGGAGGGAATGGAGGAAGAGAAGAAGGAGAGTAGTGAGCCTTTTGCACAGCAGCTGGGCTTTTTATATGGGACAATGTTGCAGGTCGACACAGGTATTATTTGGTTTGAGCGACAATTAATAAATAACCGATAGTGTACTTTCATTAGGGCTTGTCAGTTAGTCTAGTCTCGTTTTTTGGTGCTGTATAATGATTGTTTGCTGGAATCTGTCTAGAATGCTTTTGGCCTAGTAGGTTGAAAGGAGAGAAAGTTCTCAAATAAACATCCGTGCTTTGTGGAATATAATTAATAGGTACAAAGCATACTAAATTACTTGACAGATAGATGCCGAGCTAATCATGAGCTATTATAGCATTATCCGTGCTTTGTGTATTTTTATTAGGGCTTGTCTATTTCAAAGTGTGCAGTGTAGAATTTTTGGGTTAAGTTTGAGTGATGAAGTGTTAGGTAGGTTTCTGTTTGGCATAGTTAAGTGGTTAATATGAGCTATCGAAGCAAATACAGAGTAGGATATCTAGTTTTGGGTTTGGTCTTAGTTTGAAGATGGTGCTGATTATGCAGCTAGGTACGTATTAGTGTTTGTGGATTTCTAAATGCTTTCTGTCAAATGTGACTAGATTATACTAGAAGTATATGGATCTTACACTTAATTGATTACATATCCATTTATAATGTTCAAAATGATAATATACTATTGCTTAAAATTATGCTTTCAAGACATCATTTTGAAAATCCATGGTTGTAATGTGTCTCTAAATTCAGTAATACAAGTTCTGTCAATTACTGTTGGATGCAGTGACCTGAATAGTTTAATATTCATTTGCAGAAAAAAGTTGAGAAAGAAAACTAAAAATTTCCGTGCGTTCTGCTGGAAATTTAATTAGCATCATTTGAGCATTAATTGCCGGCATGATCTCTTAGACTTCTCTTGCATTGAATGAATGGATGAGTGCTAATCCATGCAAAGACTTCCATGCATGCACAACGAATGCTAAATCTAAGGTATGGTAAAATGTCTAGCAAGCTTGGCCCAAATTATCAAGCTGGTTTGGTGGCTGCTAGATTTGTTCACCCGGATTTTGGACCATTTTCCTTGACAATGAGAAAAGCTCCAAGATCTGTAAATTGAAGACTCACTGAAAGATCCAAGTTTCAGGTAACTCTTGTGTTGTGTGCTCGGAGTATTCTCTATTGTATTTTTTTTGTTTGTTATTTATTTGACATATTGCTAGCAGAGATCTTGGGTGGGAACCAAAAATTCCCAACAATTGTCAATTGTTTTAAACTCTATTCTGAACAGAGCATGAAGGGATTCACTTATCTAATTATTGCTTTTATGCTTTAACTTCACTTGATTTCATTTTTTCCGTCACCTTTATTAAAGTTGTATATGTTGGAGTATTAGGTTCATCATGAGGATCATATTATGGCTAAGGAAGGAGCACAGTTTATCAGCTGCACTGAAGTGTAGCAGAGAATTTGGATTCAAGACTGATGCAAGGCTGTTGCTGTGTAATTGTATGCCATGCTTGCTAGTGCGCTCTAATAGATTGCTGAGCTGGCACCGGATGTTTTTAGCTAATATTAGTAATTAGTCTAGAGTGTTCGATTTATTCTATAAATTGCTCATTTGAGCTTAGAACCTTTAAAGTGTATCACACGATTCTGTTACTTCTAATACAGATTTTCTCTATTCCTTTTTCTATCACTTTCTCTTCCATTTTCATGATCCCCAAACACCATCAATCCATGATTTCTAGAGTATTAACCGTCAATCCATGATTTTCTTGTTATTTTTTCTTTCACTTTCTCTTCCATTTTCCCACTCCCCAAACACCACCAATCCCTGATTTTTTGAGTATTAGCTGTCTATTTCTACAAACATAGAAGTGCTGTTTGTTTGTCCAATTACTTTCGAGAAACAAAACTCTCTGTCCTGTGGTCTTTTCGTTTATTGACTTGTGAGTAAATAAGATATTGGGCCGAGTGGCCAGTAGCCCGAGTGGCCAGGGCTGCTGCCCTCCAACGAGAAACAAAACTCTCTGTCCTGTGGTCTTTTCGTTTATTGACTTGTGAGTAAATAAGATATTGGGCCGAGTGGCCAGAAGTGGCTGCCTCCAACTTGGAGGCGGCAGTTCAGCATTGTGATTTTCTCCTCAATTAATTTGAGTGAGGTAATCTTCTCCACCCATGAGTGAGTAAGCATCCTCGAATATTTGTGAGGGTTAAAATTTAGAGCTCCAATTAGCGTTGATGTCGGTTGAGTGCCAATCGATTTGTAAATATCGATGTATATGAGTTGTGGCGATAGTCTGTAATTAAAAAAAAAAAAAAAAAAAGATATTGGGCCAATGGACTTAACGTGACAAGTTCTTGAATTGAATGGCTCCTCTTTTGTCCATAAATCTTTGCTTAATTTTTTTGCTCCCTCAACTTTTTGGGCCTTTTGCGTTAAAATTCTTTTTTTGATACATTATGCAAAAATTATGATGAAAATGAGTTACTTTAGAAGATCAACAAATTTTTATTACATGACAAGACAATTCTACTTAGATTACTCTTATTTAGTTGAATTATATGTAATAAAATTAGTTTAACAAAATCTAAACCGTAAATATTCCTTATCACATGATTAACTTAACGGATTGGTCGCTTGTTTTACAATTCTTTTATATATCTTTGAAACTTTCAGCTTCCTAACACATCATATTGTTCTCAATTCGTCTAAATTATTTTTTTTTTCAAACACTGCGGCAACAATCAGTATAAAATAGAATGAATTCATTTAATGAAAAAATTTCTAGATGCTTTCATGGCAGAATCTCATTGATCTATTTCTCTTCACACCTTAGGTTCCTCTAACAAACTTACCTCTTGACTCTCATGTCCGAATTTAAACTTGAAAGATGTTCCCCATCCCACGTGTTCCCAAATCTTCGTATTTCCAAACAAACCCCTGCCACATAGAGAAGAGGATGATTCCTACAAAGCCACGTAATCAAGTGATACGATGGCTTTTATTGCAAACTGTATGATTCCTCTAACAAACCCATTAATTATACTCACCTTATGCCATGTTTCTGGTGTGTCTTCACAAATTCACCGATACAAATTAATTTCTACCAATATTACCAAATGATTGTATTTTACGTTTCTATTTACTTGCAATAAAGATCTTCTGTGTGTGTGTGTGTGTGTGATATAAGTGTTGATTTTAAAGTAAGGTAAACATAGGAGCTTTCTTTCTTTTACTCTGTATTTCATGGTCATTCAATTTTATTGGTTACAAAATTCTCTAGGATTGCATGTAGATTATACTTTTATATACTTTTTTTTTTCTTCTTTCGCATTATTTTTCTGGGTGAACATATTATTTTCGTCATCATCTCTATAACAATGAAGTGAAAATAGTCCTCGTTTATAGTATTGACAGCAATGTTATACTCAATAAAACGCATAAAGCACGCATGATTTAGCCGAATCTAAGCGATAAGTGTTTCCATGTGAGCCATAATTTGGGAAAAAGACCAATTCAAGTTAAAGATCAGAAAAGTCTGTCCCGCACGAATACAATAATTCGAGCCACGCATTCATCAAACGCGCGCATTGCAAATAAACTTCAATATGTTGTCTCATAGGGAGAAATCCTTCACTCTTTGACGTAATGCTTGGGCAACGTAAATTAGTCCCATTTTTTTATGCATGAGAGACAATTAGTCCCATTTTTTGCCGTCAACTCTTCTCATCTACGTCAGGTAATGTGTCTTTTATTTGGCATGAAAAAGCCAATACTTGCACGAGTGTAGCATCACTGATTTGTGTAATTTTCAGGACTGGTAAATTATCTCAATTTTTTAAAAAATATAATTACAATTATATATCGAACACCACTAATTCCAATAATTTATCCAAAAATATCTTTGAGTTTCAAGGAATTAATGTAGCACGAATGGCCAAGTTTTTCACCTTTTTAGATATTTGATATATGTCATGTTCTAACTTAGTACGAGAAGAAAATTATAGAATAAACTTTTTTTTTTTAAATTAGTGGAATTATTTTTCGATAAAATTATCACAATCACATTTAAAAATATTCTTTAGATTTTCACTATTTCTACTGTTATTCTTTAAACTCTTTTCTGAACAGAGCATGGAGGGTCACTTCTCTAAATATGTTTTGTGTGCTTTCACTTCACTTGATTCATCTTGTCCCTCTTTTATAACTTCTATCTCGTGTGAGCTTAGAACCTGCAACTCGTATTTTACGTTTCTATTACTTTCTCTTTCATTTTCCCGACTCCCAAACACCATCAGTCCTTGATGTTATAGAGTATTAGCTGTCTATTTGTACAAACATAGAGCTACTGTTCGTACTTTAGATCTTCAGATGGTTAGCTAACTATTGTTTGAATATTAAAATTAATTTGTTAAATAAATAAAGAAAACAAGAGACAATTACCATACATATTCCATTATAATTAGTCACCGTCCAATTGTCTCCGCTTCCATTGAATCTGTTGATTCATGCTTTAATGAAGTGAAACGCTTAACACTCTGTTCTGATCCGCAGGAGAGGAGGAAAAACATAATTTTATTATTTCATTCCTGACACGGGCAAAGAGCTTTCTTAGCCGGCTTGGCAGCTAATTCCTTAAAATTTGTTACATTTCATTTAAATGATGAATGCGACATGAAGCTCTATAAATAGTTTAATTTGTAGAATTGTTAAAAATTTAAATTTCAAGTAAGGTAGATAAAATGATTGATGTTTTTCAATATTTAGTAATGAACATGTGTCATGTTACTATGAGTGAATGAATGAAATTTTCTATAGAAAATACAATGCTAGTATTAAAAATTTTAAGTGCGAATCCATTTAGTGTACGTTTTCCCGACTCCCAAACTCCACCAATCCTTGATTCTTTTCCTAGAGTATTAGCTGTCTATTATTACAAACATACAGTTTGTCTAATTACCATCAAGAAACAACATACCTTGTCCTGGGGTCTCTTTGATTATTGACTTGTGTGACTTGTAAACGGGGGGGCATTCCCTTCTTGAAGAAAGAATGCAAAGAGCCCAAGAAAGTACTAATATATTATCTCAATATTTTGATGAATGTGACATTACTGGTTTGCATAATTTTTTGGACTAATATATTATCTCAATTTTTAAAAAAATGTAATTGCAATTATCAAACACGACTAATCCCAACAATTTATCCAAAAAATTTTGTTTCAAGAAATGTAGCATTTATGATAGAATGGCTAATATTTTCAATCGACTTTCTGGATAAATGATATTTTTTTTATAGAAATGTTTCTTACTTATTACAGGAAGAAAATTATAGAATAATTTTTTGAATTAATAGTATTACTTTACGATAACACTATCACAATCTAATTTAAAAAAAAAAAATTATTCTTTAAATTTCGCATTACTATTCCTACTTTTCTTGTTATACTACTTTTCTTGTTATAGTTCAATATCTGCTATCCCACTAAGCATTGTTAAATTCATACGATAAAATGAGTACTTATATTAAAAAAACAATCAATCTCATTGCGTGCTCTTTCATTGACATAGGCAATTTGCTGTCAACTTGTGGCACTTTTATGAATTTTCAAGACAAGTGAATTTTTCAAATTTAAAAGAAAAAAATAAAGAAATGTAATTTCAATTTATCCAAAAATTTGAGTTTCAAGGAATACAGCATTTATTATGTCATGTTAATATAGAGAAGAAAATTTTAAAAACTTATTTTTGGATGAATAAAAGTATTTTCTGATAAATATTTCACAATCAAATTTAAAAAATTTCACTCCTCCTGGTACATAATTTAAGAATTTAACATTATAAATTAATCTTTTTAATCAAAGTAATAATCTCTCCTCGGTCTGCAAATGCTAAAATTTAATATTATATCCATTGACGATATTTGCTCCAAATTCACAATAAAATTTCTAAAATTATGAAATTAGTTACTAGAAATTTGTATAAAAGTTGTGAGAATAGAAGAATGGTCATAGAAATTAATATATCCCTATCCGATGCAAAATGATTGTAAAGAAAAACAAAAGTCACGGACTTATTTAGAAAAAGAAAAAATTACATTCCATTTTCGGTTATTAAAGTAATTCTAAAATCGCTAGGATCACAAAGGATAGGCTTTGGTTGGTGAGGTCAGCCTTAACGCATGCCGGTCTTTTTCTCCTCTACATTCTTAGAAATTTTGGTTTCACTATAAATACTCGGTATATAGCAAACTTATAAGTGTTCTTGCATTACCAATCCAACTAAGCACACTGTCACGGGACAAGAGGTTTCGAGCCCGTGCGGCACTCTCGCATCCCATACTACGAGAGTAAGCCTAGTGGAAGTGGCACAATGTCGATTTGGTTTACGCCACGCCTTAGGCTCGGAGAAGCGGCTTTTCCCAACCCGGTGCGTCCAGGGATTTTCCTAGACCCTCTTGACGTTAAGTCCTCATAGCGACAAGCTCCCCCAAACTCAAGATTGACTGCTGAACTCGAAAGAGTCTAAGGCGTTGTATTCCCCACACACATTCACGAAGCACGTCTCAACAATCAGCACAGCCATCGACACTGCGATACAAAGCGCATATCTTGGGTGCCACGATTGCGGTCCGGTGACAACCGCTTACAATATAAATACTCTCATCTCATGGAAGAGTTCATTCTCTCGGGATGATGAAGCGATTTCTCTTACTTGTTTGATTCTTATTTCCTTATTTATCGCGGTAGCAACCAACACAAGTTCTACTATCACGCAGACCAAAGATGCTCTGTGAAAGCTCACATAACTCATGATCCGACCAATTTCTTGGCCAAGAAGCTGGAACACAAGTACTCACATGCGTATTTGGAGGCGTCACTTGATGTCCATAACCATAAGTCACAATCTTGAATATTTCTGGCTTAAATCTCACGGGTACCATCCCTCCTCACTTGAGAATCTTTCTTCTGCAATCACTCAATCTCGGTTATGGCAAGCTTTCTGGTTCCATTCCCTCCGCCATCTTCACCATATATACACTGAAATATGTTGGTTTCCGTAGAAATCAGCTCTCGGGGCAAATTCCTGAAAATATTTGTAGTAATCTTCCTTTTCTTGAAATTCTTTCTTTGTCCCGAAACATGTTCCATGGCGGAATACCGTCCACTCTATCAAATTGCACATATTTGCAAACATTAGGTTTGGTATACAATAATTTCTCGGGGACCATACCTATAGAAATCGGCAATTTGACCAAACTTAAGGAATTATATCTTGGCGGTAACAGGCTCCAAGGTGCGCATGATCACGAAGTTTCATTATGAAATTTGTTGCATAAGTTGTAATATGTATAATGTTCCATGATACAGTTTACACACGTTGATTAATTTGCAGGAGAAATTCCGCGAGAGTTTGGCAATCTTGCCGACTTGGAGCAGATGTCGTTGGCGATAAACAATCTCCAAGGCATGATTTTAAACTTTTTGCAATTTTATTTTAGCTATGCTTGCTTCTGTATTCATTCTTGTTCTTTGATTATCGATGATTTATTGTTTTCTTTAGAGATAGAGATAAAGCTCCATGTCTCCCTCATTCCCTTAATTTATGCGAGATAAAAAAAAAAAAAGAATGTTCGTAATTTTCTTTTGTCATATTACCACTTCCATTTGAAGCTTCCAATTAAGTCGATGAAAATGAATGATGTTTCATTCTTATTCTTGTCATTAATTCTTATATAAATGAAGAGTAAATTGTTATTACGATATTAAAATAAATTCTTCTTTTTCCCCCGAAACATGAGTGATCAAATTGTTTATACATAAATGTACTTAATTTACTGAGGAGGTATTCCAATGGGGAATCTTACAAAATTGGAGATATTACAGGTGTTCCAGAATAACTTGACCGGTAACTTTCTTTACAATATATGTACGAGACATCTTCCGCTTTTTATTAGAAATTATAAATTCAAGTTAAATCTTAATTAAAAGTTTTCAAGTCTCTCATTATATATTCTCATATGAGGATGTGTCGTTACCACTATCTAACATTATTCCGTTTTTTATTAGAAATTAGTTTGTGTTAATTCAAAATTCTGTAGCATTTAAAAAAATTAAAAACACGTGGAATAAATTGTTAATCTTTCTTCTTTACTGAATTTGGATTTCTCAAAAATAATCTTGACAAGTATGCTTTACTAATGATATGCATGTGTGACAACTTCATAAAATATTTTACATGGAATCACTAATTATCTCTAAAGATGCCATCAGTGATATATAATTTCTTAACAAGCACCATACCAAAAGAAATCAACAATTTTATTAATCTTAAAGAGTTAAATCTTCACTGCAATTATGACATAAATTTTTAGTCATCAATCGCATAATATTTTATCTTAACTGATGATGATGTTCAGTCTTGGAATTTATAATATCTTGAAGGTTAGTAGCTTTGAAAATAAGAAATTGTTCATTTGCTAAAAAGTTAACTTAGTATTTAAGTTTTCCAATTGAAAATTTTGAAAAAAGCGTTGAGAACTGGCACTCCATAGTATTTCAGCGGATAAATATGAAAAATAGGCTAGAAGAAATTATTTTACTTTAATAAGAGTTAAAAAGAGAGGACAAGTACAGTACTCATGACTTAGGCTTGCTGTGTGTGCTTATTCCAATTGAGTTTTGGGCTTGATTACACCTGTTATAATAATGAGCTTTTGCTTTCACCGCACACTAATAATTTCCTAACCTTCCATTTAGGTTATAGAAATTTAAATATAAATAATAAAGCATACTAAAGCTAGCATTGATGTACGGATGAGTGGCGTCAAAAGTGTATCTGTTTTTATGTATTATTTATTCTCTAAAACAAATCTGAATACAATTCTTTCAAAATACCGATGAAATAGAACATGAAATCGGAAATATTTTATTGCGATGAGAATTCGTATATTAATTGTAGTAGAACATATAAAATAGAGTATAAATTTATTATTCTTTGAAACAAACCTGATTATAATTCCTTCAAAATTAAGTTTGTCATTAAATGATTTCTCAGGAGCCATACCAAAAGAAATCCGGAATTTGACCAAACTAAAGCAATTATCTCTCTACAGTAACAGGCTCCAAGGTGCGCATGATCACAGAGTTTAATTATGAAAATTGTTGCATAAATTATATGGATATCCTTAATAACCGCAGCAAGCAAACAAAATCAAATAAAAGCTAACTGAGACTCGAATATCCTAAACCCTGAAAAGGAATGGTAATGGTATAATATGGATTCTGTAGGCATATTTCACTGGACTCAACATTTATGGTTAATTTACAACTCTTTGTTGGAAAGTCTGAGAAATTGCTCTATATTAGGGGTGGGGAAAATAATGCTAGGCCAATTTCAGGTGAGAATCAGATTGGGCCCAATTAGACTTATAAACAGCTCACTACATATCCTGCCTTTTCAAATAATTAATGGAATTAATAATAATAGATAAATTGAGAAGGAGTGAAATTAGATATGAATGAATTGTATGTACACATTTTTCTAATTAATGCATTATGAGCTTGCCGACATGGAAATTCTGAAAACTAAGGAGAGAATTGACCCATTAATTAAATTAAAAAGAATACTGAATAGATAAGCAGTCAAAATATAGGTGAAGTTGGCATGAATTGTCACATAACTAAATTTGAGAGTAAAACCGTGACTTGGGTTTGAATGTTTGATTAAGTTACTTCTATTTCTAAGTTGCTTATTTTGCGTGGGCTTCGGGCTTAGTTACACACGGTCGAACACTTACACAGTTCCCCTGACATAGGCTTTCACTTTCACCACACATTTGATAATTTCTTAGCCTTCCCAATTAGTTTATAGCAATTTATATATAAATAACTAAAGCATACAAAAGCTACCATTGACGTACGGATGAGTGGTGTCAAAAGTGTATCTTGTTTTATTTATTATTGTCCTATGATACAAACCTGAATAATGGAATATAATGCTTTGAAAATACCGATGAAATAGCACATGAAATCAGAAAATATTTTACTGCAATAAGAATTCATATATTCATTGTAGTAGCACATATAGAATAGACTATAAATTTAATTTTAAAATACATTCTTATCTTCATATAAATTTTACATTACTAATTTAAATTAACATTAAAATATGTTGTTTCTTTCACTATGTTATTTTATTTACGCAAAGATGTGACTATTGGAATTAATAATACTTATGATTATTTTGTAAAAATTAAATTTAATACTTTGTTAACATTTTATCTACATATAATAATTAAACTGAAACTTGTATTTAAAAAATTCTAGTTACGCATATTCATTTCACGACATAAAAGTGTATATTTATGCTAATTTACCATTATCAACAAAATGCTTTAGACAAATAATCTAATTTATATTTTTATATTTAAAATACTTGCATTTATTATATTTTGAAAAAAAATGTATTTGCAATTATTTTAAACCGTTGGATTCAAATTTTCGTAGTTATTAAAGTCAAAGGGTATAAATGTATAATAGTCAAAAATAGATTTGTATGATTATTTTCAATGTATAAATTTTCTTAGTTAGTAGGCAAATTAGAAATTGTTGATTTACTCATAAATAAATTTAATGTTTAGCATTTCAATTTTGGAAAACTTGAACTAAATGTTGATAACTTCGAATCGGTCGAGCCGAGTTTCTCTTCCTTGACCCACGGACCCATTGAAAGTTCTATTCGAATTGAATTTCCCGGTGCTTATAAAAAGCATTTCTTTTCCTTGTCGCAGTAATTTATTCACAAATGAGTTGATTAGCATCGAAGTTACCTGAGAGTGTGAGACCATGCTAGTAGGAGAAATTTGAAAAGAAATTATTTTACTGAATTAATTTATTTTATCTTGTTGTAACTGAAATATTATTTTTTTTTTTGGGCTATCACTGGGGCTTGATTTACTTTAATAGTAGCAGCCACCGACTTAGGCGTTTTTTAATTCTCACCACACAATTTTATCTTTTAATTCGTTTTAACCACATAATCTATTTATCTATCTCTCACCTATTGGTTACTTAAATCGCATACATATTTTACCTACTAATTTTTATAAATATTAGTCAAATATATTTTATTACGTTTCTCTCGTAATTGCTCCAAATGTGTACTATTAATACTTAACCCTCCCTTTTAATTTAACCCAAAAAATATAAAAATAAAAGAAAAAGAACATGCATAGCAATTTGCATATAACTAACAAAGAATTGACAGTTTGTAGCCTTTCAATACTTCACGAGTGGCTTTTCTTGTGTGTTAGTACTTGTAATAATTGTGTAGTGTATAAATGACATTTTATTATTAAAGTGCGTCCATTTTTAGATATTACTTATTATTTGAAAAATAATGATGGGTGTCGAAACCAACAAAAATAAATTCCTACTCTAAATAAATTGTGTATAGTGATTGAGCAGGGTCGTGTCCACAGAGATCGGTAATTATTTAAATCCTTTTGAAACGTAAAATGTAAAATGGGGGAATTGTTGACAATAATAAAAATCAAATTAAAATAACGAGAATGTAAATTAAATTTGTGATTCAAATTGGAGAAAGCTCTGGTTGAAGGAATTAACTCAGCTTGATTCGACTACTGATCATTGATTTAAATATAGATTATTATTACTTATGAATAGACCGGTTATAGCTATTGAGACCCTCTAATAGCCAATCTCTCCTTAACTAGTTGATAACCAAGGTACGACCGTTGGATATTTCCCTAATCAAATAGACAACCCTAGATACGATCATAGGATTTAATCAATTGACAGCCTGAAAAACCAGAGAGACCCAAATCCTAATCAACACATATGATGATTCATTTAAATTAGATTGTTTATTCTCACAACACAACTCTTTGCTATGTTATTTGTCACAAACATTAAATTCTTCATACGATGATTCCTTTAATTGACAATAGATTAAGTTGATAATTAAATAGTGGCCAATTACCTAATTAACAAACATAATCATGAAAATAATTCAGAGAATAAACAAATACCCAAAAAGTAATAAAACAATTAAAGCACAAGAAAGATCTCACAGTAGTGATGAATCAAAGCTTCATTATCCTTCAACCAGAAAAATAGGTTTAGTTCTTCATAGAGAGAAGAGAAAAATTAGATCTAGGGTTTCTCTCTTTTTTCTCCAATCCCAAAAATCCCCTCTTTTTCACAATAGATTCCTCCCTTAAATACTCTCTCTCTCTTCTCTTTTAGAATTCTATTTAAAATAAAATCCTAATATCTGAAATATTAAATTCGTAATTACAAAAATAACCAAAAATACAAAACACGTTAAACTAAAAGCAGGTCCGGGTTGACGCTACCACGCCTTATCAACAAAGTTCTTATGACGCTCATAATTTCTCCAAAAGAACAATCCTCCTTAAACATCATCTTTTAGCTCAATTTTATCACCAATCAATAGAATTGCACCTACAAAAGTAAAACACAAGTAAAACATTATTATTAAGTGCAAAACATCGATATTAAGGGAAGTAAACAATGCAAAACTAGTGCATAAATTGCACTCTAACAAATAATCTGAATATAATTCTTTTAAAATACAGGGGAGATACCACTTGAAATTGGTAATCTCCAAAATCTGGAGGAGTTGAGTCTTGGCCTAAACAAATTAATTGGTATTATCCCAGTTGCAATCTTTAATGTGTCAACACTCAAAATGCTTGAGCTTCAAGATAATTCTCTCTCGGGAAGTCTTTCGTCCATCGCAGACGTCCGACTACCAAATCTTGAAAAGCTTCATTTGTGGGGTAATAATTTTAGTGGCACAATTCCTCGTTTCATCTTTAATGCTTCTAAGCTCTCTATACTAGCTTTGGGAGACAATTCATTCTCCGGTTTTATTCCCAACACATTTGGCAACTTAAGAAACCTTGAGTGGCTTAATGTACATGATAATTATTTGACAACTTCAACTCCAGAATTGAGCTTTCTATCCTCGTTGTCAAATTGCAAGTCTTTAACATTTATTGGCTAATCAAATAATCCACTAGATGGCATTCTTCCAAGGACGTCTGTCGGTAATCTTTCTCGTTCTTTGAAAGAAGTTTACATGTCCAACTGTAATGTTAGTGGCGGCATCCCTGAAGAGATCACCAACTTGACCAACTTGACAACCATTTATTTAGGGGGCAATAAATTGAATGGATCAATTCCGATTACTCTCAGTAAATTACAGAAGCTTCAAGGTTTGGGTCTTGAATATAATAAATTAGAAGGATCAATCCCAGACAGTATTTATCATTTGACTGAACTGTATGAGTTGGAGTTGGGTGGCAATAAGCTTTCAGGATCAATCCCTGCATGCTTCAGTAATTTGATTGCTCTGAGGAAACTGTCGTTGGGTTCCAATGAGTTAACTTCTATTCCCTTAACTTTTTGGAACCTTAAGGATATCTTGTACCTCAACTTTTCTTCAAATTGTTTTACTGGCCCACTCCCATTAGAGATTGGAAATTTGAAGGTTTTGGTTGGAATGGATTTTTCGATGAATAATTTTTCAGGTGTTATCCCAACAGAAATTGGAGGCCTAAAAAATCTAGAATATCTCTTCTTAGGATATAATAGATTGCAAGGATCAATTCTTGATTCATTTGGTGACTTGATAAGTTTGAAATCCTTGAATTTGTCTAATAATAATCTCTTTGGGGCTATTCCTGCATCTCTAGAAAAACTCTCATATCTTGAAGATCTAAACCTTTCTTTCAAACAAGCTGGAAGGAGAAATTCCTATGGGAGGATCTTTTGGAAACTTCTCAGCTAAATCATTTGAGGGAAATGAATTATTATGTGGTTCACCCAATTTACAAGTCCCGCAATGCAAAACTAGCATCCACCGCACATCATGGAAAAAATTTCTTCTCCTCGGGATTGTGTTGCCATTGAGTACTATATTTATGATAGTAGTCATTTTGTTGATTCTAAGATATCGACAGAGAGGAAAACGACCATCGAATGATGCTAGCATGCCACTAGTAGCAATGTGGAGAACGTTTTCATACCTAGAACTCTACCGAGCAACAGACGAATTCAGTGAAAACAATCTAATCGGCAAAGGGGGTTTTGGCTCTGTTTATAAGGCAAGACTTGGGGACAGGATGGAGGTTGCAGTGAAAGTTTTCAATTTGCAATGTGGAAGAGCGTTTAAGAGTTTCGATGTTGAATGTGAAATGATGACAAGTATTCGCCATCGAAACCTTATCAAAGTTATTAGCAGTTGTTCAAATGAAGAGTTTAAAGCGTTGGTATTAGAATACATGCCTCATGGAAGTTTGGAGAAGTATCTGTATTCAAGTAACTGCATTTTGGATATTTTTCAAAGATTGAACATAATGATAGATGTTGCATCAGCTTTGGAATATCTGCACTTTGGTTATTCAGCTCCAATAATTCATTGTGACTTAAAGCCCAACAATGTATTATTAGACGATAATATGGTTGCTCATTTGAGTGATTTTAGCATCGCAAAATTGTTAGCTGGAGAAGATCAATCTATGACTCAAACACAAACATTTGCCACAATAGGCTATATGGCACCAGGTTTGTCAATACCAAAATTTTCTATTTCTTGTAAACTTCCTAGTAAGTTATTTATGTTTCATGATCTTCATTAGATGAGGAAATTCTTATTAATGATATATCTTACTATTTAACTATTGCAATTCATAGAGTATGGAAGAGAAGGACGCGTATCCGCAAATGGAGATGTTTATAGCTTTGGGATTATGTTAATGGAAACTTTTACTAGGAAGAAACCCACAGATGAAATTTTTAACGGAGAAATGTCATTAAAGCATTGGGTTAATGATTGGCTACCTATTTCCACTATGGAAGTTGTTGATGCTAATTTACTAAGTCAGGAGGACATACATTTTGTCGCAAAAGAGCAATGTGCGTCATTTGTCTTCAATTTGGCTATGGCGTGCACTGTGGAATCTCCTGAGCAGAGAATCAACGCAAAAGAAATTGTAAAAAAGCTCTTAAAAATTAGAGACTCATTACTTAGAAATGTTGGAGGTAGATGTATAAGACAATCAAATTTAAATTGATTCTGCCCCTCCTTCCTTGCTATCCTTTTCAGAGACTTGAACGGTTATCCTTCATACAAGTTTTGTTGATATGTTTTGTTATTGCTCTTGCTCATGTTTATTTCTCTCTTTCTTTAATTTGCATGCATGTATTTTTCGTGCTCTTTTCTGTTTTTGTTGGTTTGTATGTAGTTTGTTTTTAGGGGTAAGGTTGATTATGTCCTCCCCTAATTAGACGTATCATGTTTATTTTTATTCAATAAAGCTTCTCTAATACTATTGAGGTTCATCAAAAGAAAATTTTAAATTAATTTTCTTTTCTATGTTAGATAATGAAATTCTAATCTTCATAATGAATAACTTCAATAATAGAGTGTAAGAGTATTAGTAGTTATGGTTGTTTTCTGAACCTGGAGTCAAGAGCAATTTAACAGCAACAAACAAGTCTCTTGTATTATAGGCAAAATTCTTTTCATTAATCTTATTTGTCTACATGTTCTCCTATTTCTCCATTTATCTTCGCTCAAGGTTTCATGCTTCCTCTTTGATAAAGGAAAATGTTACTCGTGAATATTTCAAATTTTCAATTTGACATGAGCGACTGTTTGCCAGCCATTTGATAAAATGGATATGAGTTGAGTTTTCAATCATTACCTCCACCAAGATCCTTAGTCCTTACAACGCCACTTTTTAATTTTATTTTTAAATACATTCAGTTTAATTTAAAAAATAAATCCATTTGCTAAATTTAATCTTTTTCTCATAAATTTCACCCTAAAAAATATATTTCTTTTAAATTTTTATTATAAAATACTTACAAGTTCTAAACTATTAAATTATTTTCTTCTTATTATATAGTTTATATCTCCATAACTCTAAACCCCTATAATTTTTAAAAAAATAATTTTTAATTTAAAATATAAATATAAAATATAGAATGGAGTGAGTATAAAAAACTTGTTAAAAGAATAATTCATTTAAGTATTTAATTGAATTTTAAATTAAAATAAGAAATAAATAAATTTATTTTTTATTAGTTAAGTAATTTTCAATTAAAAAAGAGCTTTATGAGTAATATTATTGAAATATGATTAAAATTCTTATGAATTAAACATTTTCGTATAAATACTAGTGATAATTATAGAGAAAGTACGATGAAGTGAAAAAAAAAAACTTAAATATAAATACTCTAGTATAATTTTACACATGCAACTTATGAACCAGTGATCTTTAGAGCATTATAAAATTGTTTTAACACAATTAATTGGTTTGAAAAATTACCAATAATGTCGACAGTGGGATTTAAAAGATTAAACTACATATATAAGACATAATATCATTTAAGACGGCTTACAGATTATGAGAAATATTTTGATCTTCTAAATATTTAATATATCAATTGGACTAAGTCTATGCAATAAAAATTTTAAATAAAAAAAACCCTTTATTTTCTTTTAATCATAAGTGTGATCTTAATTATTAAAGTCATTTATTGTCCATTACTTATTCATTTTTTTAATTACCTAAATGACATTGAAAACTCTACTCAATATTAATTCATTCAAATGTTTTGTTTTAAGGTAATCAGAAACTGCAAATGAAACAAATGCTTGAAATCACAAACGGCCTAAAATTTTATTTTCATTTTTCAATGTTGCGGTGACTTGGATCTTGATATTGAAAATTTATTTGTAACTTATATAAAGGCCTCAATTTTATCATAATTGGTTAGTAAGGCTACGTAGGGAGCATGGACAAATTTTGGGATTGGATTATATTTTTGGAACTAAAAAATTAATTTCATCCAATGATATGTTTGGCTGTTAGGACTAGCAACTTAGTCTAAAATTATTGAAATTATTAATCTTTTATATTATAAGCTTTTCGTTCCCACTTTAAATATTATTGGTAACTTAAATCATTTTTTAAAATTAAATATAAAAATTAATTTAATTCAATATAAAAATCATTTAAATTAAATACAAAAATATTTAAATTAAATATTAACATTAATTTCATAATTTTTTACCTAGAATTTTATATTATATTAAATACTAAAATTCTATTCGATAATGTATTATCATTTATTTAATAAATGTTTAGTATGTTATATTATTATTTAAATTAATTTTTTATTTACATATAAACATAAAGTAATATTTACTAATTTAAAGTTATTATAATTTGTTAAATAATAAAAGCTAAATGATTATATTGAAAATATAAATAGTATTCTAATGTATTATAGTCTAAATCTTACCCCTATGAGTTTATTTTATACACCTTTTATTGTATTAACCACATTTATAATGCAGTGCAATGTAATAAAAAATTATAACCAAATATGAGTTAGCATGAAAATAATATTTTAGTGCAATATAATACAATGTAATGTAAGCTAACAAATGGATATTTAATGGAAGCAAAAATTGCATATGGCTTGTGGGTCTCTTAAAAGACAACAAAAAAACCAATATGATACACAGATTTTGTCCTCTTTAGTGGTGTTTTTACTAAATGGGAATCAGAATAAGTTAGAATTAGAATGAGCTTGAATCGAAATAAGGAATTAAAATCAAAATAAGTTGTTTATTTAAGTTGTATGAATCAAAATCAATATAAATTTTATTCAAATTGATGTGTTTATTTTCTCTTGAAATTAGAATGGACTATTACAAGTTACTAAAAAATCATTTGGTAATTGTTGTCTCTAGTATTATTTGTATCTGTTATAATGGTAACAATAATAAGAATAAAAATAATACTAAAAATGAAAATAATAATAATAGTAGAGACAATAATAATAAAATTAATAAATTATTATTATTATTATTATTATTATTACTACTACTATTACTACTTCTGAAGACCACTCGGTGAAGATTGAATAGTGAAAATGAAGATGATGAAGATCTCGGCAACCAACTGCTGTTCCAAAGATGATGTGTCCAAATGGAGACAACCAATGATGACTAGCCAACTAGATCCCAATCTCGATGTTGTGATCTCGTATGACCACAGATAAAGCTATGTGTGATGTTGGTGTTATGATTTCTTTTTTATTTATATTTTTTAATTTATCAGTATTTTCAAATTTTTGTAAATTTAATATGGGCAAATTAGATAGTCCAGTGAATAAGAGACTGATTCCTAACCATCCTAAGAATTAGTCTCTCATTTTTTATTTCTAATTTGATATGGGTCCTGCTATTTCGATTCCAATTCTTACATTTATTTGTGAGATAAAATTATGGTGCAACTGTAGTACCATTGGATTCAGGCATAGTTATCACCATGACTGAATCTAATGGTTGAAAGTAATTGTGGTATGATACCACAGTTGCACCATAGCTGGACCTTTATTTGTGAAGTAAAATGATGTTAATAATTTCGATTTCCAATTCGAAAAGTAAATACATCATAATATTTTTTTAGATGCTTCCATGGCATAATCTCATTGGTCCATTTTTCTCCACGCCTTAGATTCAACTTCAAGATTCAAGATTCAAGATTCAATTTGAAGCAAACACAACTAAAAAACAAATATAATAAGCGCAATAAAGCTCGGGTACGATCGTGGGCTGCTAAATGTAACTCATAGGACCGAATCATATCTTATTATCTTACGCCGTAGGTAAACAATGTTCCCATTCCACGTGTCACTCTTCCACCAACCTGAACTTTCTTCATATTTCCAAAGAAACCCTCACCAAGTCAAGATAATTACCTTCACTTACTACATAAAAACCACTCGATCTAACCGATGTCTGATGACGATATATCAGGTCTTAGTCTTTATTTAAAAGGGAAATTATAAAATTCTCCTGCTCTAAAAATCTAGTGGTTTCAAGAATGTCGCTAAACCTAGATCCCAATCCTTCAAATCTCAATTTAACCTCTCTGTGGCTTTTTGAATTGTCAAGGATTCGCTTCAAAATTTAGTATTTTTGTGGGATTTTCGCTCACCATGTCTCAGATCCTTCAATCGTTGTTGAGTTGCGGTTCATTCAAATAATTTGCGGAATTTTAGGGATTTTCGTTTACGGTTTTGCTTGAGCAGCATTTTCCTCCAGTTGCTCACTTTGAATTAAGTGCGCGATTTCAATATTGTTATAAAATTAAATTAAAATTCATAAACGATATTATTAATAATTAATTGATGGCTAGCGATACCTAGCGGTTAATCTGCCAAGTGCAGAAAGTGAAGAAGAGAGGCGAGAGTATGATAGCGATCCAGATGAAGTGAACGCTCTTGCGACGCCAGTAAGGTAAGCCACAGGAGGTTGAGGAGGAAAGATTCAGAGCCTAATAGTTCAAAAGTGTCACATTCGCAGGAGGCGATCGTGATGAGTACGAGAGCGATCCGTGATAAGCGAAACACTCTCTCTGACGTTGATTTTAGGGAAACAAGCGATGATGGGAGGAGGATAAGAATTTGAGCATCGAACAAATCGTAGGGTCACATTCACTTGATCTGGGAATCACACAAGGGTCCAAAAAGTATGATGATGATGATGATGGGTTATGAGAACATGGATAGAGAAGGGTTGGCGGGTTAAGTTAAGAAGCAATGAAGGATGTTTATGAAAGTAGGAAAACAAGAAGTTTATGAATAGTTATGAGAGGAACGGTGATGGAAATAAAGTCAAAGAATGAGGGTAACGATGCATGAGGAGTACGGAGGGTGCAAAGCCAAGTGAGTAAAGTGAATAATGATAATGTTCAATGGAAAGTTAAAAAGAATTTACGCTGAGAGGGAGGGAATGGAGAAGAGAAGTTAAGAGAAGTAATGAGCTTTTATGTTAAATCGGCTTTTTATATGGGACAATGTTGTATTTCGTCGCACACAAGTATTATTGATTTGAGTGACAATTTATAAATAGTAATAAATTGCCCATTTCATTAGGGCTTGTCAATTAATCCAGTTGTTTTTTTCTTTCGCGTCAGATAATGATTGTTTCCGTCATTTGAATCGCGTAAGGCTTGGCCCAGTAGGTCAGAAATATGGAAAGTTCTCAAATAAAGATCTGCTTTTGTGGAATATAATTAATGTGTACAAAGTATTACTAAATTACTTAACGATATGATCTTTAAGCCGAGCTAATCATGAGCTATGATAGCATTATCGTGCTTAGGTATTTTTAATGGGCTTATATTTCAAAGTGTAGTAATTAGAATTTTTGGTTTATTCGATGTGAATGGCGTTAGGACAGTTTCGCTTGATATTAGTTGTGGTTATCACGAGCTATCAAGCAAATACGAGGTAGGATATCTAGCTTTCGGTTCTTAGCTTTCAAGATACCGATTATGCGTGGCACGTATAGTGTTGCTGTGGATTGCTAAATGTTTTTGCCAAATGACTAGATTATTACTGAAGCATGGATCTTACACTTAATTAATTATATATCCATTTGTATTCAAAATCATATGTACTATCGCTTTAAAATTATGTTTTCAAGACATCATTTCTGAATCCATTTGTAATGTGTCTCAAATTCAAGATAGTACAAGTTCGCCAATTGTCATTTTGATGACAAAGGATTTCGAATAGTTTAATATTCATTTCGCGCAAAATTTGAGAAGAAAACTAAAAATTTCGCATGCTCATTGAAATTTAATTAGCTTCATTGGCATTACCACCGGCATTATCTCAGATTTCTCTTGCATCGAATGAACGGATGAGTGCTAATCCATGCAAAAGACTCCCCAGTCCATGCATACACAATGAATGCTTCATCAAAGGTATGGTAAAATGTCAACACGCTACCAACATCAGTTGTGGTGGCTGCAGATTTGTTCATCCGGATTTTGGACCATTTTCATTGACAATGAGAAAAAAGGTTTCGCAAGATGCTCCAGTAAACGGAAACTCATTGAAGTGCCAAAGAGAGATGGAATTGAATAACTAGAGAGTTAAAGTGAAGAGGTCACGGTGCGTGATTGCAAAGGGAAGCTTTTCTGGGTATACTGGGGTTTGTATGTGAGATAAATAATACCTTAGAGAGGCTGTATCAATTTTTGGTAATAGAGTTTTTTGTAACTTAACTCATAGTAGATCGAGTATTCTCATTGTATTTTTTTTCATTTGTTATTTATTTGGACGTATTGACAAGCGGAGATCTTTGTCAATTGTTTTAAACTCTATTTCAAATGTATGCAACAATGGCGGGGATTCAATTTATCCGATTATGTCTTTTATGCTTAATTTCAACTTCTGATTTCATCTTGTTTGTCACTTTTAATAAAGTTGTATACGCTGGAGTACAGGTTCCCATCACAGGATCAGTATTACAGCTTGCCGAAGAACTGGGTATTATAAAATTTCGCCGCACTCAAGTGTAAAGCAGTAGTATTTCGATTCAAGATCGCTCAAGGTTGTTACAACGCAAGGTCAAGGCTTGTAACTAGCGTATGCCATTTCCTCGCAGTGCACTTCCCATTTATCACGATTGGGTTGTGGCACCTGATGCTAAGTAGGCTAATATTAAGAGTTGGTCTGAGTGTTCTCGATTTATTCTATGCGAAGTGGCTCATTCGAAAGCTTAGAACCTTTATGAGGTATCATACGTTTCATTTTCTAATAATGATTTTCTATTCGCTTTTTAACACTTATACTTCCATTTTCACGATCCCCAAACACCATCAATCCATGATTTTCTAGAGTATTAGTTGTCATTTTCTCAAACAAAGAATTGTTGTTTTACGCAAACAAAGTACTTCCGCCCCGGCCACCCATGCGGGGTCTCTCTTGTTTATCAGATTTATGATTCAAGCCAAATAACCCAAGTGAAATAAGATATTGGGTCAACGTGGGTCTAACGTGACAAAAATATCTGAATTATTGCCCTTTTCTTTCTCTCCACAAAATCTTTTGGTTAATTTCTTGTTCCATCAACTTTGTTCCTTTAGCATATTTAAATTCTGTTTTGATACTTTATGCAAAATTATACAGATGAAAAATTTGAGTCACTTTTGCAGGTTCACAGCCATAGCAATAATTTCACGCCAGTAAGGTACTACACTTTTTGTCTCCATCCTAAACTGTCACGTTGTTGATGTAAACCGAATGGGTTCAACTACGATTTAAAAAGAAAAATGGGCAAAAGCCTATTGCTGTTTATTGTTGAAAGATAATTTAATTAACCAAGCAAAGGAAAAATGTTAAATAAGGCCCACCGCAGGAGTCTTCATCAAAAGATTTTTCACACCCCGTGAAGTAAGATTATCAATCGTACTTTCTCCCCCGTAAACTGGCATCTGAATTCTTTTTTCTTGAACGACGCAATATCAACCAGAAATTGCTATTGTGAAGTTTAAAGTTTTGGTATCTCCCGAGCAGATAAGCGAGAAACGCTTGATGCAAGTAAATTATCCCAAGGGATAATACGACAACCCGGAACCAACCGGAAAGATATTAAAGGTTGTGGAAGTTTATAATTAGATACACGTCAATTTGGTTTAGAACGAGTCAATTTCTCAATGCACTTGATCTATTGTCGTGCATTTAACGACGAACTAGGCAAATGAGGTAATTAAAAAGAAAAATGTTTATTTTGTTTGCAGCAGCACGGCAATGATTTGTAATTTGCTAGAGTGTCGGTCATGTTTATTTGTTAGAATAAGTGAAAGGCGAAAGGATTAGTAACATGTATCGCTTGTTTAATTTGATTGCAATAAGCACTACGTTGAAGGGCGAGCGAAATGCGGAGGAAATAATTCTTTGGAGAAGATTTTGTAGAATGATTTGGCTATTATGTTGCAATCAACCGTGAAGCGTACATACTTTTTCTAACGTTAACAACCATATTAGTGATTCAATTAACCTTGCTTTGGTTATTATTTATTTTGTTTTGTTTTTGTGTTATCTGCCGTACAATGTATGGATGACAATAAGGAATTGTTAATTTAGTTTTGTGAATGGGCTGTTGCACGTAGTAGAAAAAAATGAGCTCATATTATAAAAGCAAGCATGTTCATGCGCTTGGGAATGTACCCCTTGAAATGCTTAGTATACTTGGTAAAATAAAGTTATATATCTCAAGGTAAGAAAATGAATAAATTTTCATGTTGACCATGTTCTTTATGGGCCATGTAGGTTGATTACATTGAAATGAATTAAATCTAATCTGCAAGTAACAATGGGGAGCTTAATCAAGTTTTGCTTGATCAAGCGGAGAAATCAAGCTTAAAATTGGAGAATCGGCAATGAATCGGTGGCGATTGTAGCTCGAGGATATCAGATTATGATTGCTACGTATCGGAACCTGTCCAAAGTTCATCCGTTCGTGAAATGTAATAAAAAGTTTGATTCAACTCTGCTAAATAGGAGCTATAAACGATAAGGAGAAAACCAAAGTTCATCCGTGTAATAGCGTACTTGTTTCAAGAAGATGGAGAGTCAGTCCACCGCCAGGGCGTGTGCTTCGTGAATTCTGGTTGTACCACATTCCCCTCTTACCTACTTCTTTATCTTTTTCATTTCTTTTATGCTCATGGTTCAAACGATCGTCATTGGTTGCTATGTATTAAATGTTTAAAGTATTTTTCGCTTCTCGGTAGTATCAAGAGGAAAGGTTGTGAATCTTGCAAAGACTTCGCAGAAAGTCGGAGATTATTAATACACTTTGATACACTGATTCTCATTGTCCGCCCTATTTACTTTGAGTATTCAATTTAAAATGATTTTAAATTTCTGGTCCTATCTTCCTTTCAAAGATATAGAGCCTGTGACCAAGAGGTTCACATTTGGACGCCAGGAGTAGACTCAGTTAATTTTGTTGCCAATCTATCTTTTTTTTCTTTTCAGTTTATTTGTGATGGGGAGTAATCAAAGGTGATTGTCTAATGATTTCGGCGTTCGGATATTTGGTCGAAAGTTTGAATTTGAATCTTTTATTAAATCGTGATTTTACGACTTTAGCTTTTAAGGTATTAATCGCAGGTCTCTGTTGTCAAAATTTCGTGTTAAAACATCACATGGTACTATTTAAATGGGCCACAATGAAATTGATTTCCACTATTAATCATTCATGAGAAACTAGCTCCAATTGAAATTAAAGTTTTGTTCTCGTGATTTTTAGCGAATGAAATCAATTTTCAAAGGCATAGTTGATTATCCTTTCGATTAAATCCATCAACTCCCAAGATACGCCCAGGGTCGGCATGATCATATTCGTTCAGAAAATAAATGAGTTCACATAGCAAAGGCCGAGCCGAAAGTCTTTTTACCATCCAACTTCATATGCGTTACATTTAACTTTCACAAAAACTTTTTAAGAAGATGGAAAGGCAACATATTTAAACACAAGCTATTGCACGTCAGCCTCTGTTTCTCTCCTCCCTCTATTTTGCCAAGAATCCCCATTTTTAATGTGTACATTCCAAGCCTTGTCTTATACCCTGTCCAGGCTCCTTCATTCCGATGCCCATTGGCAAAATGATAGACATCAAATCCATGCTTCTTTTTCTCCGCAAATATCACCACCATGCTTTCCCCATTTCTAAGTAAGAAAACTCGATGTCAATATATTGAGAGGAGATGAAGATTTATAGGCTTATGCATTAAAAAATAATGTAACAAACAATTGCTGCTACAGTCTACCATTAAACTACTATCCTAAATGAAAATTCCAAGCAATGTATCTAGACCAACAAAATGAACACAAATGATCCTAATGAATGACATCTTCAAGATCACTAAGAACTCAACATGCTTATCCATTAATAGTACAATCAAAACTAAAGCTCACTCTACATTATCATCCAACAAGGTATCCAAATAATCCAACTAAAGGGTAAATACTAGTACTAATGTAACACTAATTAAAAAGTGAAACACAATCACATGATCAATATCTAGTAAACTCGGGTGATGAAATAAAACATGATACAAGTGAATAGATTTCATAAATCAAAACTAATACACGGCCAGTAATGCACCCTTTGCTGACCATATTCCCAATGATAAAGTTATTTCATCTTTCCCTGATTCATGCAAGTACCATTCATTAATTGATTTTAGTGCTATCAGCAGTACCTCAAATCAAGTAAAACTAAAATAAATAACAATGGAAACCAATGCACAAACAAAGGTCACCAGGTGTACTCTAACCAACAACAACAAGACAATCCAATAACAAAACACTTAATAAATAGCTAACACCTAGACACCCAATTAATTAATAAAACTAAGTCCATAGGGGAAAAAAGTACCACTTAAATGGTATTATACTAATGCCATGCTTGAACCCCACTTAAATTTGCCAACATAATCGACTTCCATCCTCGCGAAAGTATGAACCCACATCCATGACTCTATTAGACCACTAATCTATCCTGCGATAAACATCTACTTCAGATAAAACACCTATAAACCCCAATCCATGCCTAAGGCCTTGCACATTGGCCCCTATATCGGCTCCCTCCCGCCTGAGTCTCACCCATATCCATCATATTTGCCATCGCCTAGTCACATTCATATCTACCAATAATACACACCACCCCATCACAATTCCTTTGTTATAATCACCTCATAAATCGCATAGTTATTGCACAAATCCAGCACTCATAAACGCCGCCATTCCCTTTGTTATCTCACCATCATAACGTTGCCATTGTTGTCAAGCTTGCACCCAACAACCCTAATTTCCTCCTTTCTAGCAGGCTCCTTCAAATTGGGACCAAAAAAGCTCACAAAAGGTAGGCTAATCGAGATTTCGAAGAATTTAGAGCTAATTGAGAAGAGCAGGCGATCTAAAGGAATCGGGCAAACGAGGAAAAAGAGCGATTGAGAGAGAACAAAAAGCCACGTAGAAGGCAAAGCCATCGATAAGAAATCGAGAAAAACGAATGACTTAGATGAGGAACGACAAAAAAATAAAAAGAGTATGGCAACGAGTAACACCTTAAGGTAATCGCAAATAAACTCCCAAACGACGGAGGTATTTGCGTAGCCCGCGTATCATTTACGGCAATCAAAACGGAAAATGAGATTGCATCTCGCGAGATTCGCATGATCGAAATAAGGGTTTAAGTGATTCAATTAGCACGAAACCGCTATATTAATATAAACTACCAAACCAGTACACTAGCAGTTGTAATTACAATTATCTAATACCACTTTATCCGTTAGATTGAGCAAGTAAGTATCCAACGACTTTAGGTGAAAGAAGCGACAAAAGTAATGGCACCTTACCACAGCAGTAACATAGCGGAACTCTAATTTTAAATATTCAATAAATTTTTATTTTTACATCCAAGATAACGACAAGCACTTATATCACCTTCCACAGAAGGAATTATATAAAGGCCAAAGTTGGCTTAACAAAATATGATCTCAACCAAGTTGTCATTAAGGGTTAGTACTAGTTTTAGTCAGAAGGTTTATAATGCCGTGGGTTCTTCGTGGGGTTTGAATTATTAGAATTATTCTCAATCATTTCATCATTCTTGCATGAAAAAATCTTATATCACAATTAGAACTTACAAACAAGTCAAAGTGGGTTAAATCATATGTATAAATTCGAGGTCTATTACAAACTTTTAAAAAAAAGATTTTCTCGCTTTTTTTTTTCTCTCTTTCACCTTCTTCCATTTTCTCGTCCCCAAACAATTAACTCCCCGATTTTTGAGTATTACCGTCTGCTTCTACAAATGTTCTTGAATTGAATGGCTCCCTCTTTATCCATAGATCTTTTGCTTATTTTTGCTCCCTCAACCTTTTTTCTCGCCCTTGGCTCTAAAATTCTTTTTTGATACATTACGCAAAATTATGATGAAAATAAGTTACTTTAGAACATCAATAAAATTTATTAGCATCCAAGATAAGACACTACGCTTAGATTACCTTATTTAGTTGAATTATATGTAAGAAAAATTAGCGTCTAATAAAATCTAATCCGAAATATTCCTCTATATATCACATACATTAACGCATTTGTACCTAACTCGACGCATACGCTTTGTTTTACAATTCTTTATATATTCAAAACTTTCAGCTTCCCAACACATCATATTGTTCTCAATTGCCTAATTTTTTTTTTTTTTCAAACACCGCAACAACAACCAAGATAAATAAGTATACATTTAATGAAATTTTCCTAGATGCTTTTCATATGGCGTAATCTCATTGGTCTATTTCTTCGCACCTAAGGTTCCTCTAACAAAACTACCTCTAACTCTCTATGTCCAATTTAAACTTAAAAGATGTTCCTCATTCCACGTGTCCCCAAATCTTTGTATTTCCAAACAAACCCCCGCCAACTAAGTCAACCGATGATGGCTTTTATTACAAATCGAACGCGGCCATGGGACATTGGATAAAACTAATGGAAATGTAAAGCAAATTACCGATTAAACTAAATTGAAAAATCCAACCAACTAACTGGGGTTCAGCATACAAATATAAAAGTGAAAAGTGTAAACAAATACAATGATTACAGCATTACGCGAGGACCGTTAAATTCATTCAAGAATATTTTCTTTCATTTTCAACGATCGCTAATATGACAAACAATCCGTCCCATTGAGCTAATCAAGCTTAAGTCATTCAATGAAAATTATACTTCTATAACAAAAACAATAATTCCTTTATTTATTTGACACTTGAAAGAAGTCCCTGCTCTCAGCCCAAATAGCCAATCCTTTTAAAATTTGTTAAATTAGTTAATTGATGAATCATATAACCCAATAAATCGTTTAATCGTAGGCACTGATAAAAATCTGAACTTCAAATAAAATAATAGATAGAATGATTAATTTTTTTCATATTTTAGATAATTAATAGGCGTCATGTTACTATGAGTAAAAGAACGAGTGTATGATAGAAAAACATAATGTTTATGTTTGTATTAAAATTTTATGCAAATCTATTTAGTGTAGGTTAGACATAAAAATAGTTACCAACTTGTCTGGCTTCTCATTTTGTTAATTTTCCTAATTTGAATAACTATTACCAAAAGTTTATATGAAAAACATATCTCTCATTTACTGGTGAAAAAGATTAGTGTGATTTTAATTATTTTTTCTTTTGCTTATGTCTGTAAAATTATGAATACTTTCATAAATAAGACACGGAGTAAATACCATTTTGAAAAAATCCATATTATGGTTGTGATGCATCTTTTATCAATCACGACACAAAAATTAATCAAATTATCATTGTTTTAAAATTTATTTCAATAGAGCATGAAGACAAGTGCCATCTAGATTTAATTTATGCTTTCACTCTTCACTTAATAGCTTTTCTCTTAACTCAGCTGCCATGATGGCAAGTGTATTGTACAGATTACTGTGCTGGCAATCGGCGACTAAGCTAATTATTAGTAATCAATCTAGAGCATACCTGTAAATACATAATAGGTTGCTTAGGTGGCACCAATATATCCAACTTTTTATGCCATGTTTCTGAAGTATTTCACAAATTCACCGATGTACCAATTTCTACCAATATCGCATATATGATTTAACTGATAGTCTTATATGTATTTCATGGTCATTCAATTTTATTGTTACAAATTTCTAGGATTGTATGTAGATTATACTTGTGTATACATTTTTCTTTTCTCTTAATTCTTTTTCTGGGTGTCATATTATTTTCGTCATCATTCTATAACAATGAAGTGAAAAGAATCCCTCGTTTAAAGTATTGGACAGCAATGTTATACGCATTACACCGATAAAGGACGATAATTTAATTAGTCAGCTACAGTGTTCTTCTTAGAAAGAGAATACGCAAGTGAAGCCCAAAGAGTTCCTGTATTAGCTGAATTTAAGCGATATGCTCCATGAGCTGGCATTTGGGAAAAGACCACCTGAGTTAAAACAGAAACAAACACTGTCAAGCATTAATGTCATTTGATGTATGAAAGACAATTAGTCCCATTTTTGTCCTGTTTTACTTGAGTTGGGCAATTTGCCGTCAACTTTCTTTCATTTACGTCAGGTAATGGGTTTATTTGCATGAAAAAGCCAATGCTTTACGATAAAACTATCACACACATATTATCCATCTGTAATGTTCAAATGACACCAAGTATTACCCAAATTAGCCCTCTCAAAAAATTCATCTTCAAAAACCCATGGTTGTGATGTGTCTCTATAAATTAAGATCTATCTGTTACTAGACCTGTTTTAACTCTTATTCTGAACAGAGCTTGAAAGGCACATTCACTATCTAGTTATGTTTTTAGGCTCTCACTTTACTTGATTCACCTTTATCCCTCTTTGAAACAATTGTTCACTGGTTGCACTCAGTTGACAGAATATTTGGGATTCAAGACTGTTATTGTTACGATGCAGTCTGTAAGGCTGTTGCCATGCTGGCAAGTGTGCTGCTATAACAGATTGTTGAGATGGCACCAAAGATTGTAAACTAATTATTTCCATGGTCATCTTATTTTCTAAAATAACTGAATCTACAATTAGAGGCTTAATTAAAGTCTCTCCCACACTTGACTTCTTTTTACAGAATTATATAGCGAAAAAAAAGAAATTAAATACTTTTCATGCGAGCGGATTGGGCAGCGATTACATTAAATAAAAGAAAAATAATTTAAAAATACAACACTTTAATAATCTCATTCCCGATAATAGTAATAATTAATTAATTAACTATAATAATAATATATTAATTGTTGTGATTATTTATTCAAGAACTATAATTTTTTATAATTATAGTTAATAATACATTTATATATTAATTAATTAATTATAATATTATATTAATTAATAAAACACAAAGGCATTTTTATTTTGTAAAAGTGTAAAATGGTCAAATCATGAGAATGAGAATTGGTCTTCACCTCCCCTATGTTCAAATCTCCATTCCCATTTCCCAAATAAAGGTGGGGTCATTCCCCACCATTCCAATTCATTTGCCTCTATATCATATTGCCAATCATTCTGATTTTGGATTTCAATTCCTCGATTCGGGAAGTAAACGCACCATTACACTTTTACAATTCCCAATGCTTCTCTCCACCCTCACGTTTCACACACGCACTTCACCTTTGCACAAAACACAACATCAACATTCAACTCTTTAATTTTTTTATTCTATAAAAAGGTCATTCTAGCTGAACTCCAAGAACGTAAAAATGTACTTTTCTGTTCATTTAAATAAAGTTTTTCTCTCTGCTTTTTTTTCACCTTCCATTTTCCTATCCTCAAACAACAATAATCCTTAATTTTCATCAGATACTAAGTTTTGCCTCACAAAACATGTAACCTGTGGTTTGTTTGTCTAATTACCTTCAAGAAATAATATACCCATCCCTGCTGGCCTCTTCGTTTACTGACTTGTTATGTAACGTAATGATACAGTCTAATAGCCCAACGTCAACAGATCTTTAATTTGACGCTCTTCCTTTCCACAAGGTCCTTTTTGCTTTAATCATGCCTCAAACCTTTTTTTCCCTTTTTTTGTGCTAAATTACGTCTATACTTTTATTAAAAAATTATGATGAAAATTAATTATTAACGATCTGTACTTTTTTGTAACAACTAATATATGATTATTTTAATTTTAATAGTTCACCAGTAAAATTTTTATATCACAATTAGGAATTTGCAACGTTCAAAGAGTTAAACTCAAATCCAATAATTTTGAGGTCTTACTACCCCAACTTCTACTAAAATTAAAATTTAAAGGATTAACAAATGCTAGACAAAATTAGCTGTTAATGTTCCTCAAATACATGATTTAATGTACTTAAAACATCCTAACTCACTAATTGATTATCGTCAATTTTTAGAGATTCGAAATCTTCCAGTTTCCTAACATATTATTCTCAATTGCGTAAATTATTATTTTTTAAATATTGTGAGCAACAACCAGATACACAAAATGAAATGCACCATTTAATGGAAATTTTCTAAGTCAATGGCGTAATCTCGTTGGTCTATAACCTCACGCCTTTTGATTCAAGATTCAATTTCAAACCAACGCCGAACAAACAAAGATAAACCTTAATAAGTCTGCGGGTCAGAACAACAAACTACCTACTTCCCACCAATCAATAATCATCTCTTTACTCGAATTTAAACTAAAACAAAGCTACATCCCAATGTGTCCTCAACTTCTTCATATTTCCAAAAAATCCTGCATCCTCGCCGATATCACTCTTCACTCTTTCTCTCATATAAACAGAAGATGATGATTCCTACAAAGTCAATGCGTAGTCAAGTGAATGCTGCCATGCTATTACTTGGAATCGATCAAACCACCGAAGAAAGCAAAATTAACCGAATAACTAAATTAGATCCAACCAATTAACCTATTATTGAACTGGTTTAGTGTCACTCAAAAAAACAACAAATATATAAACAACACAATTATCATATTAATGGGGCACTTTTTTTTTCATTCAGAATGAATGAATATGAAAAACAATCATTCCATAGAGCATTGTTTGTCATTCAATGAAATGAATACTTCTATAAGAAACAATCATCTTTCTTGTTTCTGGCCTGATACGCAATACCAACTTTCTTACTTAGCCCACAATAATCCTTTAACATTATTGCATTCAATTGATGAACGTGACATGTTCGATAAATCGCTTAATTTGTATAATTGATGTAAATTTGAACTTCAAATAATATAGATAGAATAATACTTTTAATTTTTAGACAATTGATATATGTCATGATACTATAAGCTTAAACGGTTCGATAGAAAACACAATAAGCTTCAGATAGGGAAATTCTTGTATGTGAATTATTTACTGTTATTTGAAGAGAAAACTAGTTACTCAACTTGTTCGGTTTCCATTTTTTCCACTTTATAAATTTGATTAACGACACTGTGAGGAGGAGTTTGTTGTAAAAATATGGTCTTCCATTTACTATAAAAAGAGCGTTGTCATTTAATTATTTTTCCTTTGCTTCATTTCTAGAAAAATTATGAATACTTTGGCAAATAAGATAATTAATTATAAACATCGTTTTCAAATCCATAACCACGGTTGTGATGTGTCTTTTTGTAACAGCTAATACAACATTAATTTCTATCAAAATTACTATATCAATATTTGTTTTAAACTCGTTTGAATGAGCATGAAGATATCACTTCATTCACATTTGCTTTTATATTTATCGTTTCATCCTCTGACTCTGAACTCCAACCAACACGGTGTCCATCAACATTAATCAATCAGAGGATAAAGCTCAACTTAGTACAATTAGACTACAGCTGGTACTGCCGAAGATATTCCACCATCAGATGGCTTAAGGTTAACTATCCATATCCATTTGTTGAATACTTCCAAAAAAGAGAACAAAGAGGGCTTCCACCCTGTCCTAGAATTGAATGAATTAAAATCAACACTGAGAGTCGGCAATCAAGCCGGTAGCAGCCAAAATACTACAATATTGCAAACCACTTTGTATAAAGATTTCTTTTCATCAACCACTTAATTCTTTATTTTATTCCAATTTCCTCATATTTTAATAGAACTCATTTATATATAATGATACATAATCAAATGAGCACCAAGATATGGTTCACGATACCAAGATTGGAAGGAATCAATAATTTCACGCAAAAATAAAATATAAAGAAAAATTAATAAATTCACTTCTGCAGTATTCTCATCATTATCTACACTAACTTGTGCGGATTTATCAACAAAATGGCGGCAAAGATTTAAATAAATAAAGTCAGACGAGGAAAATAATTGTTTATACACCGAGAAAGCACGGATAATCAGTGAACCAAATTGTGAGGAAAATACAAACATAGATACTGAAACAGATGAGGCCAAGTCATCATAATAAACAATTCCTCAGAAACTTGTTTTCTGAATGAAATCTACAATGGTGACCACCACACCAATTGAAGACTTTATTAAAACTACAATAAATATATGAGTTTATCAAAACACGACTGAAGACACTAACTCTATCACCAACCTGAACACAATCCAAGAGCATTCAGGTTGGACGATGTTGTTCTCCTTATTAAAATGGTATATGTGTGGAAAAACAGCTTACAGCAGGTATGCCATTTCCAGACGGTATAGGAGATCAATGAATCAATTTCAAAGGAGTTAAAGTCATGGTAGATCAAAAATCCGTAAGGTTAATGTTAAATGCTACAACTGTGGCGTAGCGGCGCACGCCAAGAAAGTGTTGGAGTAACCAAGAAGAAAGAACCTCGAAATATCAAATGCTCGTGTGTATAAACAGCACTTAGATGATGGCTAAATTCCTTACAAACAGGCAACAATCAAGCTGAAGGCGTAAAACGACTTTTCAATGTTCCACAGAGTGACTCGGGAAGGCTACAGCATATGACTCTGGGAAGAATGGTTATTTTGTATGAACTTTATCTAAGGAGGATGTGTATATATAGGAGATGATCATGCCTTGGAGATGTTGGTGGTAGTCTTTATCGAAATAAAAATGTTTGATAGATATGATTCGCCTGATGGAGGAAATCGACATATCATGGCCTGAAGAAAAATCATATCTTTTAGAATGAATAGCTTGATCATGCGTTGAAACTACGTATAGAGAATGGAATAATGAGGATCATTAAAGGCGGCAGCTTGTATTGATAAAGCCCGAGAAAAGATCGGTCTTCAATTTGTTCATCTTAAAGCCTTTCTGAGGAGGTGATGCATTATGTGGCGTCCAATAGAAGAATCCAGCGATGTATACCGAGCAGCGTATAGGAAGCGAGCTTGAAGATTCTCTGCAGCGAAAATTTATTGAAATTTCCAATCAATTAAGTTACCGTTTGTGGCGTTGTATTACAAATAAAGCGGTAGATTAAAATTGATACGTCTATGCTGAAATTAATCATTTGAACTGATTAATTCGATATTTAGGTCATGGATGCTATCAATGGGAGGTCTGATACATAGTGACTTTATTGATTTCAGGAAGATGTTGAGTGTGTCAGATTAAGAAAATCAGGATATGTTCGCAACATGTTTAAAGAAGAAACCTGACCATGGAAATAGTCTGATAAAAAGATCGATCTTTGGGGACAGAGATAATAGTGGAGAATATCGAATGGCCAGTTTCTTGCTTTACATAAATGAAGAGGTATTGAGAAGCAGTTCACGATGGCATCTTTCACTCCAGCCAAGCAGATGGTTACGGAATATGAAGCTGGCTCTGATAATTGCTTTAATCTGAGCTTTTTTCTAAGCACCTCCCATTCATTTATAAGCAGAAGTGACGATAAAACCGCCAAGATATAGTAATTTGGCGGTCACACTCATTTATTAGTTTATCGCAATAAGAGATTGATGGACTAGATGCGACCTGGAAGCCATTACTTAATTATTCTACCTACATGCATACGGATGTCTGTATTGACGCTGATAAATGATATAAATACTGATGCCCGTTAGAAAGAAACAATTGGAGAGCGCAAATCTAAGGTTATGATCTTTCAAGACATTACTGGATTGATCGATAAAGAAAGGTATCGCCGTCTGTGGGACCTTTCTCTGACGCCAAGATCGTATCAGCAGAGATGTTATTCTTTTAGTAGATCAACTGACAAAGGAGAGGCGAGGATAATGGCTTTTCTGAAAAGAAAAGTCGAGATCGTGCCACAAGATATGGTTTTGAAAATAATTGAAAGATCAGGATTCTTCAAGAAGCCATCTTTGAACACGGTGAACAAGAATCCCGCGAAGTCCGAGGGCTCAAGGGAAGTTCGTCGGCTCAACTCGGGTGAGAGACGCATCACCAACATGTATGCATAACTTTTCGGAGTATGTCCGAGATCAACGCGTATCATCTTCGTCGGAACTGATGTACGAGCCATATCCTTTCCACGAAGCCAGTTTTAGAAAACTCGGATATCGCTTTATGGATGACAAAGAATGCAGGAAGAAATCAGCTCTACACAAGAACAAAGACATAGGGAACTTGTACCCACTACCACGTGGAAGAAAAGCCATTGAAAACAAATGGGTCTACAAGCCAGTCAAGCGTGATGGAAATGACCAAGCAGAAGCGGTATCGTGCAAGAAAAGATTAGGTGGTGAAAAGGATACGCTCGGAAAAGAAGGTATTGTTACAACGATATTTTCTCCAAATGGTTCAATTTCTGTATTACCGAAGGGAATAGTACGATGTGTGCTTCCATTTGACCTCTACATCTTGAAAGCGATTAGATGCTGAGCATTTCTTCTCAGCTGTATGAACTTGAAGAAGAAATATATACTCACGACTAAACTGCAAGGAAGGTTTTGCGAAGCAAGGAAAGGAGAACTTGGTTTGTGTTGAATAAATCTCTTTTTACTTTCAAATGCGTGGTATTGTATAAGATTTGATTTTCTTTATATCGAATTTATAATGGCCGTATTCATTGTGCATATTACAAGATTTGAAATGATTTCATTATTTATTGCTATATGGATGACATATAGTTGTTAGCAGGTCCCAACAAAAGATCGAATCCAAGGAGTTAATTCAAGGCACGTTAGCTGGAGTTTGAAAATGAAGAACTCCAGGATCAGCAACACTTCTGGGATGCAAATTCACCAGACATGTAAATAATGGGAAAATTTGGCTTTCACGGAAGAATTATCTTGAAGAAAATCTTGCTTTAACATGCAAGATCAGAAGTCAATTCTACCCCACTTCATAATTTAAATTATCCTCAAGTATGTATCCTAATGAAATGCTAGAGAAGGAAGAGATGTCTCGAATGTACCGATGTCAGCAATGATGGAAGTTTAATGTTTCGCTATGATACATAAGACAGACATTTATGCACAAGAGTTAGAGCAATTCGATACATAAGGGATGGTAAGATTTTAAGAGGGATTGGACATGAGAAGAACTCTCGATGTTGGCATTATGAGGATTAGAATTTATCGTCAGGCTATGTGGATTCAGATTTCGCAGGAGACCTCGATGCAAAAGAAATCCACCACTCAAGTTATGCGTTTTGCATGCCGAGCAAATTGAGCGTTTGGTAGGTTAAACTCAGACCGTTGTTGGTAGCATTATCTATGACAAGTAATAGCATGGCTAATTCAAGCTTGCAAGGAAGCTATTTGGATACAAAGATTATTGGAGGGTACCGAGCACAAACAACAGAAAATTCTCGTGTTTGTGACAGTGCTAGGGTCAGAATCCAACTTTTCATTCCAAAGCACATGTGAGTCCAGATTACTGTAAGTAAAATAAGTGTTGCAGAAAATTCATATACAAAGAAGAACCTAGCAGGATGTTTTGACCAAGTATAAATACTAAGTTTATGGAGATCCTCTCGCTAAACAATGGTAAACGTATGATTATACAGAAGGACATGAGTTGATTGCTTTTCAATCTAACCCGTGTGGAGAATTTTGAATATGACCACATCTGATGGCCTATTCCAACGATTCAACACTACGCCATTATTGGTGCCAATTACTCTATTAAAAAAAAGAGCCAAAATTTTATAAAGGGCTTCCACCCTCATTTTTCATCCAAGTTTTAGAGAGAATCGAGAGTCATGATGATTCTCGCAAGAGCAAAGAATTTTGTTCAGTGATTTGAGAGTTTTAAGACGTGCTATTCGCATGAAATGGAAATACTACAATATTCAGAATCCTTTTCACTAAGATAATATTTCTTTTTCTCTTGACGTAGGCCAAAAAGCCGAACCAGTAATTTCCCAAGTGTTCTATCAAGCTTGTTCTTTATTTTATTTCCAATTTCATTATAGCTGCGGTCCTGCTTCATCCACCAATTTCCTAACATGCACCAATCTACTAATCTTATGCCATGTTTCTGATGTGTCTATAAATTCACTAACACGAATTAATTTCTATCAACATTACCGAATGATTGTATCGATTTTTAAGCACGTAAACATACCAGCTTTTTTTCTTTTACTCTCTATTTCATGTTTATTCAATTTCAATCTTCTGCAAGTTTTTGGCTGTTTTATTAGTTACAAAATTCTCTAGGATTGCATGTAGATTATGCTTTTACGTGCATTTTTTCTTCTTTTTTTTTTTCGGTAAACATATTATTTTATCATCTATCACTATAGAATGAAATGAAAATAGTTCTCATTTAAAGTATTGACAACAATGTTATACTCAATATAACGTATAAAGCACGCATAATTTAATAAAAGGGGCTGCTAATATCTTCTTTAAAGGAGAATTATCGCAGCCACATAGTTGGAAGCTCAAAGAGTTTCCATATTAGCCGAACCTAAGTGATAAGCGTTTCCTTATGAGCCATGATTTGGGGAAAAAAACCAATTCAAGTTAAAGATCAGAAAAGTGTGTCCCTCACGAATACAATAATTCAAGCCACACATTTATCAAACGCATGGCAGAGACACTTCAACATGTTGTCTCATGGAAAGAAATCCTTGTCTTTGACTTAATACTCTGTTACAGAAAAAATATTGGGTGCTCCCACTGGCTGCTTTTATTGAGTGGCAGAATCAGAATTTATTTTAAAATCTCCTTTTAATCCCTATATTTCGGCGTTAAGATTGTCAGTCCCTATATTTTTAAAATCAAAACATCCCTACATTAAATTATTAGCATATTCTCTTACTTTTGCTGCTTTTACAATATTACCCTCTTACAATATTTTTTTGGACATTAGTAAAAAGAAAAAAATTAATTATCAATTTAATCTCAAAAAATAAAATAGAAACAAAATTAATATATGTTACTTTTTTGTAACACACTACTGAGGAATTAATATATTAATTTTTTATTACTAATGTCCAAAAAAAGGTAATTTAATTATTTTATTTTATTTTTGAGGTTAAATTGATAATTTAATTTTTTTTCTTTTTATTAATTTTATAAAAAAGAAACATTATCAGTTATGAATATCTAAAATGTCAAAAAAACAAAAAAGCATAACGCTAATTTAAGTAATGCTTTTGGGTATTTATAAAAAATATGCGCTAAATTACTTAATCTTAAAATATATGGTTGAAACAAGCTTTTACCCTTTTATTTCCATGGTGGCAATAATGATTAAACTGTACACTTAATTTGGTTGTGACATGAAATTAACGTTGTAAATGCTGGCTCTGCATTTTATAAAATGCGTATATCTATTTAGAAAAGAACTATGACACACACACACATTATTACATATAATCATTCTGAGTGCACGTCCGGATTTTTCTTAATACACATTTTTAAACCGCGCAATTTTAAAGAATTAATATTGAATAAACTATAAAATCATGCGGTTTAGAAGAGTTAACTTTTCTTATACCACGCTTTTAAAGTCCTATTCCATAAAAAAAAAGAAATCGCTCGCACTAGAAGACTTATATATATATATATATATATATATATATATAAGATTCTCATTTTATTTTCACATCAGAAACCTATTTAAAGAAGTTCTTTAACTTTTAAACATATTAAAGTGTGTCCACATTAAGAAAAATATGGACATCCACACCTGATAATGATTATATATATATATAATAATTTTTTGGTCCAGAATTTTAAAGTGCGGGAAAGGTCAGGGAAATCTTTAAAACTACGGAATTTTAAAGGCTTAAACTTGAAGCACTTAAACTGCACATTTTATGTGTTTTCCCGGACATCCCTGTAATTTAAAATTCTAGATTATATATATATATATATATATATAAAGTTTTTTTTTTCAATTAACTATTATACCATATGATTAATAGCTGATCCACACGAAATTTACATTTAGGCAATTACTATCAAATATCGATACGTGTTTGAATAAACTCTTGAAAATCGATTTCCACCTTCATTATTACAGCCTTGTATAAACTAACGCGGCAACATATAATCAGTTGGTAAAAGAATAAATATATGTCAAGTGGGTTCTACCATGTTTTTAATTCAACGAATGACAATATGCCACCTCAATTTATGCAATAATATTTATGACTATATCATTACTCATTAATTAATAGGAACACTAATTTATTTTCTAAGCACGTAAACATACCAGCTTTCTTTCTTTTACTCTCTATTTCATGTTTATTCAATTTCAATCTTCTGGAAGTTTTTGGCTGTTTTATTAGTTACAAAATTCTCTAGGATTGCATGTAGATTATGCTTTTACGTGCATTTTTTCTTCTTTCTCTTTTCTTTTTTTCGGTAAACATATTATTTTATCATCTATCACTATAGAATGAAATGAAAATAGTTCTCATTTAAAGTATTGACAACAATGTTATACTCAATATAACGTATAAAGCACGCATAATTTAATAAGGTTCTGTTTGGGATTGAGGTGTTATAACTTTTAAGTTACAGCTGCTGTGAAAAAAAATTATAACTCTACAACAAAAGTTAATCATAAATAGTAAATATAAATTTTAAATAATAATTTTGACAAAATTATTAAAGATATAATAGATTTTTCATCATACAAGTGAAAAATCATATCAATATAGCTTCCAAGTTACAGCAGCTAGTGTTTACCAAATATTCTAGTGCTGTACTTTTTTAATTACAGTTGTCCAATCTCAATCCGAAATGCACCCTAAATGGGGCTGCTAATATCTTCTTTGAAAGAGAGTTATCGCAGCCGCGTAATTAGAAGCTCAAAGGGTTTCCATATTAGCCGAACCTAAGTGATCATAAGTGTTTCCATATGAGCCACAATTTGGGGAAAAAAACAATTCAAAGTTAAAGATAAGAAAAGTGTGTCCCGGACGAATACAATAATTCAAGCCACACATTTATCAAACGCATGGCAGAGACGCTTCAACATGTTGTCTCATGGAAAGAGATCCTTCAGTCTTTGGCGTAATACTTGGGGCAACGTAAATTGACTTTACATTAAAACAAAACAAAACAAACACTGTCGACAAACATTAATGTCATGTAGTTAAGAAAAACTTACTTTAACTTTGATAAGTGCAAGAGAGGGGTGGGACAGTTGGACTCATTTGATGCATGAAAGACAATTAGTCCCATTTTCTGTCTTGTTCACCTGACTTGGGCGATTTGCCGTCAACTTTTCTCATCTACGTCAGGTAATATGGCTTTTATTTGATATGAAAAAGCCAATACTTCGATGAGTGGGACATCACTGATTTGTATAATTTTCAGGACTAGAAAATTATCTCAATTTCAAAATATATAATTACAATTATCGAACACCACTAATTCCAACAATTTATCCAAAGATATTTTTGAGCTTCAAGGAATGTAACACTTATGATAGAATGGTCAAGTCTTTCAACTTTTTAGATATTTGATAAATGCCATGTTCTAACTTACAACGAGAATAAAATTAGAGTATAATTTTTTTAAATTAGTGGAATTATTTTACAATAAAACTATCACAATAACATCTAAATGTAAAGTTATTCTTTAATTTTTCACTACTATTACTGATATTCTTAAACTCTTTGCTGAATGGAGCATGAAAGGACTACTTATCTAGATACGTTTTTTATGCTTTCACTTCGCTTGAGCCTAGAACTGACAACTCGCATTTTACGTTTCTCTTACTTTCTCTTCCATTTTCCCGACTTCCAAACACCATCAATCCTTGATGTTGTAGAGTATTGGCTGTCTAGTTCTACAAACATAATAAAGAAAACAAGAGACAGCTGCCATATATATTCCATATTAATTAGTCACCGTCCGATTGTTTCCACTCCCACGGACTCTGTCGATTCATGCTTTGATGAAGTGAAACGCTTAACGCACTATTGTGATGCGCAGGAGAGGAGGAAAAACACAATTTTATTATTGCAATCCTGACACGCGCAAAGAGCTTTCTTACAGGGCTTGGCAGCTAATTCTTTAAAATTTGTTAAAATTCATTTAATTGATGAATGTGACATAAATCTCTATAAATAGTTTAATTTGTAAAATTGTTAAAAATTTAAATTTCAACTAGGGGTAGATAAAATGTTAATTTTCTCAATAATTAGATAATTGTTATATGTCATGTTATTATGAGTGAATGAATGAAATTTTCAATAGAAAACACAATGCTTGTATTAAAATTTTAAGTGTGAATCTATTTAGCGTAGGTTGTCCATAAAAGTAGTTGCCGACTTGTCTTGTTTCTCATTTTGTTTAATTTTCATAAATTGGACTCACAATCAATTATGAGTGAAGAGTTTGTTGGAAAAATCTGCTCTTCCATTTATTGTAATCAGATGAGTGTAATTTAATCATTTTTTTTTCTTTTGCTTGATGTCCTGAAAATTATGAATGGTTTGTACTACAAGAAAAACTAGATATAGCAACGAGTATTTTACGTTTCTAAAACCATTAACAACATGCATCCGCGTGCTGTGGATCAAGATGTTGTCTTTGGGTAAGTTACTTCTAACAATAGCAAGACGCGTTGTTAAAACTCACCCGCTTATAGTTAAAAATGCTTTAAACAACGCAAAATTTCTTTTAACAACATGCAGTATGATCGTCGTGAATTGTGTTACTTTATTTTATTTATTTTACATCCACATTTTGCTTACAAAATCCTTTTATTTATTTTTTCCAATATTTCTTTTTTTTAATAAATATTAAAAACTTACAGCCACAAACAAACTACTAATCGAATACAAAAATTATAGTTCATAAAAAAAATAGCAATAAATTTATTTGACAATCACTACAATTAAAACAATTTATATTACAAAATTCAATACTCTCACAAAGATATCATCATTACAGTGATCTCTTCATCACATACAAAGGCTTTGGATGGAGCTTCTGAATGCTGATAACACCCAAAGCCTGCTTCATATATCATGTCATTAGCAATAAAATCAAATCTCCTAGACAAACAAAATCAAGATGAATCGAAATATATAGCCTAGCAAATGAAATTTCAATTCACTCTCAATAGAATGAACTTTCTAAGACCTTATCTTATCCTATTATTAAAATTATAAATTTTACATAAAATGAAGAGTTAATTATTGGCTAAAAAATAAAAGAAAAAGAATTAGTTTTTGAAATTATTTGACTTGTTATTGTTGTAGACAAAATAATAATAATAATAAGCGTAATAAAAACCATGCATTTACAGGTTTTGATATGATATTTCACAACATAATAAAAAGCACGTTGTTGAATACAAATAACAATGAGCAAAAGAATATTGTGGTACGTTCTTATTAACAACGTTTAAAAACGCTGCTGAAGATGAAGCTTTAACAATGTGCTTGGTTTGCACATTGTCATTTGTCCTATGAAATCTACTACAATCATAAAATTGTTGTGATTATATATTTCGCAACATGCCATGAAGTGTGTTGTTAAAACTAAACTTTTAGTTGCTTTTAACAATGCACAATATTCGAATGTTTTTAAATATCATAATTTGCAACACATATAACATGCACGTTGCTAAATTCCTGTTGTCTTATCTCTTTTTTTTTTGTAGTATATATATGTAGGAGATTAAAATTTTTAAGGCATATTTATATTTAAAACTGAGTAAACATACATTATTGTTTCTATAAATAGGTCAATTCAACTTAAAACTTGTTACTTGTATTTTACGTTTCTGTTTCTTATCATATAGATTTTCTCTGTTTTTTTTTCTCCACTTTTTCTTCCATTTTCTCGATTCCCAAACACCACCAATTCTTGATTCTTTTCCTATAGTATTAGCTGTCTATTGTTACAAACATTTTGCTTACTATTTGTTTAATTACTATGAAGAAACAACATACTCTGTCCTGCGGTCTCTTCGTTTATTGACTTGTGTGACTTGTGAACAGAGCTAATTAAAGGGCATCCCCTTCTTCAAGAAAGAATGCAAAGAGCCCAAGAAAGTACTATCCATTAGACACGTTAATAATACTTGCCTGTGTGATATAAATAATCGGTTAGTGTCACCCCATCATTAATTAGTGACTGTCCGATTGTATTCTCTTTCACTGACTTTAAAACTGTGACTTCTGAGTTGGATTAAGAATTGACAAAAATGTTGTTACCCATGAAGCACGTAAAATTAATCAATCGGCCACTAATTCTTCATCTTAAAAGAAAATTTCTGCAGAGAGACTGAAAAAAGGCTAATTCATGTTAAAGATCATAACTGAGTATCTATCACAAATACAAGTCAAGCTACACAATTGTTCTTGTCATACTATTTATTGGCACTTGTGATCCTTGAATTATCAAACGAATAGCAACAACACTTCAACATCTGTTGTCACATGGAGGGAAATCCGCTGTCTCTTTGATGTAATATTTGGCAAAATACAATGACTTTTCATTAAAGTGAACATTAAATTGCAAGTGTTCAATTTAATTTTGATAGGCGAGAAAAGGATAGGACTGTCCAATTAAATTGCAAGTGGGCATTCCCACCATTCTTGTCTCATGCTTGGTATATTTAAATTTAGAAATCACACCATGTCAGTATGGTGATGATGTAAAATTGTTTCACCAAAATTTTTATCTTCATAATCTCGGTTATAGAAAAAATATTGGGCGCTCCCAGTGGATGCTTCTATTGAGTGGCAGAATCAGGAGCTGATTTCGATGGTGGCCATAATAATTAAACTATAAACTTAAGTTGATTGTGAAATAAAATCAACGTTGTAAATACTATATATATATATATATATGTATGTATGTATGTATGTATGTATGTATGTATGTATTTTCGTTCAATTAATTATTATACCATATGATGTAATACCAAATCCGCATGAAATCTGCATTTGGGCAATAACTATGAAATATCGATACATGTTTGAAAAAACTCTTAAAAATCGGTTTCCACCTTCGTTATTTCAGCTCTTGTATAAACTAACATGGCAACATATGATTGGTTAATAAAAGAATAAATATCTATCAAGTGGATTCTACCATGTTTCTAATTCAACTAATGATAATATGCCACATCAATATGTACAACAATATTTGTGACTATATCATTACTCGTTAATTAATATGAACACTAATTTATTTTCTTAAAAGAGAATTCATCAATTTATACAATAATATTTTCACAAAAATATTTCGTGTTATCATTGTTGTTAGAAGTGCAATTTACGACTGGCCAGATTGCTTACTTCCTTAATATCGATATTTTCGCACTTAATAATAATGATTTACTTTTTTAGAAGTGCAATTCTATCGATTTACGATAAAATCGGCGATAAGATGATGTTTAAAGATGATTGTTCTATAAATTTGTAACTTTGAAGAACTTTATCGATAAGGCATGTATGCATGCGTCAACTACATGCACTAGCTTTTTGGGCTTAACGCTTTCAGATTTTTTTGTTATTTTTGTAATTACGAATTTAATATTTCATATATTAAGATTTTATTTTAAATAACTCTAAAAGAGGGTTATAGAGAGAGTAGATTTTTATGAATCTATCGCTTAAAAGAGAGATTTTGATTGAGAAAAAGAAAGTTAAACCCTGATCTAATTTTTTCTCTCTCTACGTAAGAACTAAACTTTATTTTTCCTAAGCGTTAACGAAACTTCGATTCATCACTACTGTAGATCTTTCTTACGCTTAATCGCTTTATTACTTTGATTGCTTATTCTTCGAATTAATTTCACGACATGTTTCATAATTGATAATTGGCCATTATTTAATTATCAACTTAATCTATCAATTAAAGGATTCATCGATGAAGATTTTAATGTCATGACAAATAACATAAAGAACGAATAGCATGGTTATAAACAATCTAATTTAAATGAATCATCATATGATTGCGATTTTGGCGGCCTCTCCTGCTTTTCAAATGGCCAATCGATTAAATCTTACGATCGTATTCAGTGGTTTATCGAAGAGGAATATCCAACTACATTATCGACTGCTATAAGAGGACGGCTTATTGTAGTCTCAATACTATAACCTCCTATTCATGAGTAATAATAATCTATATTCAATCAATGATCAAGAATGAATCAAGTTCTAGCAATTCCTTCAACCGTAGCTTTCTCCAATTTGAATTACAACTTTAATTTTATTCTTTATTTTTAATTGATTTTATTATTGTCACACAATTTCCATTTTACGCTTTTACGCTTCAAAAAGGATTTAAATAATTACCGATCTCTCGTACACGACCGCCAATCACTATACATATAATTTATTTGTAGTAGGAATTTATTTTTTCTCATTCGAACCATCAAATTTTGGCGCTGCCGGGATCGGCCATTTATTTAATCATTTTTACGCTTATCGGTGTATTCCTGCTTTCTCAGACATGTACACTTTTGTTCGATCCTCGAATACAAATGGGCCACATCGACGAAGCGAAGGAACGATCCTCGTCGCTTTGCTTCAAATGACATTTGGCCTGACGAATGAATCATCTAATGATTCGTATAATGTTACTGCACGTAGAAAGAACCTTAGAGAGTTAGCTGAACCGCATTTGAATCAACAACCACTGATTCAATACGTAGACTTCATAGAAATTTTGAATTAAAGTTCTCTTATTCATTTATTACCCAAGTTTCATGGTTTTGCATGAAGATCCTCATAAACATCTTAATGAGTTTCATGTCGTGTTCAAGTACGAGACCACAAGGCGGATCAAGAGAGATTAAAGTCACTTTTCCTTTCTTAATGGACTAGCTAAAGACCGGGTTGTACTACTTGCTCCTGGATCGACATTACAACGCGGAATGGTTAGCTTTCGAGAAGTACTTTCCTCGCTTCAAGAGTCGCTATCATCGTAAAAGACATTCATGCGACGCATAACTTCCTAAACTTTGTATGAGTATCAGTGTTTTGCAAATTTTAATGCATCACGTTTATCTAATCTATCAGAAGATGTACTAAATTCATGACGATTTCGATCCCACGGCGTGTGATTTTAATTATACGAATTAATTTTGTAAATTATGGTTGGAATCATGCCAAGTTGATTTAAATTATCCCAAATTGAACCCGAAATGGCAATAATAAATTCTAAAATTGAATCATACTACGAGAATAAATCAAGATAATTCTATCGAAACGACGTAGAGATTCTGATTCGTGATCAACATGCATCATGGGCTAAATAATCCAGACATTAATTAAATCACGAAAGTGAATCCACACCTCATGAATCCACGCTTAATCAATACATAAGGTTTATCAAGCAATAATAATAACTCAGACTTGTATACCGGTTCAAACCAAGTGCTAGACAAGATTAGTATTATTTGTCGCATTTGTGTTTCAAAACATCCACAAAAACTAGAGGTAAGAGAAAATAATTTACTCAAATAAAGTTCTACGACATACAAGCCGAGACTTTCACCTTCAACCCAAGCTTGAAAAGTTAAAATTAAATACCATAATCAAGTATGGCAAAACGGAAATTTATTAAAATATTTAGAAAATACAAGATGGAGAGGGAATTACGAAAACGGAGTCCAAAATGGATTCGTGAATATCAAATTGTGGGCCCTTTTATGAGACATACCAAGAAATCACCATCTGATTAAAAACAATGGATGATTGCGCCACGCCATCAACAAAGACGCTGGTCAATTAAAACAAGAATACCTGCTTGATGAACGCTGCATTGAAAATAATCTCAAGGATGTACGTATCGTGACGCGAGATTTTGTTGCCCATCGACACGCCACGCCACCATCAACAAGACATAAGAATTTTAGTCCAATCGTAATCGTGACACCTCAGTCATGCCACATCATCGATCCGCCTACGGAACATTAACAAGAATATATGAGATAGAATAATATCATAATAAAGGCCATTTTTCCTTTTACGCCCTCCGGTTTTCGGACTCAAGTTCAAAAGTGATGTCCATTTTGCTGCCCCGATCTCCTTTATTGTGAAATGACTATAATGCCCCTAAAATACATAAAATACTTAATTAAAATAAACACATGTAATTAAATCACAAGAAGGTTAATACATAAAAAGGGTTGTTACAGAAGACTAAATGTAAATGACGGTTTTCCCTTTATAAATATGCATTTTTAACACTCAACACAACTCCTCAAATTTTATTTGCTAGTCTCTAAAATAAAAATAAACAAAATTCAAATTCAAATGATTTTTTTTTAGAACACTCGTGTTTATTCAATCGATTAATGATAGCAAGAATCAAATAAAAGTATAAGATTATTCTCCAGCCTAAAGCAACATCACACCCACATCAACCATCCACAATGAATTAGCCAATAGACTTTGTTATAAATACTTTCAAGAACGACATTATACGTCAAACCCCAAAATCTCACCCAAGTAGTGACACTCACAAAGAAATTAAACCAATAAAAAATACCCAACGAACGGTAATCGAGAGAGAAATAATAAAGGAGTGATATCACATGCTCTCACCAAGACGAAATAAATACGCCTCACTTAAATAATACGATCTCAAGTCAAACAAAATGTTAGTCAACCCACTTTATTTATCTTTTTTATATTATGATCACTACATCTTTAACATATAACTACTTCTACTTCAAACTATACTCCTCAAAATCAAGCATGACTTTTATTGTGACGTAACGTAGCTAGGGATATGGGCTAACAAATGAAAAATAAAAACAAAGCGAAAAAATGCGTAGATTTTTTTTTAAAGTTTCAAAGGTGATTTCACATTTATTATTTATTCTTTCAAACAACAACTTTTTGTTTTTTGTTTTTTCTTTTTTTTTGCTTTTATTCGCATAACTTCACTGAACAAAATAATTATTTACATTTTCTCAAACATAAATAGTGATGAACTTATAAGAGATCGATAATACTCCAAATCCTGGAGCCTGGGTCAAGATGATAAGTTTGACAAAGAAAATGTTTTTTTTAAAAAAGCTCAAAAGGTTAACTATGGATATTTATTAAAAAGGATGGCTAGAAAGGCCGACGGATCAAAGATGGCCTTTCCATCGCCTTTTGGCCTAAATAATCATCCATATCTACTAGTTAATGGGCCCCAATGTAACAACACACATTTTTTCTCTTTTTTCTTTTTTTTTATTTTACAATTTTTTTAAGGTTAACTCAAAAGCAATTTAGATCGTATAAATAATAAACTCAAGTTCAGATAAAGAGCAATAAAAAGTGTTATTCTCCAAGAAAATAATAGTCCTAAAACTCACTTTGTGATTTATTAATATACGTTTATTCCTTCAAGAACTCACATTTGTTCTACATCAATACGTAGAAAGTTAAACATAACGTAACATTACTTAAGACCAAAGATAATACAAATACTAAAATTTGAAATTAATCAAGTCATCCAATGTTAAAACAAATCACACAAATATATATATATATATATATATATATATATATACAGAACAGATCAGCATGGTAAAATCCATCTTCTAAAGAAAGAATATTTTGAAAATGGGTTTTATCAAACCAATCAGAGGCTTTCTTTGAAGGTGATGGTTGGGAAAGCACAATTTGGGAAGAAGAGCTTTCACCAGAGACAATCACATTTTGAGAAGAGGGTTTTGAGATTTCTTTGGAGATAGGGTTATCTTTTTCTTCTTTTGAGAAAATCTGGCTTTGGGAAAGGTTTTGTAAGGCGAGCATAAGCTCAGGGGACTTTGTAATGGAACTCATCCATTGTTTTATTTGGTCATCGGAAGAAGTGGTTTTGTAATGGGTACCATGCTCTTCAACCATTTCTATCCAAGATTTGATAGGCATGGCTGAGGAAAGTAATTTGTCTTTAGAAGGGGTAGCTTGGGGTTCTTTAGAGGTTTAGATTTAATCTTTAAGATGCCTTTTACCTTTGTCTCTCTTCTTCCATTATCTGCTTTCAAGAAATTCTGTTAAAAAATCGAATAAAATTTCAGATCACCTTAATATATTCAATATCAAAATCAAAACACTTAAAATGGCTTGCCATCGCAAAAATCTTGATGCAATATTTCAACATCTTTTTCCAAAACATGTTTTGCAGCCTTTCAGAATCAATTCTAAGTAGAAATTTTGATTTAATAAATCACTTTGAAATTTTCAGAATGCATAAAACAATGGAAAGGGATTTCTTTTATAAGAGAATAATTTTTCCGCAATCATTCCAATGCGTAAACATACCCATTATCTCGCTCTTTATCATTTTCTTTTGCTTTAATATGCCTCCATAACCCAAATCGATGTGCTTCAGCAATTTTAGTAACGTAGTGATTAGTATAAACATGGATGCTTTTCAAATTTTTATGTTTACAACCTTGGTATGTTCATCTGTCCAAGGAACAGGTTTTTTCTTTAATCTATCATGCAAGGGTTTAGACATCCTATTAATGTTAGGACAGAAATCAAGAACATAATTTAAACTTCCAAGAAATCTTTGTAATTGGCTTTCAATTCTTTGTAAGTTTAAATCCTTTTGTAAAAACATTAGATCACACTGTTTTGATTTAAGTAGGTTATTTATTCTGTTTTGATAAACAGAACAGGCTTTAACAATATTCAAATTCCTTGTTTTAGGTTTTTCAATAAAAGGGAAAACAAGTTTCTTGTTTTTTGCTTTGAAGGATGTACTATCATAATTGACAGTATATGGAGTTATAAGATTTATAAAAGGAGTTCCCAAAATGATGGCATGATGAATATCATTTGTGAGGACAAAAGAAGTTTTAAAATCAAAACCATTATTATGGATTGAGGCTTCAACTTGGAACTGACATTCAGTTTTGAATTATTAGCGGCAGAAAGTCTTTCTTTTGTTTTTTCATGAAATCTTTTGGGGACGATGTCTTCTCTAATGCAATTTAAATCGGCGCCAGTATCAAAAAGGGCAATAGCGTCCATTGCAAAATCATCAGAAAAGATTAAAGTGACTTTAATCAAATACTTTCTTGTGGTGATTTGCTTTAAAACAAATAGAAAATCATTGGGTACTGATTCAATGTTTTCTACTTTAATATCATCACCATCATCAGGATTAGATTCATTGTCTGAATTATCCTGCAATTGTTTTCGTAAAAGAAGTTGGATAGTATTAGAATCACTTTTTTGTTTTTCTTTTAAATCTCTAATTTCACATTTGATTTCTTTTATCTCTTTCTGAAGATCTTGGATATTAGGAACCGTCTTCTTTGTTTTCTTTTTTTCCAAAATTTGAGTAAGATCATAAGAATTCTTTTTAACAATTGGGACTTTAGAAGTCTCTGCTTTATTAAAATCCAAAGTTTTCAAAAGTTTATCAAGATATTCTTTTTGAAGATTTGGATCAGAAATATGCTTTACAAGTTCAAGAAAGGTTTCTTGGTCTTTAGTCAAAACATTGATTTTCTTTAAATATGAATCAGATTCAGATTCACTACTGCTAGATACAGAGTCATCTGAGTCAAAAAGCTCATCAACTTGATATGGATCACTGTCTCCCGACATGGAAGATTCGGAATCAGAAGATTCGACAAAGAGGGGGGCTAATTTGGAAAGGATCTCTTCATCGAGGTCAAGTTCATGAAGCTTTTTGTTCATCCTGCAATAATTTGCAGTATGACCTTTCATGCCACATTTATGACATATAGCTTCTTTGTAATTGAAAGGGGTCTTTGGTTTGGCTCTAAACTCTTTTCTTTTAGAGAATTTGGGTTTCTTATAAGGCCTCGAAGGTTTCTTATAAGGAAGTTCTCTAAAATTACGAAAGGGTTTCCTAAAATTTTTTGATTTGTAATGTTTCCTGCGGGGTTTAGTAGAACACTCGCCATTACAATCTTTGGAATAAGAAGTTTTAAAGGGGTCATAATTGAATTGTTTACAGAAACCGCCTAATTCTTGTTTAGACTTCTTAAGCTCCCACTTAAGTCGTTTCTGTAATTTCAAATCTTGACAAATCTTTAATCCTTCTTTATTGATTAAAATCGACGTTCACCATGAGCTCATCATGGAATACGGTTATCATAAAGGGCTTTTAATGGAATTTCTTACCTTTCACCTAGAAGAGTAGTAATCCAAAGAGAAATTTTTTCTTTCCAAGTTATATGATTCAGATCATCCTTAGAAATAGCAAAAAATGAGGTTTGTAACTTTGAAATTCACTCAAGTTCCTACATCTTAAATTACGTAGTAACTCGCTTTTATCACGGCGAAGGTCACCAATAAAATGGAGGGAAATGGTTAAAATTAGAGTAGCAACAGCATCCTGAATTGGATTGTTGAACTCATCAAGAATAGGGACTCCATTTTCATCGACTTGAATGGAATTTAAAATATCTAATTGTTGCTGATTAGTGAGAAGATGATCCCACCAACCTTTTAATTGACCAAAGAAACTGCAATGAGGATTTCGATAGCACCATCAAGTTCCTGTTTTATAGGCATCGTCGCCATTGTCATTTGTTGCAACAATCCTAGGATATTGTATTTGGACATGCCGTCAATATTCCACTCATAGACTGAAGATGCATTATATCGGGATTGATTTAATGCACTTGGTCTATTATCTATTGCTAGATCCGGTGGAGTCTTGACAGTGGGAAGGGTTAATTCCCAATGAATTTTGTTGGCTTTAGGAGTAGAAGGTTCTTCTTTGAAGGCTTCTATATCAGAAGAGGCTATAGACATTTGGTCTTGTTCTAATACTCCAATCTTGCTAGATTGAGGAGTATCAGGGGCTATCTGAACTTTGCTAGATGAGGAAGAAGCAGCTTCTATCATATCTAATTGTTCTCTAATGGCTTTAGCAAAATCTGATTTTGACTCTTGAACAAGCTTTTGGCTTTTTCAAACCTCGGTGGTTCGAAAATGTTCCTTAAGCTTTTGTCAATCCGATTTTGAATAGAGAAATTGGAACAAGAATGGTTGACTTTGGTTTTCTATCGTGAGTCAATCGCTTCCAATCAGATGTATTTAAGTTAAGATAGAAATTATTCGCTGGATAATACTACTTAAATTTGCCGTAATCATTTGGTTTTGGAATTTTGTGCGCCGAAGTCGAATTTGAGGTTCACCGTGATCAACGGTTACACTCCGAAGAGGTGGGTGTTCAGACTCTATAGTTCTATCACTATCAAGAAGTTTCCATTCAGGAACTTTCTTCCTAATAGTAATAGGGTTTGACTCTTTAAAAGGATAAGAGATGTTGTTATCAGAAGAATGCATCTCAAACCAATCAAAAAACAATATATGAATTTTATGAAAATTCACAAATTCATAGTAAGTTTGTTGGATTTCTTTTCTTTGGTTTAAAAAGTGTTTGAAAAACCAAAGTCTTTTTTCTTTGTTTAAATCAGAATAAAAATCATTATGCAGAAAAGTTTTATCTAATTCAAATTCTTTTTTAATGACATTAATGACATTTTCTGTAACAGCAGAAAACGTAGGGGAAGTTGGAGGAGAAGGTTCCTTCTCTTCCTGACTTTGTACATGTTGATTACTAGTGTAGATCGGATGAGGAACACTAGTGGTGTAATCTACTGATCGAATGGAGGTACTAGGTATATCTGAAGTAGAAAACCTAGGTTGACTTTTTATGGACTGAAAAGGGAGATTTATAACAGAGGGTATTTTTGTAAATTTCCTTTCTAATGAAGGAATGCTTGAGCACGATGTTTTATCAGAAAATCTGGATGAGGTAGATCTCCTGAATGACAGTTTGACTTTACCATCGGAATACTGAGTCACATTTTGCAACTCTGTATTGGGCTCAAGTTGTTTTAATCACGCTGGAGGCCTTCATGATCCATTCTCCTGGGAAGATTGACATCCTTCCATTGGATTGGTTTAGGAATGACCGTGTTTGCTTTGGACAAGTCAGTCTGCAAGAGAAGAGTCTCATCTCTTTTTTACTGGTATTTATGTTGTGTGCTAAATGCAGAAATCATGGCTTTGTAAGAAATTTTAAAAATTAAGGCAACTGGGATGGATCCCTTAATCATATGATAATTATGGGTTTTGATTTGTAAAATCATGCTCTTTAAAATATTTTTGTCTTTAAGAGAAATTGTTATATTTGGATAACAATCAAAAGATATGGGACCTTTACATAGACTAGATTCGATACTACTTAGTAAAGAATCATCAAAAGAGATGAATCGCCCATCTCTAAGGAATAACCATTTCCCTCCATTTTATTGGTGACCCTTCACCTAAAATTGTTGAAACTGATGCATCTAATTTAGGTTATGGAGGCATATTAAAGCAAAAAGTGATTTAGTATATCAGCTGGAATACTCGAGAGTGCGGGCTATTGGTCCAAAGGGTTATTAAAGATCGGCTTTAAAATAACTAAGCCGGAACCATCTCTCAGATAACAACGCTACGTACTATATCAAAAATTTAAAATTTGACCAACCGCGATCCATCCAAAGCAATTCCATTTTCACTTAAAGTATCTAAATATTACTCGGTAAAGCACTCTGTTTAACAAAAAGAAACAACCGCGATTCAAATTGATTTATTAAAGCAATCAATAAAGATTTATTTTGAAAACACATCCATCCTTCGATCTTATATATATATATATATATATATATATTTTAAAACAACATTCTACCCCCCAACCTATTCTAAGCATGAAAGGAAAATATGCATGAAGAAATGCGAAAATGATGCAGAAAAACTAATTAGAAAAGTTACACTTAAAATGATAGGAAAAGAAAATGGTTTTTTTTTTTTAAGAAGATGCGTTTCTAGAGGCACTACACTCCATATTCAGCCATCTTCGACTCAAAAGTTGGAAAATGTATATTTATAGAGGAGAAAATAAAAAGAAGAAGAAAAATGAACATAAAAACTTAATAAAGAAAAAGAAATTTCATTTTTTTATTTTTTTATTTTTTTGGTTTTTTTTTTCGAACAATGAAGATGCGTTTCTAGAGTAACTACACTCCATATTCAGCCATCTTCAACACAAAAAGTTAGCAACAGTTAGTTTCTACAATAAAAAATTAGTAAAAACTTAACAAAGATTCCACATTTGTCGGCTATTCCCTCCCCCAACTGTAATCGTAAACATTGTCCTCAATGTTTTAAAAGAAAGGTAGAGTTTAAGACATCACCCTAAACATGAAAAATATTTACAGTGAGAGTTAAATCTAATTTGTACTTCATCGCCGCCATCGTTACCATCATTATTTGACGCCCAACACAAAGTGTCCAAGGGTCCTGCCCGGCCTATAAGCTTGTAACAGATCAAGTAGCTCATTAGCGCGCGAGCACAAATAAAGAGTTTTTTCGGAAGGAGTGAAGTTTTTTTATCAGTACGGTTAAGAACGCGATAAAGCCATCATAAAAGTTATCGACATTTAACAAACCGATGGGTTTCGCGATGCGTATGGCCCAAGATGCTAGTGTGATAAGTGCCTCTAGTGTTGCAAGATCTCCTAAAAAATAAAAGCATCAAAGATGATTAAGCATTTCAGCTTATTCTTTTGCACACCGGTATTACTAACTCTTTCTCCAAATTGTTGAGTCGAATCCAATGGTTTTGGACTCTTGAATGATGCCTAACACTTGACTTCCTCCGATAAAGGCAGACCATTTTCGATAACCCTCGACATTCTCCTCCATACACCAAGTGTAATTTTCATTGCTACCAAGATCTATGGCCAACTCTTTTTATGTTTGCCATAAAATCCTAAAGAACAAATGTTCTTGAATTGTCTATCGGGAGTAAATGCATCGCGATACTTCTCAAAAACAACAGTGTTGACAAAAAGATATCACATTTAAGAGTCTTGGTGATAGTGGGTCATGGTTGTGTATGAGGTAATATGTCAGTGTCAAATAACGCGTAAAGCACGTGGCTCGCAAGTCAAAAAGAAAACAGTAAAAAGGAAAAAAGCCAACAGTAATAAAATTATTAAAGACAATAATGCAAACAATAAGACAATAGTGAAATAAAATAACAATAAAGTAAAAGGATATTTACAGGTAGTTGCGACTGTGGCTCACATCTTCCTCTAGTTTTACGTCCAGAAACGGCTTGAACGCCTCTATGAGGATAGCTTCCTATCCATTTTTCTTATAAACGCAAAGGTCGTTTATAGTCGATTCAGATCGATTGCATGCTCTTTCGGAATAATGGCCATAATTGGAGAATCGCCTCACATATCCACGGATGCTTCAAGAGACAAAAGGATATCATCCAATGACTTTATTCAAGCCATCCCTAATGAATCAATCTTATCTTCCTATTATTAGACACCATTCTAAAGAACATGGGTTTTATTGCAACTCATTCCACACTTATGACAAGCAATGTAAATTCTTCGAAAGCCTCGCTTTTTGCATAATTTCCTTTTACCACAACCATGTATGCAATAAATTTGGAGGTAACTCACCGCTAATCGTTTTTAGCTTCGATTAACCAAATGTCAAGGTATGTTATTCCTCATGAGCAATCGCGATGCTCGACCGAGCTTTATAGATCGTAAGGAGGGCATTCTCGAGGAAGTGAAGGGAATCGCTTAAGTCAATAGTCTCGCTTTCATCCATACTTTCACCTCGTAATATCGCTTATTATGGAAACAAGTAACCGATTGATTGTCACGGAAAATCATTTCGCCACTTCACCGGGTAACAAATTAAAGCACACAAACAAAAACAAATTAAAACAAACAAAGAAAATTAAAATCGTCCTCTTATCAATTTACCTCAAGCTCCAACTAGATGTCAAACACTTCTCTCAATGTCTTTCGAAGTTGGCTTTCTAAACCTCAACATAGGCTACTAACTCGGTGGTCAGTAGAGCCCAAATACGATGTGTTTTACAAATTGAATCGCAGATGAGTTTTGACATCGTTTTAAGAATGTTCAAGAGGAACGGTCTAAGTATGAGACTCATGATTAACAATGATAAGAGAAAACTTAATAGTTAAACAAACACACTTATGCAAAAATAATTTCAATTAGCAAAAGAATAATATAAAGAAAAAAATTAAATCAACGAAAAGAAAAATCAATTCAAATCTGGTGGGTCACTCAAATTGATTTCGGTGTCTTCTCCATGTGGTTAGTACTCTAGATATGGCTTTAATCTTTGACCATTAACTTTAAACGTGACACCGTTCTTTGGGTCCTTAATTTCAATTGCCCCATGTGGAAAAAACAGATGAACAATAAAGGGACCGCACTAACGAGCGTAATTCGGAATAAAAAAGAATTGAATAAAGCACTTTCTCGAGTGAATGATTTTCTCATAATTTGCTTGTCATGAAAGACTTTCATCCGTTGCTTGTAAATCTTGGCATTTTCGTATGCCTCATTGCGAATTTCTTCAAGTTCTGCCAGTTGTAATCTTCTTTTTGAGCTGGCTTGTTGCATGTCAAAATTGAATTTCTTGATAGACCAATATGCACGATGCTCGAGTTCCACAGGTAGGTGGCAAGCTTTTCCATGCACTAGCCTGTAGGGTGACATTCCAATCGGGGTCTTGAAAGCCGTTCTATATGCCCATAATGCATCATCAAGTCTTAATGACCAATCTTTTTTGTCCGGCCTCACCGTCTTTTCTAATATGTGCTTTATTTCTCGATTGGATATCTCAACTCCACCGGGTTCATGGATGATACTCGCCACTTTGTGTGTGATTGAATACTTTGTCAAAAGAGCTTTGAATGCTTTGTTACAAAAGTGGGCACCACCATCACGATTATTGCTCGAGGAATCCAAAGCAAACAACGCTGCTTTTCAAAATCCTATCACCACTTTGTGATCATTGATGGAATTGCTTTCACCCATTTTGATATGTAGTCAACAAAGAACCAATATGTATTGATGGCCAAAGAGGGAAATGGTCCCATGAAATCGATGCAATTTACACGTCAAAAATCTCAACCACTAAAATTGATTTAGTGGCATCATGTTTCTTCGTAATGCTCCCCATTCTGACACCTATCACATGAAGAATGTAAAGTGTAAAGGCCTTCGAAATATAAATAAAAACCACATTGTAGAACTTTAGTTGCTTTTCTTAAAATGACCTCGCTTGTTCATGGCGAATGAAAAGATATTCTGAATTTCACTTTCTGGGACACATCGTCTAACAATTTGGTCTGCACAATACTTGAACAAATATGGGTCATCCCAAAAGAAATTCTTTATCTCTGCAAAGAATTTAGCCTTGTCTTGCTTGGTCCAATGCTCTGGAAGTTTACCTGTAACAAGATAATTAACAATGTCAGCATACCATGGTAATACTTCCACACTCATTAATTGTTCATCTGGAAATGACTCATTCAATATTAATGGCTCTGTAATTGTGTCAAAATGGAGACGAGAGAGATGGTCTGCCACAACATTTTCTGTGCCTTTCTTATCTTTGAATTCCAAGTCGAACTCCTGCAAAAGTAACACCCAACGAATTAGTCTAGCTTTTGCATCTTTCTTTGGTAAAGATATTTAAGAGCAAAGATGATCTCAATATAATTATTTTACAACCAAAGATAAAGATCGAAATTTCTCTAATGCAAACACTATCGCTAGCATTTCTTTTTCAAGTTGAATAGTTCAACTGCATCATTCAATGTCATACTAGCATAGTAAATAACATACGGGAATTGATCAACTTTGTCCTATCGCCCTATTGTATAATCAGATGCATCACACATGAGCTCAAATGGTAAGCTCCAGTTTGGGGGTTGAATGATGGGTGATGATGTCAACAAATGCTTTAATTTTTCAAACGCAACAAGACATGAATCATCAAAGACAAAAGGTACATCCCGCAAGTAGATCATAAGTGGTCTAAACTTTGCTAAAATATTTAATGAAACGTCTATAAACACCATGATTCCGAAGGAAAGATCTTACTTCTCTAATTGTTTTGAGTGGAGAAAGATTATAAATGAGATCCACCTTGGCTTTGTCAACCTCAATACCTTTGCTCGAAATGATGTGACCGAGAACAATACCTTGTTTTACCATAAAATGACATTTTTCCCAATTTAAGACCAAGTTCTTCGATACATCTCTCGCAGAACTAGGGATGTTATGTAAACATCGATCAAACGAGTCACCAAAGATGTAAAAGTCATCCATAAAAGACTTCAAGGAATCGTTCAACCATATCAGAAAAATGCTTAACATGCATCGTTGAAACGTAGTGCATTACATAATCCAAATGGCATTCTCCTATATAAACGTGCCAAGTGAAAGTAGTTTTCTTTGATCTTTTGCAAGGAATCGATTATATCCTCGAGTAGCCATCTAGTAAAGCAATAAAATTCATGGCCCCGCTAATCTATCAAGCATTTGATCGATAAATGGTAAAGGAAAATGGTCTTTACGTGACATAATTCAACTTTCTATAATCAACGATACACGCCATCCTCAGAAGTTACTCTATTGGTATCAATTCATTATCGATTGGTAACCATCTGACTTTTTTTGGGGACAACTTGCACATGACCGTGAACTATCGAAATTGGGTAAATGATACCGCCTAATAGCTTAAGGACTTCAGTTCTAACAACTTCTTTCATATTAGGATTTAACCGACGTTGCATTTCCCTAGTAGATTTAGCATTTTCATCAAGGTGAATGTAATGCATGCAGTCTACTGGGTTTATACCTTTTATGTCTGCTATGGTCCATCCTAATGCTCCTTTATGCTCTTTTAAAACATCCAACAACTTACCTTTTTGTTCGTCATTGAGGGATGATGAAATGATTACCGGAAAAGTACTTTCTTCCCCCAAAAACGCATATTCCAATGTGTTGGGCAATGGTTTGAGCTCAAGTTTCGGTGGTGATTCTGATGATGGGATGAGTTTCTTCTCTGATGGTGCTAGTTGTTCAACTCTTGACTTCCATTTATTAGTGTCCATGGATGGTGAGTCAAGAGGTGACCTCATCGACGATCACAATATCAAAATCCAAACCAAAGTGAGTTAAGCATGTCTGTAAAGGATCATTACTAAGGTTTGAAATAAAAGTGTCATCAACTAATGCTTCTATTAAATCCACATCAACAATTCCATCATCTACATTGTGAGGTTGTTTGGCAATATTGAAAATGTTCAGCTCCATAGTCATGTTGCCGAAGGACAACTGCATATTTCTGGTCCTACATTGAATGTGAGCATCCGCAGTTGCCAAGAAAGGTCGGCCTAAAATAATGGGGATGTGCTTCCTTGAATCCTGTATAGGTTGAGTGTCAATTACAATGAAATCAACAGGAAAATAAAACTTGTCTACCTGGATAAGCACGTCCTCCACAATACCACGAGGTATTTTCGTGGACCGATCTGCAAGCTGTAACACCACTGGAGTCATGTAATTCTCCAAGTCCAAGTTTCATAAACACCGAATAAGGTATGATTTACACTACCCTAAATCCAACAAAGATTCTCAATTGTGGTTCCCTATGCTACATGAGATAGTTTTATGTTGGAGTATAGAGCTAACGTTTTCAGTTAAAAATGCCTTCTTTTGAACATGCAAATTTCTCTTTTTAGTACAAATGTCTTTAAGAAACTTGGCATAAGATGGAACTTGCTTAATAACATCAAGCAAAGGGATATTAACACTTACCTGTTTGAAGATTTCGAGAATCTCACCTGTGGATTTTCCATTCTTGCCTTTAGCTAACCTCTGGGGGAATGGAGCTTTGGGAACGTATTCTCGTGGGTTGTTTTCGTCTTTCTCCTCCGGTGATGAGTCGTCAACATTTACAGGTACAATTTGATTTTCTTTTGTCACTGGCATCTCCACTTTATTGTCGACTTCTTTTCCTTTTCGCAAGGTCATGACTGCTTTGACTTCTCCACGGTGAAACTGCTTCATGTATTACTTTGATTAGGGTTGACTTTGAAACTTGCCTTTCTCAGCCATTGCGTTCGAAGAAGTTGTCCCACCATCTTCTCGAGGCTCAAACCGATTGAGCTTGAGTTGAAGCTCTTAACTCATTTCGTAGTCCATCAACGGTGCGCTTTGTTCAATCGCGGAGTGAGTAACATTCTTGAAATTTCCGAATGCATCCTCCCATGGTTGAGAGTAGTTCTCGATTGTAAATGGGGTTGAGAGGCTCGAGGAATTTGAGGAATTTCTGAGTTTGGTCCATTCTGGAATCCTTGAGACCGTGAAAATTGGTGGTCTCCATCCGCGTTATAAGTGTCGGAGTATGGGTTGTAATTTGATGGCTTCCTCATTACACCCATGGCATTGGCTTGATCGGAGTACGAGTCGTGTAGTTCTTGATTTAGCGGTTGATAACGATGCTTATTTGTCGAGCAAGACCTTCAACCATCTCCTCGACTTCTTTAATTCTCGTTGACTCGCCAATGTGAACCTCTATTTACCCTTTAATCCTTCTAGTATTCCCCGGTGATCGACTGTTGGAATTATCCGCTTGTCGTTGGAAGAATTCCTAAATTTCGATGCACTTTTTCGACATTAGCTCCTCCACTTGTTGCCATTAGCCATTCTTGCACATTCGCAATAATCCTTCCAAAAAGTATTGGCATTGGTGCCATTTCTACGATGTGGACACTTCAAGAGTAGCCCATTAAATCGCCTCCCATGTTTCAAAAACTGCCGTCCTCTCCTCGAGTAAACTCGAGATTTCATGAATAGATTGGTTTTATGACTGGAAATATTTATTCAAAAATTTTGTTACCATTTGTTCATGATGAAATGCTATTGAATGTATTTAACCATGAACCAGCCTATCCTTAAAGAAAATGGAATAATCTAAGTTTAACATCATCATAAAAAATTCTCATATTTAAATGTTTGACAAATGACATAAAATCATTCAAATGATTATATGGCCTCATTTTCTAGGCCATAAACGGGAGACAATTTAGCACACTAGGTTTTAGTTCAAAACTCCTACATTTGGGTATCTTATGATGATTAAATTAGCTAAGGACTAAAATAGTCCTTAAATGGCCTCTCCTTAGAATCCATTACAAATTTATTTTTTAATGTGCTTTTGTGTGCGAAGTGTTTTTTCTAATTCAAAGTCTATAGGTTCAAGATTAGGAAATAATGACCTACGACCATGCATGCAAAACAAATAAAATAAAAATAAAGATGAGAACAAAACAAATAAAAATAAAGAAGAGAGAGAAATTACGATACTAACCTTATTGCGCTGTTACAACCTTTCTATAAAAACACACTAAAACAAATATGTAAAATAAATTAACTAAGAATAAATTAATAAGATAAAAAAAATTACAAAGAAAAATAAATTGAAAATTAAATTACAGAATTTTAAAGAAGAGAGAAAAATTAAATAAAATTCTTAGCTCAAAATGTAAATTCACTCTTTTTTTTCTTTTTTTCTTTAATAAAAAAAATACAAGAAAACAATTTAAAAGAAATTATTCACAAAAATTAATTCTATAAATTAAAATTACTTACCTCCCAAAAAAAACTTGTCAAATTTTAATGTACTCACAAGTTTACATAATCTATCAGATAATTCATGATTTGATCCCACGAGGAGGTGGATTTTAATTATATGTAGAATTAATTTTGTAAATGGATGGTTGGAATTGTGGTGGAAGTGATTTAAATTATCCTAAAATTGGAACTGAAATGGCAATAATAAATTCTAAAATTGGAATTGCGATGGCGAGAATAAATTGAAGATAATTCTATTGAAATGACGTACTTGGGTATTCGGATTCGTATCAACATGCATCATGGGCTAAATAATCCGTATTAATGCCAATTAAATCATGAGGGGGGAATCCACACCTCATGAACCACGCTTTAATCAATATGGTTATTTAAATAATAATAACTCTTTAGAGGGTCAGAAACCAAGACAAGATTAGTATTATTTGTCGATTTGTCAAAACATCCACAAAACCAGAGGGAAGAGAAATAAATTTACCAAATAAAGTCCACACATGTTGAGACTTCACCTTCAACCCAAGCTTTCGAAAGAAAAATTAGCTACCATAATCAAGTAAGGCAAAACGAAAATTTATTAAAATACGAGAAAATACAAGATGGAGAGGAATTACAGAAAATGGAGTCCAAAAATGGATTCGTAGAGATATCAAATTAGTGGGGCCCTTTTATAGATACTGAGTAAATCATTGCCATCGGATTAAAAAATTTGGACGCCGATTACCACGTTATCATCAATGACGGTTTGACCACGGATGAACACTTTGACCGGATGAACAATACGGTTTGGTTGAAAATAATCCTGATGTACCGTGACGCTGAGATTTGTCGTCTAATCGATATGCCGCCACGCCACCATCAACAAGACATAAGAATTTTAGTCCAATGTAATCGCGACACCATCACCAATGCCACATCATCGATCCGTCTATGTGAATAGTGTCATGAACAGTAACGTATACAGTACCGTATACATGAATAGTATCGTACATGTGAATAGTATCATTTTTCCTTTTATGCTTCTTCTAAGGTTTTCGACCGTCCTGAGTTCAAAAGTGATGTCCGTTTTGCCGTCTGATCTCTCCTTTATTGTGAAATGACTATAATGCCCCTAAAATACATAAAATACTTAATTAAAATAAAACACATGTAATTAAATCACAAGAAGGTTAAATATATAAAAGTAAGGGTTGTTAGTAAGACTTGAAATGTAAAATGACGGTTTTCTCCTTTATAAATATACATTTTTTAACACTCAACATATTGTGAGTGATTCAAACAATTGTGTGCCAGCTGTCCTCAACATCAGATTTCTGATCAACTTCTAATTCAATATTTTTACGAAGGACTGTCATTGATGGATAGGAGTATGATAGATGCTGCTAGTGGAGGCGTGTTGGTGAACAAGACCCCTACTCAAGCAAGGGAGTTGATATCAAATATGGCTGCCAATACACAACAATTTGGCAGCAGGCAAGATCCTACTTCAAGGAAGTTGAATGAGGTAAATATGTCTTCCGTTGAACAACGTTTAGATAAACTTACTTCTCTTGTGGAAAAATTTGTTGTAGGTAATGTGCAACATGTGAAGACTTGTGGCATTTGTTACAATATGGGTCATTCAACTGATATGTGTCCTACCCTTCAAGAAGAACCCGTTGACCAAGCCAATGCAGCTGGAGGATTTCCAGGCATGCCTCAGAGGAGGTATGATCCTTATGCACAAACATACAATTCGGGATGGAAGGATTATCCCAACTTCAACTATGGAGTTAGACCGTCAAGATTCCCACAATAGTATCCACCAAGACAACCAGCACCTCCACAGTCAAACTCCAAGTCAGGTATATCTCTTGAAGAAATTGTTAAATCGCTTGCGACTAATACTCAACAATTTCAATAGGCTACTACAGCAAGCATTCAGAACTTGGAGAACCAAATGAGTCAATTGGCGACTACAGTGAGCAGTTTAGAGTCTCAAGTAATAGGCAGATTGCCTTTACAATCTGAGGTGAATCCAAAGTAAAATGTTAGTGCTGTCTTCCTTAGAAGTGGGAAGGAGTTACAAGAGCCTAGTAAGAAAGTGACAAAGCATGTAGAAGATAAGCTTAAGAAGAATGAATTGATGCCTAAATCTCAAGATGTGCAACCCACTAGAGCGAAACCCCTACCTATTGTGATACCTCCTCCTTTTCCAATCCGGTTTGCAAAATCCAAGAAGGAGGCACAAGAGAAAGACATCCTTGAGACATTTAGCAAGGTTGAGGTAAATGTTCCTTTATTAGATGCTATAAAACAAATACCTCGATATGCTAAAGTCCTTAAGGAACTATGCACCTCCAAGAGAAAATTAAGAAGAGATGAAAAAGTTCACATGGGGGAGAATGTTTCAGCAGTTCTTCAAAAGAAACTACCTCCTAAGTGCAAAGATCCAGGTATGTTTACTATCCCTTGTAAAATTGGTAATGTCAGAGTTGAAAAGGCTATGTTAGATCTAGGAGCTGCTATTAATGTCATGCCTCGTTCCATTTATTCAACTTTGAATGTTCGTCCATTAAAAGAAACTGGCGTGATAATTCAACTAGCTGATAGGTCTAATGCATATCCTGATGGGGTATTAGAAGATGTCTTAGTACAAGTTAATGAGTTGGTTTTTCCTGCTGATTTTTATGTACTTGATATGGAAGAGGATAACTTCTCTAATTCTGTCCCAATTTTGCTAGGAAGATCTTTTCTTAAGACTGCTAGGACTAAAATAGATGTACATAAAGGGACTCTCACTATGGAGTTTGATGGAGAGGTTATAGAATTCAATATGAATGATGCCATGAAATATCCTAGTGAGGAACATCCGGTATTTTCTGTTGATGTTATTAACCCTATAGTGCAAGAAGTTTTTTACAAGGAAAAGATGAAGACATTTCATGATAGAATGATTTTGAGAAAGAAGTTCTCTGTTGGTCAAAAAGTTCTTATTTTTCATTCTAAGCTTAAACTTTTTTCGGGTAAATTACGTTCTTGCTGGGTTTGACCTTTTATTGTTACTAATGTTTTTCCTCATGGTACAGTTGAGATTCGGAGTTCGACCTCTGACAAAGTTTTTAAGGTTAACGATCATCGCTTAAAACGTTTTTATGAAGGTTTTTCAGTGAATATTGTGGAGGATGTGGCTCTCGAGAGTCCCAATTATGGAGATTGATGCATAGATGTGTCTAGCCAAAGACATAAAACAAATGCGCTTTTTGGGAGGCAACCCAAATGGTTTATTTATTTTGGTTTTTTTATATCTTCTTTTAATTTTGATTCAGATTTTTTTTAAAAATAATGTGTTTACTTATTTTGGTCAGAAGAAAATTTTGATAAAGGCGTGCCTTTAACTAATAAGACTTCGCGATTTTTAAAGTAAAATGGTTTAACGTACGTGCTTATTAGAAAACTTCTAAAATTTTAGTATCTCAAGTGATTCATCACTAAAAAAAAAATCATTTTCTTTCCCAAGAATACCGGCCTTCACCGAAAGAACTATCCCACCATTTCCGCCAAGCCCATAGACGTTATGAGGATCAAAGCTCACAATTCAGAGAAGTTTTTGCCTTTAATCTTTTATCCTTACGCTGTAATTTTTATGTGAGCTTTGATTATCTTACATCGGGGACAATGTAAGTTCTTGGTGTGGGGGAGGGATTTTTGCATTATTGATGTCTGGAAGTATTATTTTCACTCTACTCATCCTTAAATGATTTTGGAGTTAGTATGCTTCATATATTATTATTTTTCTTTTCTTTTCTTTCTCACTACTCTTTTCCCATCTATCTCAAATTATTTACATATATTTTTATTCTATCATACTCTTTCATCACTCACATTTTATCTTTCATTTTTTTTACTACATACATCTTTCTCGGTTATTATCTTTTTTACCTTTCCTTTTATATCTCACTCATACCTTCTTCTCATTCTACACCACTATTGATGGTTGATTCATTTGAAGAGTGTACATGATTTGATGGTAAATTTACCAACTTTGTGAGGATTTGAGCCTATGAGTAACCACTTTGCTCTAATTATTTTTGTTATGTGAATATCAATCCTAGTTTGTTTATTCTAGAACTTGCTTTGTTATGCATGTTGAAGCCACATTATGGGATTTTATGCATTAAAATGATAAGGGCAAACCATTTACCATTTTTCTATTCTCGCATTTTCCTTTTTCTCTACTCGAAGACCTTTATTTACTACCTTTGTTTGAGCCTTAACCATTACCCATCTAATTCTCTCCGTCTACTTAACCATTTTTCTTCTTTTTGAGCCTCAATTTAAGGAGATTTTTGGACTCATTGTGTGGATATATTTTGTTGCTTTTTCTACCTTGTATTAAAGTTTCTCAATTAGATCAACAAGCATTATGCTTGAATTAAATTGTGCAAGGTTCGTTTCTTTTGCTTGATTAAAAAAAAAACAAAAAAAAGAAAAAAAGAAAAGAAAAAGAAAAATCGAAAAAAAGAAGTTTACATTCTTGGTGACTTGAGTAGAAATAAGCATTTTGATATTATAAGTTCATTCAATGAGTTCATTCTTCTCATTTTGATCTCTTTTTCTTTCGTAGACCTTTCTTTTTCATTTAACCTATTTAACCCCGTTACAACCTTTTTAAGACCCTTAGATTTTTGCATTTTATTCATGTTTTGTGGATTGAGATGTGATATATGAGCAAGCTTATGGTAATAGCATTCTTTGATTTGATTTGAGTGAATAAATGACACCCTAAACACTTTGAGTGCATAGAGTGAAGTCAATGAGAGGGCTATTAAATCTTGTTGCACTTGAATTTTGAATGGATCTTCTTGGTGGTTGAATATTCTTATTCTATCTTATGAGATTCTATGCTTTAAAATCTTTGTCTCTCGAATGTTGATTGACTTAATTTCTTGAGGTATACTTGCTTAAAATTGTTTTTGGATGAGTTGAGATGAGAATTGAGTGGAGATTTGGGATTAGTTTTGAGTTATATGCTTGAGGACAAGCATCATCTTGGTGTGGGGGAATTTGTTAGAGTGCAATTTATGCACTAGTTTTGCATTGTTTACTTCCCTTAATATCGATGTTTTGCACTTAATAATAATGATTTACTTGTGTTTTACTTTTGTAGGTGCAATTCTATTGATTTGTGATAAAATTGAGGTATAAGATAATGTTTAAAGATGATTGTCCTCTTGGAGAAATTTAGAGCGTCAGAAGAACTTTATTGATAAAGCGTCAATCAATGGACTAGCTTTTTTAACGTGTTTTGTATTTTTGGTTATTTTTATAATTATGAATTTAATATTTCATATATTAGTATTTTATTTTAAATAGAACTCTAAAAGGGAAGAGAGAGAGAGTATTTAAGGGAGGAATCTATTGTGAAAAAGAGGAGATTTGGATTGGAGAAAAAGAAAGAAACCCTAGATCTAATTTTTCTCTTCTCTCTATGAAGAACTAAACTTATTTTTCTGGTTAAAGGTTAATGAAGCTTTGATTCATCACTACTATGAGATCTTTCTTATGCTTTAATTGTTTTATTACTTTTTGGGTATTTGTTTATTCTCTGAATTAGTTTCATGATTATGTTTGTTAATTAGATAATTGGCCATTATTTAATTATCAACTTAATCTATTGTCAATTAAAGGATTCATCGTATGAAGATTTTAATGTTTGTGACAAATAACATAGCAGTGAGTTGTGTTATGAGAATAAACAATCTAATTTAAATGAATCATCATATGTGTTGATTATGATTCTCCTGGTTTTCGATCAATTGATTAAATCTTATGATCGATTCTAGGGTTGTCTATTGATTAGGAAATATCCAACTGGTCGTTTATCACTTTAAGGAGAGATTGGCTATTGAGGTCTCAATAGCTATAACCAGTCTATTCATGAGTAATAATAATCTATATTCGAATCAACGATCGTGAATCAAATTTGAGTTAATTCTTTCAACCAGAGCTTTCTCCAATTTGAATTACAACTTTAATTTGCATTCTTGTTATTTTAATTTGATTTTTATTATTGTCAACAATTCCCCCATTTTACGTTTTACGTTTCAAAAGGATTTAAATAATTATCAATCTCTGTGGACACGACCCTGCTCAATCACTATACACAATTTATTTAGAGTAGGAATTTATTTTTGTTGGCTTCGACAACCATCATTGCTCATTAACTAATAGACCACTAATTTATTCTTCTTGAAAGAGAATTACTGCAGCGAGGTTGGAGGCTCAAAGAGTTCTCGTTTAGCCAAACATAAGAGATAAGAGTTCGCAGGAGAAGTAATTTGGAAAATCAATTTCATGCAACAGGTAATAGGTCTCAGTGGGTTCGACTCAGTATACGATCATTTTCAATTTTTTAACGTCTTGTAATTACAGATTTCGATATTGCATTATAATTTTCAAACAAATCAAATTTAGAAAAGTGAGGTCTACTCTAGACTTTTGACATATTAAATTTAAGATGATTAAGTAAATGCTAGACAAAATCTAACTTGTAAATATACCTTACCACATGATGAACGTACTTAAAAATCTTAACTGATTGCTCACCAATTAATTGTTGTTTTATAATTTTTATATATCCTTTCTTTTCCCTAAAACTTCTAGTTTCCCAACATATTGTTCTCAATTGGTCTAATTATAATGTAAATCTTTTTAAAATATAAATAAAATGAATTTATTTAATGGAAATTTAAAAAAGAGACACTTATCTATGCAAGCAAAGTTGCATTCTGTTTGTGGGGACCTTAAAAGAAAAAGCATAATGATACACTGATGACGACAATCCTTAAGTATTTGTTTTCTTTAGTTACAGTTTGGTTTGAATGGTTAAGTTCAAGTTCGAATTTTCTTTTTGTAATTTAAATTAAAATTGATAGAACAAATGGGCTGATCAGTATGATGATGAAGAACAAGAAGTAAAAGCTATTAAGCATTATAAATTACTTAACAGATTAATGCTGAGCTAATCAAGTTTGTTTCTGAAGAAGATATCGTTAAATCTCTTGTAGTTAAAGATAATTATCATATCACCATATCAAATGGACCGAATTCAATCAAATGAAATCTAGAAAATAGAGCAGCTCATAGATGTACGTTGGTCGACTTTTTGCTGCTCCTTTTATTTTAATAAATCCGTGGCTAAGTCGAGGTTCATTTGAAAGTACTTCGTCGAATTGTGACTTGTGCCGGAGGCTTCGTTTTAGAAGAGTACAGAGCAGCTGCCCTGTCCATTTGGCACGCCAACGACTTTCTATTGACCAATAATTTTGAAAGCGCTATTATTAATTTACCATCTAATTTCTTTTATATTATCATTTTACTATCAAAGTTTTTTAACAATTATTTTTTTCACTTAATGTTTTAGTTTTTATTATTTTACTACCAAAAATTGGCAAACGCACCCCCAGTGTAGGTTATCCACAAAAATGGCTACCGAATTGTCTTGTTTCTCATTTTGTTTAATTTTCATAAATTCAACTCATGATTCAAACGTGAGTGAAGAGTTTTTTTTGGAAAAAAAATCTGGTCTTCCACTTACTAGAATTAGGTATGTGTGATTTTATTATTTTTCTTTTGCTTGATATATATCTGGAAAATTATGAATACTTTGAAGGATTTAGACGGATTTGAATGTTTGAACACATATAGCTTTCTGTCCGTCAGCTAATGCATATTCTGCATTTTATGAATATCAGAGCTGGTAGATTAAAAAATGGACCTTATTACATGTCATAAGATACTTTGCTCAAAGCTGCAATTGGGCAACACCGTGCTATTCTTATCGGCCAATGCAAGCCATTTACTATTCTTTCTAATGGAGCAAAATAAGATGATTCTTACCTGCATAGGGAATTAGAAAAGAAAAGGAGGACTACTGTTCCACAGAGCTGTCATTTACTAGAAGCACATAAATCTTACACTTAATTCATTATCCATCTGTAATGTTCTAATGATACTTAAGTATTACCTAAATTAGCCTTTCAAAATTTCACTTCGAAAAAATCCAAGGTTGTGATGTGTCTGTATAAATTCGCTAATGCAAGTTCTCTCTATTCCCAATTGTTTTAAACTCTGTTCTGAACAGAGCATGAAAGGATATATTCATTTATCTAGTTATATTTTTTATGCTCTCACTTCACTTGATTCACTTTCTCCATCTTTTAAAACAGTTGTATATGTCGGAGTATCAAGTTCATCACAAGGATCATATTATGGCCTAAGGAAGGAGCACAGTTCATTGTCTGCACTCAAGCTTAGCAGAGTATTTTGGGATTCAAGAGTGTTAGTAGGCCGTTACAGATGCCATGCTAGCTATAAACTTTATTAAAATAAAGTTTCAATAAACTTTCAGCTTCCTAGCGCATCATATTGTTCTCAATTCGTCCAAATTATATTTTTTTTCAAACACTGCGGCAACAACCAGTATAAAATAGAATGAACTCATTTAATGGAAAATTTTCTAGATGCTTTCATGGCAGAATCTCATTGATCTATTTCTCTGCATGTCCGAATTTAAACTTAAAAGATGTTCCCCATCCCACATGTCCCCAAATCTTCGTATTTCCAAACAAACCCCCGCCACATAGAGAAGCGGATGATTCCTACAAAACCACGTAATGAAGTAATAGGATGGCTTTTATTGCAAACTGTATGAACGTCATGGCCCTGGGACATTGGATAAAACCAATGGAATGTAAAGCAAAATTATCGATTAAACTAAATTGAAAATCCAACTAGTTGAATCAGTTCAGTGTATATATATATACAACAAAACAATTATCATATTAATGAGGCACTGTTAAATTCGAATATTTTTCTTTTTCATTTTCAATGAATGTTTAATAGGACAAACAATCTGTCCCATTGACCACTGTTTAAGCCATTCAATGAAGATGAATACTTCTATACAAAACAATTATTCCCTTGTTTATCTGACACACAAAGAACTTTCTTGCTCAGCTCGTTGGCCAATCCTTTAAAATTTGTTAAAATTCAGTTAATTGATGAATGAGACATAACCCGATAAATCATTTAATTTGTGTAATTGATAAAAATTTGAACTTCAAATAATATAAATAGAATGACTAATTATTTTCAATATTTAGATAATTGATATATGTCATGTTACTGTGAGTGAAAGAATGAAGTGTCTGATAGAAAACACAATGTTTATATATATATATATATAAATAGTTACCAACTTGTCTTGTTTCTCATTTTGTTTAATTTTCATAATTTGAGTAAGGATTAATTATGAGTCAAGGGTTTATCGGAAAATTATGGTCTTCCATTTACTATAAAAGATTAGCGTGATTTAATTATTTTTCCTTTTGCTTGGTGTCTGCAAAATTATGAATACTTTGGTAAATAAGATAATTATAAACACCATTTTGAAAATCCATGGCCATGGTTGTGATGTGTCTTTATCAATCACGGATACCAAATTTAATCAAAATTATCGATTGTTTTAAATTATGTTTTTAACAGAGCATGAAGATGTCGCTTATCTAGATTCACTTTATATGCTTTGACTTCACTTAATACAGCTTCTTCCTCCATTAACTGTATGCCATGCCGGCAAGTGTATTGCACAGATTACTGAGCTGGCACCGATGACTAAGCTAATTATTACTAATCAATCTAGAGCGTACCTGTAAATACAATAGGTTGCTTAGGTGAGACCAATATACTAACTTTATGCAATGTTTCTGGTGTGTCTTCACAAATTCACCGATAAAAATTAATTTATACCAATATTACCAAATGATTGTATTTTATATGTATGATATAAGTGTTGATTTTAAAGTAAGGTAAACATAGGAGCTTTCTTTCTTTTACTTTCTAATTCGTGGTCATTCAATTTTATTGGCTACAAAATTCTCTAGGATTGCATGTAGATTATACTTGTGTATACATTTTTTCTTCTTTCTCATTCTTTTTCTGGGTGAACATATTATTTTCGTCATCATCTATATAACAATGAAGTGCAAATAGTCCTCATTTAGAGTATTGACAGCAATGTTATACTCAATATAATGTATAAAGCACGCATAATTTAATTAATGGGGCTAGTACCTTCTTTAGAAGAGAATTATTGCAGCAAGGTAATTGGAAGCTCAGAGAGTCTGTATTAGTGGAATTATTGCAGCAAGCTGCTAGTACCTTCTTTACGTTTCTATTACTTTCTCTTTCATTTTCCCGACTCCCAAACACCATCAGTCCTTGATGTTATAGAGTATTAGCTGTCTATTTGTACAAACATAGAGCTACTGTTCGCACTTTAGATCTTCAGATGGTTAGCTAACTATTGTTTGAATATTAAAATTAATTTGTTAAATAAATAAAGAAAACAAGAGACAATTGCCATATATATACACCATATTAATTAGTCACTGTCCGATTGTCTCCGCTTCCATTGAATCTGCTAATTCATGCTTTCATGAAGTGAAACGCTTAACACTCTGTTCTGATCGGTAGGAGAGGAGGAAAAACATAATTTTATTACGAGTGAAGAGTTTGTTGGAAAAATCTGGTCTTCCATTTATTGTAATCAGAAGAGTGTGATTTAATTATTTTTTTCTTTTGCTTCATGTCCTGAAAATTATGAATGCTTTGTAGAATGTAGGAGATTAAAAATTTTAATGCATATTTATATTCAAAACTGCGAAAATATAACATTATTGCTTCTATAAATAGGTCATTTCAACTTAAAACCTGTTACTTGTATTTTACGACGTTTCTGTTTCTTATCATAAAGATTTTCTATTTTTTTTTTCACTTTTTCTTCCGTTTTCCCGACTCCCAAACTCCACCAATCCTTGATTCTTTTCCTAGAGTATTAGCTGTCTATTATTACAAACATACAGTTTGTCTAATTACCATCAAGAAACAACATACCTTGTCCTGGGGTCTCTTCGATTATTGACTTGTGTGACTTGTGAACGGGGGGCATTCCCTTCTGGAAGAAAGAATGCAAAGAGCCCAAGAAAGTACTATCCATTAGACAAGTTAAGAATTATTCTGCTTTTCATTAAAAATGATAATAATTATAATAAATTAGATTGAATTAATAATATTTGCATGTGGTATATAAATAATCAGTTTAGTCACCAATCAGTCACTGTCCGATTATCTTCTCTTTCATCGACTTCGAAACTGGGACTTCTGAGTGGATTAAGAATTGAAAAAAATGTTGCAACCCATAAAGCGCGTAAAATTAATTAATGGGCCACTAATTCTTCTTCTTAAAAGAAAAGTTTTGCAGGGAGATTGAAAAAAGGCTAATTTATTGGCACTTGTGATCCTTGAATTATCAAACGAATAGCAACAACACTTCAACATCTGTTGTCACATGGAGGGAAATCCGCTGTCTCTTTGATGTAATACTTGGCAATATACATTGACTTTTCATTAAAACAAGCATTGTCATATTGTCATTTTCAATTTTTTAACGTCTTGTAATCAAAGATACCTATATCACATTAAAATTTTTAAACAAATCGAAGTGAGTCAAATCAAATTTAGAAATTTGAGGTCTACTATAGACTTTTGACATATTAAATCTAAGACAATTAAGTAAATGCTACACCAAATCTAACTTCCAAATATACCTTACCACATGATGAACGTACTTAAAAATCTTAACTGATTGCTCACCAATTAATTGTTGTTTTACAATTTTTATATATCCTTTCTTTTCCCTAAAACTTCTGGTTTCCTAACATCTTGTTCTCAATTGGTCTAAGTATAATATAATTTTTTTAAATATAAATAAAATGAATTTATTTAATGGAAATTTGAAAAAGAGACACTTATCTATGCAAGCAAAGTTGCATTCTGTCTGTGGGACCTTAAAAAAAAAAAATTGATAGAACAAATGGGCTGATCAGTATGATGAAGAAGAAGAAGAAGTAAAAGCTATTAAGCATTATCCTATCACCATATCAAATGGACCGAATTCAATCAAATGAAATCTAGAAAATAGAGCAGCTCATAGATGTACGTTGCTAAGTCGATGTTCATTTGGAAGTACTTGGTCGAATTGCGACTTGCGCCGGAGGCTTCGTTTTAGAAGAGTGCAGAGCAGCTGCCTTGTCCATTAGGCACGCCAACGACTTTCTATTGACCAATAATTTTGAAAGCGATATTATTAATTTACCATCTAATTTTTTTTATATTATCATTTCACCATCAAAATTTTTTTATAATTATTTTTTTCACTTTGTGTTTTAGTTTTTATTATTTTACTACCGAAAAATAGTAAACACACCCCTAGGGTAGGTTATCCACAAAAATGGTTACAGAATTGTCTTGTTTCTCATTTTATTTAATTTTCATAAATTCGACTCATGATTCAAACGTGAGTGCAGAGTTTTTTTGGGAAAAAAATCTGATCTTCCATTTACTAGAATTAGGTATGTGTGATTTTATTATTTTTCTTTTGCTTGATTTATATCTGGAAAATTATGAATACTTTGTAGGATTTAGAAGGATTTGAATGTTTGAACGCATATGGCTTTCTGTCCATCAGCTAATGCATATTCTGCATTTTATGAATATCAGAGCTGGTAGATTGAAAAATGGACATTATTACATTTCATAAGATACTTTGCTCAAGGCTGCAATTGGGCAACGCCGTGCTGTTCTTATCGGCCAAGGCAAGCAATTTACTATTCTTTCTAATGGAGCAAAATATAAGAAATGAATGTTGTTCCGGTTCGCTGCTGGTGTGAGCGTTGCATTTGGTAAGGTTGGAGATAACAAAATAATCGTGGTGGTGTGCGGATGCCCAGTGTGTGCACGCGGGTGGCTTGCTTCTGTTTTTCGTATGTACCAGTTTGCTTTTGCTTAAGACGAAAATGAATGAATGAATGAATGAGCGAAAGCCCAAAACGAGGGCCAAATTGTCGTTTTGTTAGCGAATCGGTCTCAATATCAGCACTCGTGTCAAACACTCAAAATGAGCGAGTATGATTTCATGATCAAGCTTCAAGCCTGCTTCCAGCCTCTGGGAGACTTCTCTGCATCACCACCAGCCCAGGCTGCAACTTAAATATTCCAAATACCTGGATTATGACATTGTTTTATTTAAATTCTTAATGAAACTCAATTCCTTTAATTTTTAAAAGCAAGTGGCGTGAGGCAATTAATTAAGAAAATAATATAATGGCTGCCCACCTTGACTGGTTGGTGGGACTCGGTGGTATCTTCCACTTTCACATAATTAATAACAAGGTTATCTAAAGCGAGATGCTAGGAAGCTCCGAAAACATCGGAGGAGGCAGAAACCTTAGGTTCGCGAACGTTTTTTCACCGCCAGTGCAGGCGGCGCGTACAACAAAAAAAGCTCGGATGAGGGAAGAAGGCACGGATGAGGACAACCCGCCGCTGGTGACTTATAAGGAAACCCTAGTGGGTGACTCACAACATAGGGAGGATGGAATTGGCGGAAGGGATGCAGACTGGGACTTTGAGGAGGGTGATGTGATTGAAAGTCATGATGGAGTAATGCCGTCCATAAAGTTCTCGGCCAGGATACAAGAGAAACTAATTCAACCATGGAAGAACTCGGTAGTGGTAAAATTGCTGGGAAGGAATATTGGTTACAAGGCTCTCTGTGCACGACTCGCTAGCATGTGGAAACCTTCTATGGGGTATTCGGTGATTGACTTGGAAAATAATTACTTCTTGGTTCGTTTCCGCAATGCAGGGGATGCTTTGGATGCTTTGACGAGAGGTCCATGGATCATTCTAGGCCATTATCTAACTGTGCAACAATGGACGCCTGAATTTGATAGCAAAGTTACGGACTTTGACTATGTCAATGTCTGGATTCGGCTACCAGGATTAGGCCTTCACTTATATCACCAGAAAACTCTTAACAGAATTGGTAAGTTAGTTGGAGAAGTTATCAAACTTGATGATAATACAGAATCGTCGACAAGAGGCAAATTTGCAAGAGTTGCTGTTAGGATTTCTCTTGCAAAACCTCTAGTCTCTCAAGTTGAATTGAATGGAAGGATTCAGAAGATTGAATATGAAGGGCTACCAGTCATCTGTTTTAAGTGTGGCAGATATGGTCATAACAGTGGAGAGTGCAGTGCGAACATGCAGAATGGGCAGCCTGGAGGCGAAGAGATCTCGGGAAAAGACAGCCAACAAGGAGATGTACATATAGTACAAGAGAATGGAAGGGCTGAGGATAACCACTTTGAACCCTTTGGACCTTGGATGGTTGCTTACAGGAGGGGTCGTAAACCAGCTAGTGGTAAGGAAACAGTGGGGGAGCCAAAACGGAACAGATTGAGCCAAGAAAATACTACATCAAGATTCCAAGTATTAGACAAAATTTATGAGGAGACTGTTAATCGTGAAAACCCAGAAACCGTTGTTGCTCCCGACATTTATCTCCAATTCCAAGCTACCACCAGCAAGACTAACCATGAGACAATACCAGCCAAAGCCAAGCCTTCCAAAAGTGTTATCCGAAGAGAGCAAAGGAAAAAAGCCGCAGCTATTAAACAGAACTTACCCGAGGCTTTCCCAGCAACCAAACCCTCCCAAATAGCTGATATTTCTTTTGTTCCATCGACTAGCCACAAAAACGACGTGAGCAATATTCCCCATGCAAACCCTAACTTCATCCCGTGTCTTTTTACCCATGGCAAGCCTACTAGCCATATTACAACTACTGCTCCAACCACCCTTGATCCAACCAATCACACTGTGGTGTTCTGCTCGCCCCAGCAGAGTATACCTGTGCAACACAATTTTGCTAATAACACCATGACTGATGAGGAGTTACAAGAAATTCAAAATCCACATTATCCTCATTTACATGATCCCCCGGACGCTATGGATGGTTTTGATGATGGAGGTGTTGATAGTATTCCCAGGGAACCTGTCGTAACAGAAGCTGATGCAACTAAAGAAGACATGTCTGAAGGTGACGAGTCAATGGTGGAAGAAACGCCCGGAGCATGCATACAGCAGGCTCATGGACAGTAGGTACAGGGACCATTTATCTCTTTGTGTATATTATTTTATGATGATGTCGGTTTTGTTTTGGAATGTTCAGGGAGCGGCTTCCCACTCTTTTAGACAAACATTTAAGTCCATTATTCACAGTTACAAGCCGGCTATGGTGGTTCTTATGGAACCGCGAATTAGTGGGCGGAAAGCAGATAACTTCATCAAGACAAGTGGTTTTGATCGATCTCATAGAGTGGAAGCAGTAGGTTTTTCGGGAGGAATATGGATACTATGGAGGAATCAGTTTGAAGTAGAGATTATCTTCAATCACAAGCAATTTATTCATTTTAAGCTAAAGTGTAATAATGTGTTGACATCCTGGGTTACTGCGGTGTATGCTAGTCCAGTTCCGGTTATTCGTCGTGAGCTCTGGGATCATCTGAATCATCTGGCCGCTATCACCAATGATCCTTGGATTGTTGGAGGTGATTTCAACTCGATCCTTTTCCCAGGAGAGAAAACTGGGGGGTCCTCTATGGCAACCGGAGTTTGTAATAGTTTTAGCAACTGGTTTCACAATAATGAGATTCATGACTTGCAGTTTAAGGGTCCCAAATACACATGGTCGCGTGGCTCCCTCTCAAAGCGCCTTGATCGAGTTATGTGTAATAAGGCTTGGTTTTTACAGAATCCTAATGCTTCGGTGCTTCATTTGCCAAAAGTTGCTTCCGACCATCGCCCTGTTTTAATTAGATTTGATCAGAATTCTCGAAATAATAATTTTCCAAAGCTTTTTCGTTTCATGGCTGCTTGGTTGACAGATTCGAGGTTCACAGATTTCATGAAGACTCATTGGCAAAATGGAGTGCCTTATGACCGGGCTGTTTCGGAGTTTATTCAGCAGGTGCAACACTGGAATAAGAATATCTTTGGGAATATTTTCCAAAGGAAGAAGATTTTGTTGGCCAGGATTGGGGGAGTTCAAAGAGCTTTAGAAAGGCGACCTCTCCGTAGTTTATACCGCCTTGAGACTAAGCTTAAAAAGGAGTTGGAGGAGGTTTTAATGCACCGCCTTGAGACTAAGCTTAAAAAGGAGTTGGAGGAGGTTTTAATGCAGGAGGAGCTATTGTGGTTACAGAGATCGAGAAGGGACTGGATTTTGTTTGGTGACCGGAACACTGCATATTTCCATCAAAAAACAATTACTAGACGACGCCATAACAGGATCGATGCAATTATGGCAGAAGATGGTCGGTGGTTCTATGACATGGAAGCAATCAAACAACAGGCCACTAACTTTTTCTCTACTCTCTATACACCGGAACAAGGGGAGTATAAGCCTTATCAGATTTGTGGTGCTTTTCCGCGAATTGATGACTATAGATTGGAATTCCTAGCTACTGAGATTGAGGACAAGGAAATTCGACATGCAGTTTTTAATATGAGCCCTCTGAAGGCGCCAGGAGTAGATGGGTTGCATGCAATTTTTTATCAGAGTCAATGGCATATTGTGGGTGAGTCCTTTTGCAAGGCAATTAAGGAGGTTTTTCAAACTCAATGTCTCCCTGCTGAGGTTAACAGAACAGTGCTGGTCCTCATTCCAAAAATAGAGCAACCAACTTCGTTCAGTATGTATCGTCCTATCAGCCTATGTACTGTGATGTATAAAACAGTCACGAAGATTATAGCTAATAGATTGCAGGAGTTGCTCCCTGAGTTAATTGGACCCCATCAAACCAGTTTTGTACCTGGCCGCCACATCACAGAAAATATTATAGTTGCCCAGGAGATTATCCATTCCATGAGGCGGAAAAAAGGACGCAAAGGATTTATGGCAATAAAGGTGGATTTAGAGAAAGCTTATGATAGGTTGAACTGGACATTTATCCAAGAAACTCTTCAGGAGCTGAATTTACCAACAATGCTTATTAACCTCATAATGGAGTGCATCACCACAGCCACGATGAATGTGCTCTGGAATGGTGAGCTTTCTTCTGATTTTTGTCCAGGAAGGGGGGTTCGACAGGGTGATCCACTTTCACCGTATATCTTTGTGCTTTGTATAGAACGCCTCAGCCATGGGATTTCTAAATCGATTCAACAAGGGCATTGGAAGCCAATCCAATTAACGAGAATGGGAACCCCTTTGAGTCATTTGTTTTTCGCGGACGACCTACTGTTGCTTTCGGAGGCATCTGGTCAGCAAGCCATAATTATTAATAAGATTATAGATGAGTTTTCTGCTAGCTCGGGAGCCAAGGTTAATAAGTCTAAAACATTGGTATACTTTTCAGCGAATATCTCAGCCAGGGAGGCATCCAGAATTGGCTCTGACCTGGGGTATTCAGTCACTGACAATTTGGGGAAGTACTTGGGGGTTCCTTTATGCCATAGTCGGATTTCGAAGCAAACACATCAGAGTATTGTTGATAAGGTTGATCAAAGGCTTTCTGGATGGAATGCCTCTCACCTGACATTAGCGGGTCGTATCACTTTGGCGCAATCGGTTCTACAAGCTATTCCTGTGTATACGATGCAAACTACAAACCTACCACGAAGCATAAAAATGAAAATTGATCAGCTATGTCGGCGTTTTATCTGGAGTGGGTCGGCTGAACAAAAAAAAATGAGCTTGGTAATCTGGGACATGATTTGCACTCCGAAATGCAAAGGGGGTCTCGGCTTTAAGAAGTTGGATATTATGAATCATGCCCTCCTTATGAAGAACACTTGGAGTCTAATTACGGAACCAACGAAGCTTAGTAATCAGGTACTATTAACTAAGTATGGGGTTCATTTGGATGAGGTTCCTACAAGCCTGCCTACTCGATATGGGTCTCATTTGTGGAAAGCAATGGGAAGCATCTGGGAGCAAACTCGAGTGGGAATGCGATGGCACATTGGTGATGGGGAGAGGGTTCGGTTTTGGTGGGATTGTTGGGTGACAACCTCAAGCCCTTTGGCTGCACATACGTCACAACCAATTCCGAATACTCTACTTAACAAACGGGTAGCAGATTTTGTTGATGAAATTGGAAACTGGAATTGGTCTTTGTTTAGTCACTTATTGCCTAATAATATCCTTTTAAAGATTGCTTCAGTTCATCCTCCTACAGCTTCTCACGGAGCTGACAGTTTCTTTTGGGGAGCTTCCTCTAATGGAAATTTTTCTGTAAAGACTGCTTATGAGCTGTTGGATGATCCTATTGGCAATGGAGATCATAGCTTTTGGTGTTTGGCGTGGAGTTGGAAGGGCCCTCATAGCATCCGAGTTTTTCTTTGGCTCCTCTTGCATGGTCGGCTGAAAACGAGGAAGGAACTTAACATGAGACACTTGATTGATTCCACTCAATGTGATAGATGTGGAGGGCCGGTTGAGGATATTCTTCATACACTCCGTGACTGTGTTACGGCCAAGAGAGTATGGTCTCATCTCCTGCCTAACCATCACCCCCATAGCTTTTTTCTATGCCCTCTTAGTGTTTGGCTGCAGATGAATCTGATAAGAAAGAAAAATAACACAAGTCAGGAGTATTGGAGAGTTTGTTTTGGAGTAGCGGTGTGGCGATTATGGTTTTGGAGGAATAATTTTCTCTTCAATCATGGCTCGTGGGAGAGTGGTTTTATAGCCACAGACATAAAAGCTCGTACGAAGGAGATTTTACGTTGCATTCACCAGCCTTTGCATGGGAAACAACCGAGAGTGGAGACAATGATTCGTTGGAAAGCTCCTATTTGGCCGTGTGTCAGTCTAAATACAGATGGTGCCATGAAAAGATTTGGATATGCTGGGGCTGGTGGACTGATACGTGATTATAATGGAAATTGGCTCATGGGTTTCACAGTCAACCTTGGAATGTGTTCAGTTCTTTCGGCTGAATTGTGGGGCCTCTTGCATGGCTTGAAAGTGGCTTGGGATTTTGGCTTTAGACATCTTCGGGTGGGTGTGGATAATAAGAGCGTAGTGCTTCTTTTGGAAAGCGCTCATCCTCCAGCCAACGAAAATGCAATTCTCGTCAAAACTATTCGGGAGCTATTAGCACGTGACTGGATTGTTAACATGGAGCATGTGTACAGAGAAGCAAATAGTGCTGCAGATTTCCTTGCTTCCTATAGCCTAACTAAACCCTTAGGCTTGCATGTTCTTCATTCTCCTCCCTCTGATATTGTTGGTTTACTTTGTAATGATGCTTATGGCATTGCACACTCTCGTTTAGTGTTGCATTAGCTCTTCGTGAGCCCTTCATTAATCAAAAAAAAAAAAAAATAACAAGGTTATCTTTTCACTCCCTTAAATTATTAGGAAATAACAAATAAGTCCAATGAATATATTCTCATAATATTTTGTTATTAAAGAATTATAAAATCTTATATTTTACAATTTTATATTAAAACTATTATTGACTTGTGACATGGGCAAATTAGTCACGGTCCGATTGTCTCCTCTTCCACTGACTGTCAATTCATGACTTTGGCACACAGTAGACGCCAGCTGCCTGCTCCATATGACGTGCAAAAAACTTTCTTGACTCGGGTTAAAATCGATTGATTATTTTGTTTGGTGATGATGAGTTAGTTGTCAATTCATGAGTTTGATTCAGTGAAACGCTTAACGCTCTCTTGTGATGCGCAGGAGAAAAGCCAGCGATGATGAAGAGGACGAAAAACATTATTTTGTTATTTACAATAAGGCCTCGGATGGTCATTTTGTTTTCTAAAATATCCAAATGAAAACAGAATTTATAAAGGGGGAAAATCAAGAAATTAAATACTCTTCGTATAGTGGAAGGAGATTTGGTTGCCGTTATACTAAATAAAATAAAAATAAAGTAAAATTACAATACTTTAATAATCTCATTCCCAATCGTACCGGAAATAAAATTTTCTGTATTTATGAAATAATTACTGATTTTACTCTTCGTATAGTGATTTTTTTTTTTAAAGTAAGGTAAGCATCTTTATTTTCTTTGCATACGAGCCTTCTTTCTTTTGCTTTAGCCTTTACTCTTGACTGTATTTCATGGTCATATTCAATCTCAATCTTCTGTAGGTTTGTGGCTGTTTTATGAGTTACGATTTTTATAGGGTTGCATGTAGATGATACATTTATATACATTTTTTCTTTTTCCTTTTCTTCTTCGGTGAAGATACTAAAATTTAGTTTATGTTATCATGTGAAATGAAAATAGTCCTCAATTCAAGGATTAATGGGCCACTAATTTCGTCTTCTTAAAAGAAAATTTTTTGCAGCGAGGTAATTGGAAGCTCGAAGATTTCTATATTACATAGCCAAACCTAAGTGATAAGAATTTCCATATGAGATATAATTTGGAAAAAAAAAACCAATTCAAGTTAAAGATAAAAAAATCTGTGTTCCTTAAAAAACATAATTCAAGCCACACAAATTTTCTTGTTTTATTTGAAAAAAAGAAAATTGTGTTCCTCACAAAAACACTTTAACATTTGTTGTCTCATAGAGGGAAATGTCCTTCACTCTTTGACGTATCCCTGGGGCAAGGTAAGTTGACCAAACCATTTTAATTTTGGTTTCACTATAAAAACTCGGTATATAGCAAACTTATAAGTGTTCTTGCATTACCAATCCAACTAAGCACACGCTTGCAATATAAATACTCTCATCTCATGGAAAGAGTTCATTCTCTCAGAATGATGAGCAGATTTCTCTTACTCCATTGTTTGATTCTTATTTCCTTATTTATCTTGGCAGCAACAACCAACACAAGTTCTACTATCACAGACCGAGATGCTCTGTTGGCCCTGAAAGCTCACATAACTCATGATCCGACCAATTTCTTGGCTAAGAATTGGAACACAAGTACTCCTGTCTGTAATTGGACAGGCGTCGCTTGTGATGTCCATAGCCATAGAGTCACAGTCTTGAATATTGCAAGCTTAAATCTCACAGGCACCATCCCTTCTCAACTTGGGAATCTTTCTTCTCTGCAATCACTCAATCTCAGTTTTAACCGACTTTCTGGTTCTATTCCCTCCGCCATCTTCACCACGTATACACTGACATATGTTAGTATCCGTCAAAATCAGCTCTCTGGGCAAATTCCTGCAAATATTTGCAGCAGTCTTCCTTTTCTGGATCACCTTTCTTTGTCCAAAAACATGTTGCATGGCGGAATACCGTCCACTCTATCAAAGTGCACATATTTGCAAACATTAGCTTTGGTATACAATAATTTCTCGGGGACCATACCTATAGAAATCGGCAATTTGACCAAACTTAAGGAATTATATCTTGGCGGTAACATGCTCCAAGGTGCGCATGATCACGAAGTTTAATTATGAAAATTGTTGGATAAGTTGTAGTATGAATAATGTTCCATAATACAGTTTACACACGTTGATTAATTTGCAGGAGAAATTCCTCGAGAGTTTGGCAATCTTGCCGACTTGGAGCACATGTCGTTGGCGGTAAACAATCTCCAAGGCATGATTTTAAACTTTTTGCAACTTTATTTTAGCGATGCTTGCTTCTGTATTCATTCGCTTGTTCTTTGATTATGCGATGATTTATTGTTTTTCTTTCAGATAGAGATAAAGCACCATGTCTCCCCTCACTCATTTCATTCTTTAATTTATGCAGATAAAAATTTAAAAAAAATGTTTTGTAATCTTCTTTTGTCATATTGCCACTTCCGTTTTGAAGCTCCCAATTAAGTCGATGAAAATGAATGATGTTTCATTCTTATTCTTGTCAGCCTAATTCTCATATAATTGAAGAGTAAATTGTTATTATGATATTCGTCAGCCAATAAATTCTTTTTTTTTTTCCCTCAAATATGAGTGATCAAATTGTTTGCGCATATATAAATGTACTTAATTTGCAGGAGGTATTCCACGGGAATTGGGGAATCTTACAAAATTGGAGACATTACAGCTGTTCACGAATAACTTGTCCGGTAACTTTCTTTATGATATATATATATATATATGAGACATCTTCGGCTTCTTAATTAATAGATTTCAAGTCTCTCATTTTAAATTCTCATATGAGGATGTGTTGTTACCCCTATCTAACATTATTCCTTTTTTTATTAGAAATTAGTCTGTGTTAATTCAAAATTCTGTAGCATTTAAAAAAATTAAAAACACGTGGAATAAATTGTTAATCTTTCTTCTTTACTGAATTTGGATTTCTCAAAAATAATCTTGACAAGTATGCTTCACTAATGATATGCATGTGTGACAACTTCATAAAATATTTTACATGGAATCACTAATTATCTCTAAAGATGCCATCAGTGATACATAATTTCTTAACAAGCACCATACCAAAAGAAATCAACAATTTTATTAATCTTAAAGAGTTACATCTTCACTGCAATTATGACATAAATTTTTATTCATCAATCGCATAATATTTTATCTTAACCGACGATGATGTTCAGTCTTGGAATTTATAATATCTTGAAGGTTAGTAGCTTTGAAAATAAGAAATTGTTCATTTGCTAAAAAGTTAACTTAGTATTTAAGTTTTCCAATTGAAAATTTTGAAAAAAGCGTTGAGAACTGGCGCTCCATAATATTTCAGCGGATAAATATGAAAAATAGGCTAGAAGAAATTATTTTACTGAAATAAGAGTTAAAAGGATAGAAGAAGTACAGTACTCATGACTTAGGCTTTCTGTGTGTGCTTATCCTACTTGGGCTTTGGGCTTGATTACGCCCGTTATAATAATAGGCTTTTACTTTCAGCACACATGATGATTTCTTAACCTTCCCAATTAGGTTGTAGCAATTTATATATAAATAACTAAAGCATACTAAAGCTAGCATTGATGTACGGATGAGTGGCGTCAAAAGTGTACCTGTTTTTATGTATTATTTATTCTCTAAAACATATCTAAATACAATTCTTTCAAAATACCGAGGAAATAGCACATGAAATCAGAAATATTTTATTGCGATGAGAATTCGTATATTCATTGTAGTAGAACATATAAAATAGAGTATAAATTTATTATTCTTTGAAACAAACCTGATTATAATTCCTTCAAAATTAAGTTTGTCATTAAATGATTTCTCAGGAGCCATACCAAAAGAAATCAGGAATTTGACCAAACTCAAGCAATTATCTCTCTCCAGTAACAGGTTCCAAGGTACGCATGATCACAGAGTTTAATTATGAAAATTGTTGCATAAGTTATATGGATATCCTTGATAACCGCAGCAAGCAAACAAAATCAAATAAAAGCTAACTGAGACTCGAATATCCTAAACCCTGAAAAGGAATGGTAATGGTATAATATGGATTCTGTAGGTATATTTCACTGGACTCAACATTTATGGTTAATTTACAACTCTTTGTTGGATAGTCTGAGAAATTGCTTTATATTGGGGGTGGGGAAAATAATGCTGGGCCACAAATTTCAGGCAGAATCCAGATTGGGCCCAATTAGACATATAGCTCAGCTCTGTGTTGATATCTGGGCCTTTACAAATAATTAATGGGCCAATTAATAATAATAAATAAATTGAGAAGGGTGTGAGTGAAATTAGATATGAATGAATCTGCCAGTGTATGTACACATTTTTCTAATTAATGCGTTATGAGCCTGCCGCTGCCAGCATGGAAATTACAAAACTAAGGAGAGAACTGACCCATTAATTAAATTAAAAAGAATACTGAATATATAAGCAGTCAAAATATAGGTGAAGTAGGCATGAATTGTCACATAACTAAATTTGAGAGTAAAACCGTGACTTGGGTTTGAATGTTTGATTAAGTTACTTCTATTTCTAAGTTGCTTATTTTGCGTGGGCTTCCGGCTTGATTACACACGGTCGAACACTTACACAGTTCCCTAGACACAGGCTTTCACTTTCACCACACATTTGATAATTTCTTATCCTTCCCAATTAGATTATAGCAATTTATATATAAATAACTAAAGCATACAAAAGCCACCATTAATGTACGGATGAGTGGTGTCAAAAGTGTATCTTGTTTTATTTATTATTGTTCTATGATACAAATCTGAATAATGGAATATAATACTTTGAAAATACCAATGAAATAGCACACGAAATCGGAAAATATTTTACTGGAATAAGAATTCATATATTCATTGTAGTAGCACATATAAAATAGACTATAAATTTAATTTTAAAATACATTCTTATCTTCATATAAATTTTACATTACTAATTTAAATTAATATTAAAATATGTTGTTTCTTTCACTATGTTATTTTATTTACACAATGATGTGACTATTGGAATTAATAATACTTATAATTATTTTGTAAAATTTAATACTTTGTTAACATTTTATCTACATATAATAATTAAACTGAAACTTGTATTTAAAAAAATTCTAGTTACGCATATTCATTTCATGACATAAAAGTGTATATTTATGCTAATTTACCATTATCAACAAAATTCTTTGAGACAAATAATCTAATTTATATTTTTATATTTAAAATACATGCATTTATTATATTTTGAAAAAAAATTATTTGCAATTATTTTAAACCGTTGGATTAAAATTTTCGTAGTTATTAAAGTCAAAGGGTATAAATGTATAATAGTCAAAAAACAGATTTGTATGATCATTTTTCAATGTATAAATTTTCTTAGTTAGTAGGAAAATTAGAAATTGTTGATTTACTCATAAATAAATTTAATGTTTAGCATTTCAATTTTGGAAAACTTGAACTAAATGTTGATAACTTCGAATCAGTCGAGCCGAGTTTCGCTTCCTTGACCCACAGACCCATTGAAAGTTCTATTTGAATTGAGTTTCCCGGTGCTTATAAAAGGCATTTCTTTTCCTTGTCGCAGTAATTTAGTCACAAATGAGTTGATTAGCATCGAAGTTACCTGAGAGTCTGAGACCATGCTAGTAGGAGAAATTTGAAAAGAAATTATTTTACTGAATTAATTTATTTTATCTTGTTGTAACTGAAATACTACTTTTTTTTTGGGCTATCACTGGGGCTTGATTTACTTTAATAATAGCAGCCACCGACTTAGGCTTTTTTTACTTCTCACCACACAATTTGATCTTTTAATTCGTTTTAATCACATAATATATCTATTTCTCACCTATTGCTTACTTAAATCGCATACATATTTTACCTACTAATTTTATAAATATTAGTCAAATATATTTTATTACGTTTCTCTCGTAACTGCTCCAAATGTGTACTATTAATACTTAACCCTCCCTTTTAATTTACCGTGCAATCTATCTATCACTTAAGTCACATATATATTTTACCTAGATTTTAACCCAAAAATATAAAAATAAAAGAAAAAGAATATGTGTAGCAATTTGCATATAACTAACAAAGCTTTGACGGTGTGTAGCCTTTCAATACTTCATGAGTGGCTTTTCTTGTGTGTTAGTACTTGTAATAATTGTGTAGTGTATAAATGACATTTTATTATTAAAGTACACCCATTTTTAGATATTACTTATTATTTGAAAAATAATATGAATATAATTCTTTTAAAATACAGGGGAGATACCACTTGAAATCGGTAATCTCCAAAATCTGGAGGAGTTGAACCTTGGTCATAACAAATTAATTGGTACTGTCCCAGTTGCAATCTTTAATGTGTCAACACTCAAAATACTTGGGCTTCATGATAATTCTCTCTCTGGAAGTCTTTCGTCCATCGCAAACGTCCGACTACCAAATCTTGAAGTGTTTTATTTGTGGGGTAATAATTTTAGTGGCACAATTCCTCGTTTCATCTTTAATGCTTCTAAGCTCTCTAGCCTAGAGTTAGCACAGAACTCATTCTTCGGTTTTATTCCCAACACATTTGGCAACTTAAGAAACCTTGAGCGGCTTAATTTAGAAGATAATTATTTGACATCTTCAACTCCAGAATTGAGCTTTCTATCCTCGTTGTCAAATTGCAAGTCTTTAACAGTTATTGGCTTATCAAATAATCCACTAGATGGCATTCTTCCTAAGACGTCTATCGGAAATCTTTCTCATTCTTTGGAAGAATTTGCAATGCACAATTGTAACGTTAGTGGTGGCTTCCCTGAAGAGATCAGCACCTTGACCAACTTGATAACCATTGATTTAGGAGGCAATAAATTGAATGGATCGATTCTGATTACTCTTAGCAAATTACAAAAGCTTCAAGGTTTGATTCTTGATGATAACAAATTAGAAGGATCAATCCCAGATGATATTTGTCGTTTGGCTGAATTGTATAAATTGGAGTTGGGTGGCAATAAGCTTTCAGGATCAATCCCTGCATGCTTCGGTAATCTGATTGCTTTGAGGAAACTGTCATTGGGTTCCAATGAGTTAACTTCTATTCCCTTAACTTTTTGGAACCTTAAGGATATCTTGTACCTCAACTTTTCTTCAAATTTTTTCACTGGCCCTCTCCCATTAGAGATTGGAAATTTGAAGGTTTTGGTTGGAATGGATTTTTCAATGAATAATTTTTCAGGCGTTATCCCAACAGAAATTGGAGGCCTAAAAAATCTAGAATATCTCTTCTTAGGATATAACAGATTGCAAGGATCCATTCCTGATTCATTTGGTGACTTGATAAGTTTGAAATCCTTGAATTTGTCTAATAATAATCTCTCTGGGGCTATTCCTGCATCTTTACAAAAACTCTCATATCTTGAAGATCTAAATCTTTCTTTCAACAAGCTGGAAGGAGAAATTCCTAGGGGAGGATCTTTTGGAAACTTCTCAGCTGAATCATTTGAGGGAAATGAATTATTATGTGGTTCATCCAATTTACAAGTCCGGCCATGCAAAACTAGCATCCACCGCACATCACGAAAAATTTCTCTTCTCCTCGGGATTGTATTGCCATTGAGTACTACATTATTGATAGTAGTCATTTCGTTGATCCTAAGATATCGACAAAGAGGAAAACAACCATCGAATGATGCTAATATGCCACTAGTAGCAACGTGGAGAACATTTTCATACCTAGAACTTTGTCGAGCAACAGACGAATTCAGTGAAAACAATCTAATTGGCAGAGGAGGTTTTGGCTCTGTTTATAAGGCAAGACTTGGGGACGGGATGGAGGTTGCAGTGAAAGTTTTCAATTTGCAATGTGGAAGAGCGTTCAAGAGTTTCGATGTTGAATGTGAAATTATGAAAAATATTCGCCATCGAAACCTTATCAAAGTTATTAGCAGTTGTTCAAATGAAGAGTTTAAAGCGTTGGTATTAGAATACATGCCTCATGGAAGTTTGGAGAAGTATCTGTATTCAAGTAATTGCATTTTGGATATTTTTCAAAGATTGAACATAATGATAGATGTTGCATCAGCTTTGGAATATCTGCACTTTGGTTATTCGACTCCGAATTCATTGTGACTTAAAGCCCAACAATGTATTGTTAGATGATAATCTGGTTGCTTATTTGAGTGATTTTGGCATCGCTCTTAATTGGAGAAGATGGTCTATGACTCAAACGCAAAACACTTTCCTCAATAGGTTATATGGCACCAGGTTTGTTCAATATAAATATTTTCTATTTCTTGTAAATTTCCTAATAAGTTATTTATGTTTCATGATCTTCATTAGATGAGGAAATTATTATTAATGATATATCTTACTATTTAACTGTTGCAATTCATAGAGTATGGAAGAGAAGGACGAGTATCCACAAATGGAGATGTTTATAGCTTCGGGATTATGTTAATGGAAACTTTTACCGGGAAGAAACCCACAGATGAAATTTTTAACGAAGAAATGACATTAAAGCAATGGGTTAATGATTGGCTACCTATTTCCACTATGGAAGTTGTTGATGCTAATTTGCTTAGTCAAGAGGACGTACATTTTGTTGCAAAGGAGCAATGTGTGTCATTTGTCTTCAATTTGGCTATGGCGTGCACTGTGGAATCTCCTGAGCAGAGAATCAATGCTAAAGAAATTCTAACAAAGCTCTTAAAAATCAGAGGCTCATTACTTGGAAATTTGGAGGCAGATGTTTAAGACAATCAAATTTAAATTGATTCTGCCACTCCATTGCTTGCTATCCTTTTTAGAGACTTGAACGGTTATCCTTCATACAACTTTTGTTGATATGTTTTGTTATTGCTCTTGCTCATGTTTGTTTCTCTATTTCTTTAATTTGCATGCATGTATTTTTCGTTCTCTTTTATGTTTTTGTTGGTTTGTATGTAGTTTGTTTTTAGGGGTAAGCTTGATTATGTCGTCCCCTAATTAGACGTATCCTTTTTATGTTTATTCAATAAAGCTTCTCTAATACTATTGAGGTTCATCAAAAGAAAATTTTTAATTAATTTTCTTTTCTTTGACAGGTAATGAAATTCTAATCTCCATAGTGAATAACTTCAATAATAGAGTATAAGAGTATCAGTAGTTATGGTTGTTTTTTGAACCTGGAGTCAAAAGCAATTTAACAGCAACAAACAAGTCTCTTGTATTGTAGGCAAAATTCTTTTCATTAATCTTATTTTTCTACATGTTCTCTTATTTTCTCCATTAATCTTCGGTCAAGGTTTCATGCTTCCTCTTTGATAAAGGAAAATATTACTTGCGAATATTTCAATTTGACATAAGAGATTGTTTTGCCAACCATTTGATAAAATGGACATGATAAAATGGATATGAGTGGAGCTTTCAATCATTACCTCCACCAAAATCCTTACAATGCCACTTTTAAATTTTATTTTTTAAAATGCATTCATTTTAATTTATAAAAAATAAATCCATTTGTTAAAATTAATCATTTTCTCATAAATTTCAACCTAAAAAATATATTTCTTTTAAATTTTTAATTATAAAATACATACAAGTTCTAAACTGTTATATTATTTTCTTTTCGTTATATAGTTCATATCTCCATAACTCTAAACTCCTATAATTTTTTTTAAAATATTTTTTATTCAAAATATAAATATAAAATATAAAATGGGGTGGGTACAAAAAAACTTATTAAAAGAATAATTCATTTAAGTATTTAACTGAATTTAAATTAAAATAAGAAAAAAATAAATTTATATTTTATTAGTTAAGTAATTTTCAATTGAAAAAGAGCTTTATGAGTAATATTATTGAAATATGATTAAAATTCTTATGAATTAAACATTTTCGTATAAATACTAGTGATAATTATAGAGAAAATGCGATGAACCAAAGAAAACTTGAGTATAAATACTCTAATGTAATTTTACACATGCAAATTATGAACCAATGATCTTTAGAGCATCATAAAATTATTTTGACACAACTATTTATTTTGAAAAACTGCCAATAATGTTTAAAGTGGGATTGAAAAGATTATGCTACTTATATAAGACATGATATCATTTAAGACGACTTACAGATTATGAGAAATATATTGATCTTACAAATATTTAATATGTTAATCAGACGGGTCCAGCTGCCTTTCACCCGCTGGAAGGTACAGCTTATTTTGTCATCCAGTGTTGTGGCCATTGGATATTTGAGAAGTTGATCTATAGGTTCTTGTTCCGCAGCGTGAAATTTAATTTCAATCGGCAATCGTTTCATGAACTTTGCAGGAGACAATTATCTACAAAAATATTTTTTTTAAAAAAATAATTTTTCCCTTTCATCAGCCGCCGCTGCCACCCACAACCCCTTAATATCATCATCACCATTCCAATCCTTAGCGGCCATCCACAAGCTCTAACAACCACCATGACCGCCATCACAACCACCACTCCTCACAACCCTAGACACCCCTACAAATGACTGTATTTTACGTTTGAGCATTAATTGCCGGCGTGATCTCTTAGACTTCTCTTGCATTGAATGAATGGATGAGTGCTAATCTATACAAAGACTTCCATGCATGCACAATGAATGCTAAATCTAAGGTATAGTAAAATGTCAGCAAGCTTGGCCCAAATTATCAAGCTGGTTTGGTGGCTGCTAGATTTGTTCATCCGGATTTTGGACCATTTTCCTTGACAATGAGAAAAGCTCCAAGATCTGTAAATTGAAGACTCATTGAAAGCCCCAAGTTTCAGGTAACTCTTGTGTTGTGTGCTCGGAGCATTCTCTATTGTATTTTTTTTTGTTTGTTAATTGTCAATTGTTTTAAACTCTATTCTGAACAGAGCATAAAGGGGTTCACTTATCTAATTATGTCTTTTATGCTTTAACTTCACTTGATTCATCTTTTCCGTCACCTTTGTTAAAGTTGTATATGTTGGAGTATTAGGTTCATCATAAGGATCATATTATGGCTAAGGAAGGAGCACACTTTATCAGCTACACTCAAGTGTAGCAGAGAATTTGGATTTAAGATTGTTAGAAGGTTGTTACAGATGCAAGGCTGTTGCTGTGTAATTGTATGCCATGCTCGCAAGTGCGCTCTAACAGATTGCTAAGCTGGCATCGGATGTTTTTAGCTACTATTAGTAATTAGTCTAGAGTGTTCCAATTTATTCTATGAATAGCTCATTTGAGCTTAGAACCTTTAAAGTGTATCATATGTTTCTGTTACTTCGAATACAAATTTTCTCTATTCCTTTTTCTTTCACTTTCTCTTCCATTTTCATGATTGCCAAACACCATCAATCCATGATTTTCTAGAGTATTAGCCGTCTATTTCCACATACATAGAATTGTTGTTTTAAGAAACAAAGTACTTTGTCCTCTCTGAAACGACCCGCCACGAATCCCCCCGGGCGAGTCTATCTAGTCTCATCAAAACGGACTTGATAATAATTCTATTCGTAAAGATTCTGCCGAAAATTCGACAGAGTCTCCTTTATATATATAACACTCCCAATCTACAAATATGAATATAACACTCCCAATACAATTCAATATACAACAAACTCCAGTGCTCAACATCCTCAACCAAAATGCTGAGTTTTATATCTCCAGAGTCTCAAAAGATAATATTTTAACTAATATTAATATCTCAATTTATTTATAATCCCAAAAGAATAATATAACAAAATTATATAATCCCAAAAGAACAAGATGACCAAGATGTCCTAACAAAAACATCTATATCTTCTAACACCATCACGTGGCCAAGACTCAAAATATATTTACAGTCCTGGTGATTTGCAACCTCCTGAGGGGAAAATATAATAAAAACAGGGTGAGTTTAAAACTCAGTGAGATCAGTGAGTGGATAGTAGTTTTGAAAATTAATTCTTACTTTAAAAGAAATAATCATATTATTTTCAAACACGATTTCATCAAGCCATATACAAGAAACCAATAGTAAACCATTTAACATTTAAATCAGATTACTAACCATGAAAACCATATATAACGATCATACGTAATAATCATGGAAATCATATCACAATATCATATAGAATATCCAAATCTGAAGATCATCACTAAACAAGTACCCAGGGAAATAATCTCGTCATATCCGGACCTCAAGGGACAGGCAATGACGTACTATCTAGGTACCGTCACGCCCCGGAGCTACATGGATAGACAAGGATATACCATCTCATATCTCATCATATCTGTGCATGCATAATCTAGTCCCCAAATGACAAAAGCGCCCAAGCACACGGCCCAAAGCCTCTGTGTGTACTCAGACGGGCCCCAAAGGCCTGTATCTCATACGTATCATCTGTATCTCAATATCTGTCTGTATCTCATATTTATATCTCTGTAATCATCATACCGCATGCATATGCCCCCAAAAGGCAAAAAGGTCCAAACACACGGCCCAAAGTCTCTATGTGTGTTCAGACGGACCCCAAAGGCCTCTCATCTCATATCATTTGTATCACTGTATCTGGAGGGGAAGGATATTGTCTAATGATTTCAAAAATAATTATTATACTCATATTCACATACCTTTTAATCATACTGTAAATCATACCACATTTGAATCCACTTTTCTTATCTTTAAAATACTATCATGCTTATTCAAAGTCGATACACAAAATCATTAACCAAACATTTTAATAAAATACCAATGCGTGAATAAAATCCAGTTCGAGGAAATCATTAAATCAGAACATTTAAAATACTTATTCGCAAACATGCTTTACTATCATAATTAACTATGAAAATAGATTTTGTATATTCCACTCACGATTCTGTTTATTGGTTTATCGTCGCGTCCATGAGCCGTGGATCCTCCTAAATCAAGGAAACGACATAAATATTTTCCGTAAATAAGAATCATGACTAAATTTTATGCAATAAACTCGAAACGAACATCTATCCATAATTACAATTCCCGTGTCCATAAAATTACTAAAATACCCTTGAGTCCGTAAATCATTATCATGCTTCGAAATTGTAAATCACCGAATTACCCTCGGAATCGTAATTACACCCAATCCTCAATTCTATGAATTACTAAAATATCCATAGGCTTAGAAATTACAAAATTGCCCTCATAGTGTGAAATTACCAAAATGCCCTTGCCGGTCAACGGTCACCGGAATTTGGTCAACACTAGCTAGGAAGCTCAAATCTTAAAGTTCCAATCACGCTGAGTTTAATATTCATTTGCAGAAAAGAGTTGAGAAAGAAAACTAAAAATTTCTGTGCGTTCTGCTGGAAATTTAATTAGCTTCATTTGAGCATTAATTGCCAGCATGATCTCTTAGACTTCTCGTTGCATTGAATGAATGGATGAGTGCTAATCCATGCAAAGACTTCCATGCATGCACAATGAATGCTACATCAAAGGTATGGTAAAATGTCAGCAAGCTTGGCCCAAATTATCAAGCGGGTTTGGTGGCTGCTAGATTTGTTCATCCGGGTTTTGGACCATTTTCCTTGACACTGAGGAAAGCTCCAAGATCTGTAAATCGAAAACTCATTGAAGTGCGAAAAGGGAGATGGAAGTGAATAACTAGAGTGTTAGTGAAAGGAGGGTGCAATGATTGTGTGGGAAGCTTTGGGTATAACTGGGGTTTGGATGTGAGATAAAATAATTTGAGAATGAGGTTGTAACAATTTTTCACGTAGAGAAATTTTTTATCTCGTTGTCCTTAGTAACTGTGGTTTTTTATTGGGGTAATAGAGTTTTTCCGGTAACTCTTGTGTTGTGTGATCAGAGTATTCTCTATTATATTTTTTTTATTTGTTATTTATTTGACATATTGCTAGCAGAGATCTTGGATGGGAACCAAAAATTCCCAACAATTGTCAGTTGTTTTAAACTCTATTCCGAACAGAGCATGAAGGGATTCACTTATCTAATTATGTCTTTTATGCTTTAACTTCACTTGATATCATCTTGTCCGTCACCTTTACTAAAGTTGTGTATGTTGGAGTATTAGGTTCATCACAAGGATCATATTATGGCTAAGGAAGGAGCACAGTTTATTAGCTACACTCAAGTGTAGCAGAGTATTTGGATTCAAGACTGTTAGAAGGTTGTTACAGATGCAATGCTGTTGCTGTGTAACTGTATGCCATGCTCAAAGTGCGCTGTAACAGATTGCTCAGCTGGAACCAGATATTATCTACCTTGGACTATTCGTTTTATATCTATTATTCAACTTCCATTATCATACTTTTCGATCGTCTGCAACCACACTGCATCACATTGTCTAACGCCTTCACCATTTCGTAATAGAACTTTCCACAATTCATATTCCTCTTATTTTTACCATGTATATAAATATAGTAAGAGATAAATGGCTTTTATATAATTCGGAATATCATAGTGATCTAAACGGATTCTTGGTTTAAAGACAACATCAATTAACCTGAAGCCACTTAGCGTGGGTGATCAAGTATATAATTATTATTTGTTGTAATCGTTACGGACACAACAAATAAGAGGTGTATGACCTACCACATCGACCATACTAAGTGAAGATATTGGACCGTTAATATTGAAGAAATTAATAATTTTGTGCGCAGACCAGTAGGTTCGGCTAATATACAGAATCAATTATTGTTATCTTACAATGATTTTTTTTTAAGATACTGGACGTCAAGGCTTTGTTTGTTATTTAGCAAGAAAATGGAAAAGGATGGACTAAAGCTGAAAAAGAAAAGTTAATTACCAGCTGCTTAGTTTAATGTATTAACTAGCATTTTAATATGGAATTTGATCTGGGGAACCTTTTGTTAGTTATAGACACACCTTTTTGTTAGCTAGAGTGTTCTGATTTATTCTATAAATAGCTCATTTGAGCGTAGAACCTTTAAGGTGTATCGTACATTTCTGTTACTTCTAATAAATAATTTCTTTATTCCTTTTTCTTTCACTTTCTCTTTCATTTTCATGATCCCCAAACACCATCAAACATAGAATTGCTGTTTTAAGAAACAAAGTACTCTATCCTGTCACCCAGCAGTCTCCTCATTTATCGACTTGTGAACAGAGCTAAATAAAGGGCAAAGATATTAGGCCAATGGACATAACGTGACAAGTTCTTGAATTGAATGGCTCCTCTTTTCTCCATAAATCTTTGCTTAATTTTTTTTGTTCCCTCAACCTTTTTTGGCCTTTTGCGCTAAAATTCTTTTTTTCGATACATTATGCAAAAATTGATGAAAATAAGTTACTTTAGAACATCAATAAATTTTTATTACATGATAAGACAATATCAATAAATTTTTATTACATGATAAGACAATTATACTTAGATTACTCTTATTTGGTTGAATTATATGTAATAAAATTAGTTTAACAAAATCTAACCCGTAAATATTCCTTATCACATGATTAACGTTCTTAAAAAATCATAACTGATCGGCCGCTTGTTTCACTATAAAAGATTGGTGTGATTTAATTATTTTTCTTTTTGCTTGGTGTCTGTAAAATTATGAATACTTTGGCAAATAAGATAATTGTGAACACCATTTTGAAAATCCATGGCCATGGTTGTGATGTGTCTTTATCAATCACGGATACAAAAATTAATCAAAATTATCGATTGTTTTAAATTCTTTTTAATAGAGCATGAAGATGTCGCTTATCTAGATTTACTTTTTATACTTTGACTTCACTTAATACGGCTTCTTCCTCCTTTAACTGTATGCCAAATGATTACTACAAATTTATTTGCTTTAACTTTAAATAAGTGTTTTGGTGTGTCTTCACAAATTCAGTGTCAAGGAAGCTCATAATTCATGGAAGGATGCAGCACACGTGTGAGATAAATGTAGTCAGCTGAATCAATTGAAGAGTGGTGTGCTCAAAAAAGTTAGTTAGACACGTTAAGATCTAGTTTTAGTTAGTTATTCATTTTTTTTTTAAGTGAAAAAATGAGTATAAATACATGCATATTGTAATCATTTAGGAGTTAAGTAAAGTTGAAATAAAGCATTTGATTCTAGAAGTTCTTTTACAATTTTCTTAGCGTTAAATACATTTTCTCAAGAATCAAACAAATTTCATTCAAGACTTTTAAGCTTTCAAACATGTATCGAGCCATAGCTAGTTCCAGTAATCAACAGTCAAGCCTTCGTAATCAAACAACAAACAACACAAATCAACCTACTCAAATCAACTTCTCTTTTACAAATCCTATCAAGCTAGATCGATCAAATTACTTACTCTGGCGTTCTCAAGTTTTGGCCTCAATAAGAGGCAATCGTTTGGAAGATTTCGTCACAGAGCGATCGACGATAAGTGTCTTCATTAAAGCGATGGATCTACAACAAGTTGAAAATCCGAATATCGGAGATCACGGGATCGACACTTCTTGGTAAGCTCTCGTCATTAAGTGAAGGTATCTTAAGTATTGTAATCAATTGTGAGAGTTCATTTGATATATGGAAAACTTTGGAAAAGAAATTTGGAGTTCAATCTGAAGCTCGAGTTCTTCAGATGAATAACTACTCTTAAAAAGCTCTTAGTGTTGAAGATTATTGTATTAAAATGAAAACAATAATAAGGCGGTCTTGGTAGTTCAATTACGAGAAAGGATCTTATGTTAACTATTCTTAATGGATTAGGATCGAGGATTTCGTGATATTGCTACATTTATATGGTTCACGAATGGAATTTGATGATGCTTATGCACTGTTACTCACTCATGAGACTAGATTAGAGCAGGAGCAAGGTGACAAAAGTATGTTTAATGCAAACTATGCATACACAAATGCATATTATCCTAGAGCTTATTTTGCACAGCCTAGAGGAAGTTTTAAACGAGGAGGTTATTCTGGTGGTAGAACTCCTTTCTTTGGCAGAGGAAATATGACTTACTCTCCAAGAATGTTTAATGGAGGCTTTAGAAATGGATATGGCAGAGGATTTTTTCCTGGAAATAACTCAACTGATTTCAATCATTTTCCAGCTCCTAGGAATCCAGTACCTAGGAACTCATCTTTTCCAGCTAGAAATGGATCTGCTAACATGAGTGGATCACAAGGAAGTGTTTTAAATAAGTGCAATGCCAAACCTAATGTAATAACTTTGTTACATAGAAAGTTTGGTCATCCAAGCTCAATGACATTGGTGCATTTGCTCAAATCATGTAAACAGTTTAAAGTCTCTTCAAAAGACATGTTATCCTCCGCAAGTACTTTATGTGAAGCATGTCAGCTAGGCAAAGTCCATAAGCAACATTTCTCAATAACCGAAACAAAAACAAAAGGGGTATTAGAATTGATCCATACTGATCTTTGGGGACCTTCACTGTGTAGAGATGGATACAAATACTACATTAGTTTGTGGATGATTACACTACTCTTGGATCTATCCTCTTAAGCTCAAATCACAAGCATTTGAAGTTTTCAAATTGTTCAAAACTCAAGTTGAGAATCGGTTTGATACCAAAATTAAGATGCTAAATCGACCTTGGGGAGAGTTTAGAGCATTTACTAATTTTCTCAATCAAAATGGAATAATCTTTAGACTCATGTCCTTTACCCATCAGAATGGTCTTGTTGAGGAAGGAAGCACGGGCATATAGTTGAACTAGGATTAACCTCATGGCTCAAGCAAACCTTCCTCTTGATTACGGTGGGAAGCTGTTCATCTGATGTATCGTATTAATAGATTGCTACCCAAATTCTTATCTCCTTATAAGAAACTTTTCAAACACAGATTACACATTCAAAGTGTTTTTTGTCTTTATCCATACTTGAGAGATTTTAACAAATATAAGTTTGATTTTCACACCTCTAAATGCATTTTTTAGTTTACAATCCCTCTTATAAAGGATACAAATGCTTAGCAAGTTACAGTAAAGTCTATGTTCTTGACATGTCATTTTGATGAAAACACATTCCTTATCCAATAAACACTTGCATTCTCAGAAAATCCCATATCTTACGAAACCTCAGAATTTCTCTCATATCTATCATCTTTCTACAATGGCCTTACCCAATGACTTTGAAGGTCTTGATCAAGCTCGAAAAGAAATGAACAAATGTCCTCTGTTCCCTACTGATGTTTGAATCAACAAGAACATCCATCACACATCCTTAGAGTTATCGTCCTCAAACTCACCATCAAAACACATTGCAATCATCCATTCTACAACCAGGAGAAACTTCTTGAACATAGACCAAATTCAAACCAGAAATCATTCCCAACCATCTTCTCATCCAATGATTACCAGATCGAAATCTGGAATCTTCAAACCAAAGGTCTATACAGTCACCTTAGCCAACAAAGAACCTAGTACAGTTCAAGAAGCTCTTAGTAGTTAGAATTGGCATCAAGCCATGGTAGATGAGTATAAAGCTTTGATAAAGAATGAGACTTGGTCACTGGTACCATTTTCAAATGCATACAAAGTAGTTGACAACAAATGGGTGTTTAGACTCAAGCAAAATACTGATGGAAGCATAGCCAAACACAAGGCCAGATTGGTTGCCAAAGGTTTTCAGCAAACTGAAGGTGTGGATTACTTTGATACATTTAGTCCAGTTGTAAAAGCTTCAACAGTGAGGATTGTTTTGAGTTTAGCTGTGATGCATAAATGGAAAATAAGGCAAGTGGATGTGAATAATGCATTTTTGAATGGAGAATTGACAGAGGATGTCTATATGTATCAGCCTGAAGGTTTTATTGATCAACAAAAACCCAATCATGTATGCAAGAAGAAGGCCTTGTATGGCTTGAAGCTCAGAGGTATGACAAGCAAATTGTCGATTCTAATTGGAAATTTCAGAATTCAAAGGCGATACCTCTCTTTTCTTGAAAAGTGCTCGATACTCGTCTTAATCTATGTAGATGACATTAATATGAGGACGACAATGGTGAAATTGGAGAAATTCATCTCAGAATTCAGTAAGACTTTTGCTTTAAAAGACTTGGGAATTCTGTCATATTTTCTAGGAATAGAAGTGTCTTATGCTGAAGATTGCATCTATCTATCTCAGAAGAAATATATATTGGATTTTTTATCCAAAAGGCGATATAAAATTGTAAAGATTCTTTGGATCAAAGCTTGAAAGAAGTCCATTTTGGGTCAATATATTGAGGATGCAACAAGCTATAGAAGCTTAGTTGGAGTTTACAATATCTGGTATTAACGGACCGGAGATAGCATTCTTGTGCATAAGTTAGTCGATATGTGACAGCTCAACACTCCGTGTTATGGCTTGTAAAGAGTTCTTAGATACCTCGAAGGCTATTATGGTTTGAAGTTTTTGGTGGGAAATGAAGATCACGAGTTCTGAGATCTGATTAGGCGTGTGATGTTGATGAAAAATCAATAGGAGCCTATTGCATTTATTTTGGAAGCAATCTAATTTCCAGTCATCCAAAGCGTGGTTACACGATCCGGTCTTGAATATCGTGCTTCAAAGTCTTGCAGATAACATGGATCCGTCGTTATTCAATGAACTCATTAAATGTCTTCATTACCAACTATCGGTGTGACAATATAAGTCTGTGAGTTGGCCAAAATCAGGTTTATCATTCAGGACTAAACACATTGGATATGCACTTTATTAGAGACAAGGTTTTGGCAAAGGAGTTGGAGATTAACTATATTCCAGGAACAAATTGCTGATGCTTTAAAAGCCTCGACATTTATTCATTTCATTTGAAACTCAATGTGCCCGAGTTTGAGGTCGAGGCTCATAATTCATGGAAGGATGCAGCACACGTGTGAGATGAATGTAGTCAACTGGATCAATTGAAGAGTGGTGTGCCAGCTCAGCTAAAGTTAGTTAGACACGTTAAGATCTAGTTTTAGTTAGTTATTCATTTTTCTGTTTTAAGCTGAAAAAACAGCTGAGTATAAATACATGCATATTGTAATCATTTAGGAGTTAAGTAAAGTTGAAATAAAGCATTTGATTCTAGAAGTTCTTTTACAATTTTCTTAGCACGTTAAATACATTTTCTCAGTAACCAAACAGTCTGTTCATTCAAGCTTTTAAGCTTTCAAACACACTGATACAAATTAATTTCTACCAATATTACCAAATGATTACTGAGCTGCTAGAACCTTCTCAAGAAGAGAATTATTGCGGCAAGGTAATTGGAAGCTCAAAGAGTTTCCGTATTAGCCGAATCTAAGCGATAAGTGTTTCCATGTGAACCATAATTTGGGAAAAAGACCAATTCAAGTTAAAGATCAGAAAAGTCTGTCCCGCACGAATACAATAATTCGAGCCACACATTCAACAAACGCGCGCATTGCAAATACACTTCAACATGTTGTCTCATGGAAAGAGATCCTTCTGTCTTTGGCGTAATGCTTGGGGCAACGTAAATTGAGTTTACATTAAAACAAAACAAAACAAACACTGTCAACAAGCATTAATGTCATTTGATGCATGAAAGACAGTTAGTCCCATTTTTTTGTCCCGTTTACTTGAGTTGGGCAATTTGCCGTCAACTTTTCTCATCCACGTCAGGTAATGTGGCTTTTATTTGGTATGAAAAAGCCAATGTTTTACTATAAAACTATCACACACATATTGTATTTTTTGTCAGGAGTCTTGCAATGCTGCGTAGCACCGTAAGTAAGAGGAAACGTGTCTAAGGTTGCCACGTGTTGTCTCAACATCTGTGTGAAAACGTGTCTAAGGTTGCTGACCGATTCCACCAAAATCTTTATAACACCCCTTTTAATTTTATTTTCTGAAATACATTAGTTTTTAAAAAAGAGCTTTATGGGAAATTTTCAGTGTGTCAAAGGCCTACTTAATGGACTGGATTCCGACTCATTAATTTATAACCCGACTTACAATCCGACTCATTATTCACAGAGACTAATTTGCTATTGCTTAAGGCACAATATTTACTAAGCAATTTATCTTCAATAAAACATGTATATTTTAGTAGTTTGTTATAAAATTGTAAGAAGAAATCACGTACGAATTGGATTTATCTAATGAAATTTGTTTAACGTAAGTGTATGAATATATATAAATTAAATAGTATAAACAATTGTTGTGTAAATGCTGTATAGGTGTTATATTACTTTTATAATCCATCAAGGTACATTTGATTTTAATGATGAAACAAATACAAATAAATCCATGTACGTCAATGCTAGATGGCTCCATATTAAACTTGTGAAGTATAGAAAATAAGCGAGATTCGTAAAAAATATTTTAGATAATACCACTGAAAAGTTATAAAAATATTTTTTTAAAAAAAGAAATACATACTCGAGACACCAAGACCGACACGCACAAACTCACACATTTACATATTAATTGAGGGGAAAAATGATATTCTGAGTAATATTGTTGATATGTGATTAAAATTCTGTTTAGTGAAACATTTTCGTATAAATACTAGTGATATTTGTAGAGAAAGTAGAATGAAGTGAGAAAAACTTGAATATAAATGCTCCAATATAATTTCTCCCATGCAAATTATGAACTAGTGAACTTTAAAGCATCATAAAATTGTTTCAACATAAGTAATTAGTTTGAAAAATTACCAATAATGTTTAAAGTGGGAACGAAAAGATTATACTATATGAGACACGATATTATTTAAGACAACTTACAAATTATGGGAAATGTATTGATCTTACAAATATTATTTAATAAGTACAATTTTCAAATTAAATAATAAACCCTTAATTTCCTTTTAATCATAATTATGATCTTAATAATTAAAGTCATTCAATCTTAATCACTTTGTCATTTGTTTAAACTATCTAAATGACATCAAAAACTCTACTTAATATTAATTTATTCGAATGTTCTTTTGAACAGGGCCCAATAAAGGGCAAATAAGATGTTGAGCCAATGGGCCCAACGTCACAGATCTTGAATTGATTGCCTCTTCTTTTCTTCACAAATCTTTGCTTAATTTTTATGCTTCCTCAACTTTTCCCCCCCTATTGTGCTCAAAGGGTTTCCATATTAGCCTAACCTAAGTGATAAGTGTTTCCATATGAGCCACAATTTGGGGAAAAAAACAATTCAAAGTTAAAGATAAGAAAAGTGTGTCCCGGACGAATACAATAATTCAAGCCACAGATTTATCAAACGCATGGCAGAGACGCTTCAACATGTTGTCTCATGGAAAGAGATCCTTCACTCTTTGACGTAATACTTGGGGCAACGTAAATTGACTTTACATTAAAACAAAACAAAACAAACACTGTCGACAAACATTAATGTCATGTAGTTAAGAAAAACTTACTTTAACTTTGATAAGTGCAAGAGAGGGGTGGGACAGTTGGACTCATTTGATGCATGAAAGACAATTAGTCCCATTTTCTGTCTTGTTTACCTGACTTGGGCGATTTGTCGTCAACTTTTCTCATCTACGTCAGGTAATATGGCTTTTATTTGATATGAAAAAGCCAATACTTCGATGAGTGGGACATCACTGATTTGTATAATTTTCAGGACTACAATTATCGAACACCACTAATTCCAACAATTTATCCAAAGATATTTTTGAGCTTCAAGGAATGTAGAATGGTCAAGTCTTTCAACTTTTTAGATATTTGATATATGCCATGTTCTAACTTACAACGAGAATAAAATTATAGTATAATTTTTTTAAATTAGTGGAATTATTTTACAATAAAACTATCACAATAACATCTAAATATAAAGTTATTCTTTAATTTTTCACTACTATTACTGATATTCTTAAACTCTTTGCTGAATGGAGCATGAAAGGACTACTTATCTAGATACGTTTTTTATGCTTTCACTTCGCTTGAGCTTAGAACTTACAACTCGTATTTTACGTTTCTCTTACTTTCTCTTCCATTTTCCCGACTCCCAAACACCATCAATTCTTGATGTTGTAGAGTATTGGCTGTCTAGTTCTACAAACGTGGGCCTACTGTTCGTGCTTTAGATCTTCAGACGGTTAGCTAACTGTTATTTGAATATTAAAATTAATTTGTTAAATAAATAAAGAAAACAAGAGACAACTACCATATATATTCCATATTAATTAGTCACCGTCCCACTGACTCCGTCGATTCATGCTTTGATGAAGTGAAAAACACAATTTTATTATTGCAATCTTGACACGCGCAAAGAGCTTTCTTACAGGGCTTGGCAGCTAATTCTTTATAATTTGTTAAAACTCATTTAATTGATGAATGTGACATGAAGCTCTATAAATAGTTTAATTTGTAAAATTGTTAAAATTTTAAATTTCAAGTAAAGTAGATAAAATGATTAACTTTTTTCAATATTTAGATAATTGATATACGTCATTTACTATGAGTGAATGGCTGAATTTTTTCATAGAAAACACAATGCTTGTATTAAAAATTTTAAGTGCGAATCTATTTAGCGTAGGTTGTCCATAAAAGTAGTTGCCGACTTGTCTTGTTTCTCATTTTGTTTAATTTTCATAAATTAGACTCAATCAATTATGAGTAAAGAGACTTAGAATTCACGGATCTTAAGCATACAGTCTGTTTGGCTAGCAGAAAAGTGACGAAGGAAGAAAGAAAAATAAACTGAATCAGAGAACTTTATTAATCTCGAATTAACGGATTACATGCAAACTTTTATCAACTTATATTGCTAATTAACAGTAGTAACAACCTCTGTAACAGCTGTGAAATAACTATTGGTTAAGCTAAGCTAAACAGTAACAATCTAACTAATTTGTCCAGCTCAGCTATCCAGCTCATCAATCCTAGTCAAGTGAATCTCAGCCATTGATCTGTTGTTGTTGATTAATCATCTCAACACCCCTTCTCAAGCTTAACGGTCGTGGAACAACATTAAGTTTGTCTCTATAGTAATTAAAAAAGGAGTAAGCCATAGGCTTTGTAAGCACATCTTCATACTTGATCTCCACTTGTTTGCCTGTTACCTTTTCCCTTATGAAATGCACATCCAACTCTATGTGCTTGGTTTTGGCATGATACACTGGATTTGTTGCTAATCCAGCTGCACCATTGTTGTCACACCAGATTATTGGTATTTGGCTACACTTTAGTTTAAGCACCCCTTCTCAAGCTTGAATCCAAACAATTTCTGCACAAGCTGTTGACAATGCTCTATACTCAGACTCTGTGCTAGACCTTGCTACCGTTTGTTGCTTCTTGGAGGACCATGAAACAAGATTCAGCCTAAGATATACACAATATGCTCCAACTGACTTCCTGTCATCAACATCACATGCCTAATCTGCATCTGTATATGCTGTTAAACTAATTCCATCTCCTGCTTTAAACAACAAACCATAATCTTTAGTTGCCTTCAAGTATCTTAGAATTTTCTTACAAGCAATCCAGTGTTTCTCAGTTGGTGCAGCAAGAAATTGGCTCAACTTATTCACTAAAAAGGCAAGTTCTGGTCTTGTAAGTACCAGATACTGTAAAGCACCTATTCTTTCGGTGACATTAACAATCAGTTATCATTTCGCTCTTCTTGGTTTACATCTGTACTCATTGGATATCACTTTCTCTATAATTTTCCATATCAGTTCTTGTAAGCAGATCCCTTACATATTTGGCCTGTGAAAGATGTAAGCTACCGTCATATCAAAAATGTAACTGAACTCAAAGATCTTTTAAAGCAAAAGTATCTCCAGGTACTTGATGAATGTTTCAATTCTTGTATTGTTATCACCATAATTAATATATCATCTACATATACTAAGTTCATGTTTGATGAACAAAGATGAGTCTGCTTTGGAGTTAAAACCCCAATGCTTTCTTGTCATCTGTTTTGAAACCATAAAGAGCCTTATGCAACTTACAAACATGACCAGATGGAGACTGAACAAAGCCCTCAGGTTGAAACATGTAGACATCTTCATTGAGCTCTCCATTAAGGAAAGCTTTGTTGATGTCGATTTGTCTGATTCGCCAGGCCTTTATCATAGCAAGACTAAGGATAATTCTCATAGTTGACTGTTTAACTACTGGACTAAAGGTCTCAAAGTAGTCAATACCAGGTGTTTGATGAAACCTTTTTGCCACCAACCGTGCTTTATACTTAGAAACAGAACCATTTACATTGTACTTAATGTAAAATACCCATTTACAACCAACAATTTTAGTAGCTTGAGAAGCTGGTACGAGAATCCAAGTCTTGTTTTCCATAAGTGCATTATACTCTGCCTGCATGGCTGCTTTCCATTTGGAATCTGAAAGAGCTTAAGAAACTGTGGCAGGTTCTTGTTCTCCAAGAGAACAGAGGAATATGCAAGAAACTTTGGCTTAAACACACCTACTTTGGCTCTTGTAATCATTAGATGATTTGGCAGTGGAGCTTGAGAAGAAGATGGTTGTTGATGTGGAGTGTTATGAGATATATAAGGAGAGGTGTGGGAGGGTGGATGATGTGAATGAGATGGTTGAGAAGAAGGTGATGAAGAACTAGAGGAGGATGAAGAAGCTGAAGCTGCAGGCAACTGAATTGGTTGTATAATGGTGTCACTTGAGCCTGAAGGGTCATGAAGTGGAACTGACACTAAATATACCTTAAACATAGGATATCTATATTCAGAAGCAGAGGAAGAGGGTTCTTTTGAGAAAAGAGGGTTAGTAGAGAAGGGAAATTCTGACTTATGAAACACAACATGCCTAGCAACATATACAACTCCTTTTGAGCTTAGGCATTTATACTCTTTGTGATCTGAGCTATAACCAATAAACAAACACTTTGTAGTATGATAATTGAATTTGTGTTTGTTATAGAATCTTAAATATGGAAAACAGGAACAGCCAAAACACTTTAAAAAAACATAGTCAGGCTTGTGTTTGAAAAGAATTTCATAGGGAGATTTATGGGATGGTAGAACAGAAGTTAGCAATCGATTTATGAGAAAAGCAGAAGTTGAGAATGCTTACCACCATAAACTTAGAGGCAATTTAGCTTGTGCAAGAAGAGTTAAACCCATATCAACAAGGTGTCTGTGTTTTCTCTCTACTGTCCCATTCTGGTGATGTGTGTGAGGACATGGATGTCTGAATAAAATTCCCTATTTTTGAAGATAAGGCACAAAGGACCTGAATTCACCCCCCCAATCTGACTGTAAGACCTTAATGGCTGTTTCAAATTGTTTTTCAACTTGAGTTTGAAAAATGATAAAAACAGATAAAGCTTGAGACTTGGCTTTCAAAGGATAAACTCAGGTATATCTACTATAATCATCAATGAAACTGATATAGTATCTATAACCATTGAGAGAAGTAATGGGTGATGGACCCCATAAGTCAGTATGGATGAGTTCTAGAGGTGAGGCTGTTTTGTGTTCAGTTGCTCCAAAATGCAGTTTATGAACTTTTCCATATTGGCAGGCATCACAAAAATCAGGAATTTGAATTTTATTGCTTAACTGCAAATGTTTACAACTGGTGAGTACATGTTTCAAGACTTTTGAACTAGGATGACCAAGTTGCCTATGTAGGATATTTATTGAAGTACTGCAAACTCTACTGGAATGAGACAACAGACATTGTTGAGATGAGTGTTGAACAACTTTAGCTTGAGTATTTAAAATAGAACAAGACTGCAAATCATCTGAGCAATGTGACACCATAGACATAGGAACAAAACATGACTCTTTATTTATAGTTGAAAATAAGGCTTGATGAGTTTTACTTCAGTTTCACTTATCTGACCTTCATAGCCACCTCTTCTTCTTGTCCTTGAGAAAGCAAGTATTGCCACAAAATTCAATGATCAAGGAGTTATCAGAAGTTAGCTTAGAAATGCTTAAAAGATTTTTGGTGATGTGTTGCACAACTAAAAGATTTTTGAGCAACAATCTATGATTTCCAACTGCTAAATGAGTGCTTCCTATATGAGAAATAGTAAGGCCGTGTCCATTACCAATTATAAGCTTTTCATTACCTTCATAAGGTTCACTGATGTTGTGATTGTTGAGATTGTTGAGATCATTGGTTAGGTGGTGAGTTGCTCCACTATCCAGGTACCAGCCATCATCCATTACTGCTTCTGGTGTTGCCATATAAGCTGACATATTTCTTTGACTGTAGCCTTGATTGAAACCTTGATTGTAATTGCTTTGATGTGGATACCTTGTTACTGGAAAAAAATCCTTGTTAAACCTATCCTTGCAAGTAGCAGCAGTGTGTCCTATGATGAAGCACACTTGGCATCTAGGTTGATATGGCTGTGAAAAATGACCAGGCATTTGAGTTCTCCCACCTTGATTCCAAGATCTTCCTCCATGCATATTATTTCCTCTTCCACCTTTCCTTCCTCGATAGAAATTTCCACCTTGATTGCCTCTAAAATGTCCTTGCATCATGTATCCAGGATTTTCAGATCTTGATACATCTTGATTGAAACCATATTTGGAGTTGTATGTCCCAAAACCTTTCTTATTATTTTTCCATTTCTTAACAAAATTTGCAGCAAATGCCAGATTTGCATCCATAGTTTCAACTAATGCTTGTTGTTCTAACATTCCCTCATGTGTCATTAACATAGAGAGTGATTCTGATAAATCGAGATCTAGTCCTCTTCCTGTGATCAAAACTGCTACATGATTGAATTCTGAACCAGTTCCTCCTAACACACTCATCATAAAGTCATAGTCACTCATTGGTGCTCCTGCTGCTGCCATGCTATCTGCTATGCCTTTCATTTTGTGAAAATAGTCGTAAACACTCAAATCGTTCTTCTTTGTCAACATCATTTGATTCTTCAGTTGCAATGTTCTGGTTTTGTTTTGTGAGCCAGAAAGTTTTTCCAGAGCTTTCCAAACTTCAAAGGAAGTTTTGCATCCGAGAACAATTCCGAGAACACTCTCAGTCATGGAAGAGAGTAGCCAACCTAGCAACTGCTAATTGGTTCGCTTCCACATCACAAATTCAGAGTTCAGAATCCTCTGATCTGTGTATGGAGCTGTGATTGAACCATCAATATATCCTTCTAATCCATTTTCCTGAATGGATGCCAATACTTGCATTTTCCAGATCAAATAATTTAATCTGTCGAGCTACATGGATAGACAAGGATATACCATCTCATATCTCATCATATCTGTCGAATAATACCACGTACTCATGTGTCTCATCTCGATAATATTTGTCTATATCTCATATCTATATCTCAATCATCATATGCAAAAAAAACGCGTGTGTGTTCGGATGGACCTCTATCTCATATCATTTTATCACGGAGGAAGGATATTGTCTAATGATTTCAAAATAATTATTATACTTATTCACATACCTTTTAATCATCAGCATACCACATTTGAATCCACTTTTCTTATCTTTAAAATACTTATCATGCTTATTCAAAGTCGATACACAAAATCATTAACCAAACATTTTAATAAAATACCAATGCGTGAATAAAATCCAGGAAAATCATTAAATCGAACATTTAAAATACTTATTAAACATGCTTTACTATCATAATTAACTATGAAAATAGATTTTGTATATTCCACTCATTCTACGGTTTTATCGCGTCCATGACCGGTTCTCGCTCGTGGATCCTCTAAATCGAGGAAGCATAAATATTTTCCGTAAATAAGAATCATGACTAAATTTTATCGATAAACTCGAAACGAACATCTATCCATAATTACAATTCATAAAATTACTAAAATACCCTTGAGTCCAAATCATTATCATGCTTGAAATTGTAAATCACCGAATTACTGGAATCGTAATTACACCAATCCTCAATTCTATGAATTACTAAAATATCCATAGGCTTAGAAATTACAAAATTGCCCTCATAGTGTGAAATTACCAAAATGCCCTTGCCGGTCAACGGTCACCGGAATTTGGTCAACACTAGCTAGGAAGCTCAAATCTTAAAGTTCCAATCACGCTGAGTTTAATATTCATTTGCAGAAAAGAGTTGAGAAAGAAAACTAAAAATTTCTGTGCGTTCTGCTGGAAATTTAATTAGCTTCATTTGAGCATTAATTGCCAGCATGATCTCTTAGACTTCTCGTTGCATTGAATGAATGGATGAGTGCTAATCCATGCAAAGACTTCCATGCATGCACAATGAATGCTACATCAAAGGTATGGTAAAATGTCAGCAAGCTTGGCCCAAATTATCAAGCGGGTTTGGTGGCTGCTAGATTTGTTCATCCGGGTTTTGGACCATTTTCCTTGACACCGAGGAAAGCTCCAAGATCTGTAAATCGAAAACTCATTGAAGTGCGAAAAGGGAGATGGAAGTGAATAACTAGAGTGTTAGTGAAAGGAGGGTGCAATGATTGTGTGGGAAGCTTTGGGTATAACTGGGGTTTGGATGTGAGATAAAATAATTTGAGAATGAGGTTGTAACAATTTTTCACGTAGAGAAATTTTTTATCTCGTTGTCCTTAGTAACTGTGGTTTTTTATTGGGGTAATAGAGTTTTTCCGGTAACTCTTGTGTTGTGTGATCAGAGTATTCTCTATTATATTTTTTTTATTTGTTATTTATTTGACATATTGCTAGCAGAGATCTTGGATGGGAACCAAAAATTCCCAACAATTGTCAGTTGTTTTAAACTCTATTCCGAACAGAGCATGAAGGGATTCACTTATCTAATTATGTCTTTTATGCTTTAACTTCACTTGATATCATCTTGTCCGTCACCTTTACTAAAGTTGTGTATGTTGGAGTATTAGGTTCATCACAAGGATCATATTATGGCTAAGGAAGGAGCACAGTTTATTAGCTACACTCAAGTGTAGCAGAGTATTTGGATTCAAGACTGTTAGAAGGTTGTTACAGATGCAATGCTGTTGCTGTGTAACTGTATGCCATGCTCGCAAGTGCGCTGTAACAGATTGCTCAGCTGGAACCAGATATTATCTACCTTGGACTATTCGTTTTTATATCTATTATTCAACTTCCATTATCATACTTTTCGATCGTCTGCAACCACACTGCATCACATTGTCTAACGCCTTCACCATTTCGTAATAGAACTTTCCACAATTCATATTCCTCTTATTTTTACCATGTATATAAATATAGTAAGAGATAAATGGCTTTTATATAATTCGGAATATCATAGTGATCTAAACGGATTCTTGGTTTAAAGACAACATCAATTAACCTGAAGCCACTTAGCGTGGGTGATCAAGTATATAATTATTATTTGTTGTAATCGTTACGGACACAACAAATAAGAGGTGTATGACCTACCACATCGACCATACTAAGTGAAGATATTGGACCGTTAATATTGAAGAAATTAATAATTTTTGTGCGCAGACCAGTAGGTTCGGCTAATATACAGAATCAATTATTGTTATCTTACAATGATTTTTTTTTAAGATACTGGACGTCAAGGCTTTGTTTGTTATTTAGCAAGAAAATGGAAAAGGATGGACTAAAGCTGAAAAAGAAAAGTTAATTACCAGCTGCTTAGTTTAATGTATTAACTAGCATTTTAATATGGAATTTGATCTGGGGAACCTTTTTGTTAGTTATAGACACACCTTTTTGTTAGCTAGAGTGTTCTGATTTATTCTATAAATAGCTCATTTGAGCGTAGAACCTTTAAGGTGTATCGTACATTTCTGTTACTTCTAATAAATAATTTCTTTATTCCTTTTTCTTTCACTTTCTCTTTCATTTTCATGATCCCCAAACACCATCAAACATAGAATTGCTGTTTTAAGAAACAAAGTACTCTATCCTGTCACCCAGCAGTCTCCTCATTTATCGACTTGTGAACAGAGCTAAATAAAGGGCAAAGATATTAGGCCAATGGACATAACGTGACAAGTTCTTGAATTGAATGGCTCCTCTTTTCTCCATAAATCTTTGCTTAATTTTTTTTGTTCCCTCAACCTTTTTTGGCCTTTTGCGCTAAAATTCTTTTTTTGATACATTATGAAAAATTTGATGAAAATAAGTTACTTTAGAACATCAATAAATTTTTATTACATGATAAGACAATATCAATAAATTTTTATTACATGATAAGACAATTATACTTAGATTACTCTTATTTGGTTGAATTATATGTAATAAAATTAGTTTAACAAAATCTAACCCGTAAATATTCCTTATCACATGATTAACGTTCTTAAAAAATCATAACTGATCGGCCGCTTGTTTCACTATAAAAGATTGGTGTGATTTAATTATTTTTCTTTTTGCTTGGTGTCTGTAAAATTATGAATACTTTGGCAAATAAGATAATTGTGAACACCATTTTGAAAATCCATGGCCATGGTTGTGATGTGTCTTTATCAATCACGGATACAAAAATTAATCAAAATTATCGATTGTTTTAAATTCTGTTTTTAATAGAGCATGAAGATGTCGCTTATCTAGATTTACTTTTTATACTTTGACTTCACTTAATACGGCTTCTTCCTCCTTTAACTGTATGCCAAATGATTACTACCAAATTTATTTGCTTTAACTGTTTAAATAAGTGTTTTTGGTGTGTCTTCACAAATTCACTGTGTCAAGGAAGCTCATAATTCATGGAAGGATGCAGCACATGTGTGAGATGAATGTAGTCAACTGGATCAATTGAAGAGTGGTGTGCCAGCTCAGCTAAAGTTAGTTAGACACGTTAAGATCTAGTTTTAGTTAGTTATTCATTTTTACATTTTTAAAAAAAATGAGTATAAATACATGCATATTGTAATCATTTAGGAGTTAAGTAAAGTTGAAATAAAGCATTTGATTCTAGAAGTTCTTTTACAATTTTCTTAGCACGTTAAATACATTTTCTCAGTAACCAAACAGTCTGTTCATTCAAGCTTTTAAGCTTTCAAACATGGTATCAGAGCCATACAGAGCTAGTTCCAGTAATCAACAGTCAAGCCTTCGTAATCAAACAACAAACAACACAAATCAACCTACTCAAATCAACTTCTCTTTTACAAATCCTATCAAGCTAGATCGATCAAATTACTTACTCTGGCGTTCTCAAGTTTTGGCCTCAATAAGAGGCAATCGTTTGGAAGATTTCGTCACAGGAGCCAGATCAGTACCTGATAAGTGTCTTCTGTTAACTGAAGCAGATGGATCTACACAACAAGTTGAAAATCCAGAATATCAGATCTGGAGATCACAGGATCAGACACTTCTTGTCAAGTGAAGGTATCTTAAGTATTGTAATCAATTGTGAGAGTTCATTTGATATATGGAAAACTTTGGAAAAGAAATTTGGAGTTCAATCTGAAGCTCGAGTTCTTCAGCTCAGATATGAACTAAACACTCTTAAAAAGGAAGCTCTTAGTGTTGAAGATTATTGTATTAAAATGAAAACAATAGCAGATAAGCTGGCCAGTGCTGGTAGTTCAATTACAGAGAAGGATCTTATGTTAACTATTCTTAATGGATTAGGATCAGGATTTCGTGATATTGCTACATTTATAACTGGTTCACGAATGGAATTTGATGATGCTTATGCACTGTTACTCACTCATGAGACTAGATTAGAGCAGGAGCAAGGTGACAAAAGTATGTTTAATGCAAACTATGCATACACAAATGCATATTATCCTAGAGCTTATTTTGCACAGCCTAGAGGAAGTTTTAAACGAGGAGGTTATTCTGGTGGTAGAACTCCTTTCTTTGGCAGAGGAAATATGACTTACTCTCCAAGAATGTTTAATGGAGGCTTTAGAAATGGATATGGCAGAGGATTTTTTCCTGGAAATAACTCAACTGATTTCAATCATTTTCCAGCTCCTAGGAATCCAGTACCTAGGAACTCATCTTTTCCAGCTAGAAATGGATCTGCTAACATGAGTGGATCACAAGGAAGTGTTTTAAATAAGTGCAATGCCAAACCTAATGTAATAACTTTGTTACATAGAAAGTTTGGTCATCCAAGCTCAATGACATTGGTGCATTTGCTCAAATCATGTAAACAGTTTAAAGTCTCTTCAAAAGACATGTTATCCTCCGCAAGTACTTTATGTGAAGCATGTCAAAAGTCCATAAGCAACATTTCTCAATAACAAACAAAACAAAAGGGGTATTAGAATTGATCCATACTGATCTTTGGGGACCTTCACCCACTGTGTCTAGAGATGGATACAAATACTACATTAGTTTTGTGGATGATTACACTAGGTACTCTTGGATCTATCCTCTTAAGCTCAAATCACAAGCATTTGAAGTTTTCAAATTGTTCAAAACTCAAGTTGAGAATCAGTTTGATACCAAAATTAAGATGCTACAATCTGACCTTGGGGGAGAGTTTAGAGCATTTACTGATTTTCTCAATCAAAATGGAATAATCTTTAGGCACTCATGTCCTTACACCCATCACCAGAATGGTCTTGTTGAGAGGAAGCACAGGCATATAGTTGAACTAGGATTAACCCTCATGGCTCAAGCAAACCTTCCTCTTCAATTCTGGTGGGAAGCTGTTCATACAGCAGTGTATCATATTAATAGATTGCCTACCCCTGTTCTGAAATTCTTATCTCCTTATGAGAAACTTTTCAAACACAAACCAGATTACACATTCCTAAAGTGTTTTGGTTGTCTTTGCTATCCATACTTGAGAGATTTTAACAAACATAAGTTTGATTTTCACACCTCTAAATGCATTTTTATTGGATACAATCCCTCTTATAAAGGATACAAATGCTTAGCAAGTTCTGGTAAAGTCTATGTTCTTAGACATGTCATTTTTGATGAAAACACATTCCCTTATCCAATAAACACTGCATTCTCAACAGAAAATCCCATATCTTCTGAAACCTCAGTGTCTAATTTCTCTCAGCAACATATCTATCATCTTTCTACAATGGCCTTACCCAACAGCAGCTTTGAAGGTCTTCAGTCAGCAAGCTCAGCAAGAAATGAACAAATGTCCTCTGTTCCCACACATACAGATGTTTTGAATCAACAAGAACATCCATCACACACATCCTTAGAGTTATCATCCTCAAACTCACCATCACCAAACACATTGCCAATGCAATCATCCATTCTACAACCAGAGGAAACTTCTTCACAGAACATAGACCAAATTCAAACCAGAAATCATTCCCAACCATCTTCTCATCCAATGATTACCAGATCGAAATCTGGAATCTTCAAACCAAAGGTCTATACAGTCACCTTAGCCAACAAAGAACCTAGTACAGTTCAAGAAGCTCTTAGTAGTCAGAATTGGCATCAAGCCATGGTAGATGAGTATGAAGCTTTGATAAAGAATGAGACTTGGTCACTGGTACCATTTTCAAATGCATACAAAGTAGTTGACAACAAATGGGTGTTTAGACTCAAGCAAAATACTGATGGAAGCATAGCCAAACACAAGGCCAGATTGGTTGCCAAAGGTTTTCAGCAAACTGAAGGTGTGGATTACTTTGAGACATTTAGTCCAGTTGTAAAAGCTTCAACAGTGAGGATTGTTTTGAGTTTAGCTGTGATGCATAAATGGAAAATAAGGCAAGTGGATGTGAATAATGCATTTTTGAATGGAGAATTGACAGAGGATGTCTATATGTATCAGCCTGAAGGTTTTATTGATCAACAAAAACCCAATCATGTATGCAAGCTGAAGAAGGCCTTGTATGGCTTGAAGCAAGCTCCTAGAGCTTGGTATGACAAGCTTAAGAATTGTCTGATTGCTAATTGGAAATTTCAGAATTCAAAGGCTGATACCTCTCTTTTCTTCAAAGAAGTGCAGGGCTCAATGATACTCATCTTAATCTATGTAGATGACATTCTAATAACAGGACCTGACAATGGTGAGCTGGAGAAATTCATCTCAGAATTCAGTAAGACTTTTGCTTTAAAAGACTTGGGAATTCTGTCATATTTTCTAGGAATAGAAGTGTCTTATGCTGAAGATTGCATCTATCTATCTCAGAAGAAATATATATTGGATTTGTTATCCAAAGCTGATATGCAAAATTGTAAAGGCTGTGACACTCCCATAGTTACTGGATCAAAGCTTCAGAAAGAAGTCACAGGCTGTTTGGGTCAATATATTGAGGATGCAACAAGCTATAGAAGCTTAGTTGGAGGTTTACAATATCTGGTATTAACTGCAGGAGATAGCATTCTTGTGCATAAGTTGAGTCGATGTGATAACACTCCAGCATGTTATGCCTTGTAAAAGAGTTCTTAGATACCTCAAGGAGACTGCAGATTATGGTTTGAAGTTTTCAGCAGGTGGGGAAATGAAGATCACAGGATTTACAGATGCAGATTGGGCATGTGATGTTGATGACAGAAAATCAATAGGAGCCTATTGCATTTATTTTGGAAGCAATCTAATTTCCTGGTCATCCAAGAAAGTGGTTACGATCCGGTCAGAGTGAATATCGTGCTTAAGTGCAGATAACATGGATCCAGTCGTTATTCAATGAACTCAGCATTAAATGTACTTCATTACCAACTATCTGGTGTGACAATATAAGTGCAACAGAGTTGGCCAAGAATCCAGTTTATCATTCAAGGACTAAACACATTGAACTGGATATGCACTTTATTAGAGACAAGGTTTTGGCAAAGGAGTTGGAGATTAACTATATTCCCAGCGAGGAGCAAATTGCTGATGCTTTGACAAAGCCTCTGACATTTATTCATTTCAACTATTTCAGAGCCAAACTCAATGTGCAACCATGCCCCTTGAGTTTGAGGGGGGCTGTCAAGGAAGCTCATAATTCATGGAAGGATGCAGCACACGTGTGAGATGAATGTAGTCAGCTGAATCAATTGAAGAGTGGTGTGCCAGCTCAGCTAAAGTTAGTTAGACACGTTAAGATCTAGTTTTAGTTAGTTATTCATTTTTCTGTTTTAAGCTGAAAAAACAGCTGAGTATAAATACATGCATATTGTAATCATTTAGGAGTTAAGTAAAGTTGAAATAAAGCATTTGATTCTAGAAGTTCTTTTACAATTTTCTTAGCACGTTAAATACATTTTCTCAGTAACCAAACAGTCTGTTCATTCAAGCTTTTAAGCTTTCAAACACACTGATACAAATTAATTTCTACCAATATTACCAAATGATTACTGAGCTGCTAGAACCTTCTCAAGAAGAGAATTATTGCGGCAAGGTAATTGGAAGCTCAAAGAGTTTCCGTATTAGCCGAATCTAAGCGATAAGTGTTTCCATGTGAACCATAATTTGGGAAAAAGACCAATTCAAGTTAAAGATCAGAAAAGTCTGTCCCGCACGAATACAATAATTCGAGCCACACATTCAACAAACGCGCGCATTGCAAATACACTTCAACATGTTGTCTCATGGAAAGAGATCCTTCTGTCTTTGGCGTAATGCTTGGGGCAACGTAAATTGAGTTTACATTAAAACAAAACAAAACAAACACTGTCAACAAGCATTAATGTCATTTGATGCATGAAAGACAGTTAGTCCCATTTTTTTGTCCCGTTTACTTGAGTTGGGCAATTTGCCGTCAACTTTTCTCATCCACGTCAGGTAATGTGGCTTTTATTTGGTATGAAAAAGCCAATGTTTTACTATAAAACTATCACACACATATTGTATTTTTTGTCAGGAGTCTTGCAATGCTGCGTAGCACCGTAAGTAAGAGGAAACGTGTCTAAGGTTGCCACGTGTTGTCTCAACATCTGTGTGAAAACGTGTCTAAGGTTGCTGACCGATTCCACCAAAATCTTTATAACACCCCTTTTAATTTTATTTTCTGAAATACACTTAGTTTTTTAAAAAAGAGCTTTATGGGAAATTTTCAGTGTGTCAAAAGGCCTACTTAATGGACTGGATTCCGACTCATTAATTTATAACCCGACTTACAATCCGACTCATTATTCACAGAGACTAATTTGCTATTGCTTAAGGCACAATATTTACTAAGCAATTTATCGGCAATAAAACATGTATATTATAGTAGTTTGTAATAAAATTGGAAGAAGACATCACGTACGAATTGGATTTATCTCATGAAATTTGATTAACGAAAGTGTATGAAAATATATAAAGAAAATAGTAAAAACAATTGTTGTGTAAATGCTGTATAGGTGATATATTACTTTTATAATCCATCAAGGTACATTTGATTTTAATGATGAAACTAATACAAATAAATCCATGTACGTCAATGCTAGATGGTTCCATATTAAACTTGTGAAGTATAGAAAATAAGCGAGATTCGTAAAAAATATTTTAGATAATACCACTGAAAAGTTATAAAAATATTTTTTTTTAAAAAAAAGAAATACATACTCGAGACACCAAGACCGACACGCACAAACTCACACATTTACATATTAATTGAGGGGAAAAATGATATTCTGAGTAATATTGTTGATATGTGATTAAAATTCTGTTTAGTGAAACATTTTCGTATAAATACTAGTGATATTTGTAGAGAAAGTAGAATGAAGTGAGAAAAACTTGAATATAAATGCTCCAATATAATTTCTCCCATGCAAATTATGAACTAGTGAACTTTAAAGCATCATAAAATTGTTTCAACATAAGTAATTAGTTTGAAAAATTACCAATAATGTTTAAAGTGGGAACGAAAAGATTATACTATATGAGACACAATATTATTTAAGACAACTTACAAATTATGGGAAATGTATTGATCTTACAAATATTATTTAATAAGTACAATTTTCAAATTAAATAATAAACCCTTAATTTCCTTTTAATCATAATTATGATCTTAATAATTAAAGTCATTCAATCTTAATCACTTTTTCATTTTTTTAAACTATCTAAATGACATCAAAAACTCTACTTAATATTAATTTATTCGAATGTTCTTTTGAACAGGGCCCAATAAAGGGCAAATAAGATGTTGAGCCAATGGGCCCAACGTCACAGATCTTGAATTGATTGCCTCTTCTTTTCTTCACAAATCTTTGCTTAATTTTTATGCTTCCTCAACTTTTCCCCCCCTATTGTGCTCAAAGGGTTTCCATATTAGCCTAACCTAAGTGATAAGTGTTTCCATATGAGCCACAATTTGGGGAAAAAAACAATTCAAAGTTAAAGATAAGAAAAGTGTGTCCCGGACGAATACAATAATTCAAGCCACAGATTTATCAAACGCATGGCAGAGACGCTTCAACATGTTGTCTCATGGAAAGAGATCCTTCACTCTTTGACGTAATACTTGGGGCAACGTAAATTGACTTTACATTAAAACAAAACAAAACAAACACTGTCGACAAACATTAATGTCATGTAGTTAAGAAAAACTTACTTTAACTTTGATAAGTGCAAGAGAGGGGTGGGACAGTTGGACTCATTTGATGCATGAAAGACAATTAGTCCCATTTTCTGTCTTGTTTACCTGACTTGGGCGATTTGTCGTCAACTTTTCTCATCTACGTCAGGTAATATGGCTTTTATTTGATATGAAAAAGCCAATACTTCGATGAGTGGGACATCACTGATTTGTATAATTTTCAGGACTACAATTATCGAACACCACTAATTCCAACAATTTATCCAAAGATATTTTTGAGCTTCAAGGAATGTAGAATGGTCAAGTCTTTCAACTTTTTAGATATTTGATATATGCCATGTTCTAACTTACAACGAGAATAAAATTATAGTATAATTTTTTTAAATTAGTGGAATTATTTTACAATAAAACTATCACAATAACATCTAAATATAAAGTTATTCTTTAATTTTTCACTACTATTACTGATATTCTTAAACTCTTTGCTGAATGGAGCATGAAAGGACTACTTATCTATATACGTTTTTCGTGCTTTCACTTCGCTTGAGCTTAGAACTTACAACTCGTATTTTACGTTTCTCTTACTTTCTCTTCCATTTTCCCGACTCCCAAACACCATCAATTCTTGATGTTGTAGAGTATTGGCTGTCTAGTTCTACAAACGTGGGCCTATTGTTCGTGCTTTAGATCTTCAGACGGTTAGCTAACTGTTATTTGAATATTAAAATTAATTTGTTAAATAAATAAAGAAAACAAGAGACAACTGCCATATATATTCCATATTAATTAGTCACCGTCCCACTGACTCTGTCGATTCATGCTTTGATGAAGTGAAACGCTTAACGCACTATTGTGATGCGCAGGAGAGGAGGAAAAACACAATTTTATTATTGCAATCCTGACACGCGCAAAGAGCTTTCTCACAGGGCTTAGCAGCTAATTCTTTAAAATTTGTTAAAATTCATTTAATTGATGAATGTGACATAAATCTCTATAAATAGTTTAATTTATAAAATTGTTAAAAATTTAAATTTCAACTAGGGGTAGATAAAATGATTAATTTTCTCAATAATTAGATAATTGATATATGTCATGTTATTAGGAGTGAATGAATGAAATTTTCAATAGAAAACACAATGCTTGTATTAAAAATTTTATGTGCGAATCTATTTAGCGTAGGTTGTCCATAAAAGTAGTTGCCAACTTGTCTTGTTTCTCATTTTGTTTAATTTTCATAAATTGGACTCACAATCAATTATGAGTGAAGAGTTTGTTGGAAAAATCTGCTCTTCCATTTATTGTAATCAGATGAGTGTAATTTAATCATTTTTTTTTCTTTTGCTTGATGTCCTGAAAATTATGAATGGTTTGTACTACAAGAAAAACTAGATATAGCAACGAGTATTTTACGTTTCTAAAACCATTAACAACATGCATCCGCGTGCTGTGGATCAAGATGTTGTCTTTGGGTAAGTTACTTCTAACAATAGCAAGACGCGTTGTTAAAACTCACGCGCTTGTAGTTAAAAATGCTTTAAACAACGCTTTTAACAACATGCAGTATGATCGTCGTGAATTGTGTTACTTTATTTTATTTATTTTATATCCACATTTTGCTTACAAAATCCTTTTATTTATTTTTTCTAATATTTCTTTTTTCAATAAATATTAAAAACTTACAGCTACAAACAAACTACTAATTGAATACAAAAATTATAGTTCATAAAAATTTGACAATCACTACAATTAAAACAATTTATATTACAAAATTCAATACTCTCACAAAGATATCATCATTACAGTGATCTCTTCATCACATACAAAGGCTTTGGATGGAGCTTCTGAATGCTGATAACACCCAAAGCCTGCTTCATATATAATGTCATTAGCAATAAAATCAAATCTCCTAGACAAACAAAATCAAGATGAATCGAAATATATAGCCTAGCAAATGAAATTTCAACTCACTCTCAATAGAATGAACTTTCTAAGAGCTTATCTTATCCTATTATTAAAATTATAAATTTTACATAAAATGAAGAGTTAATTATTGGCTAAAAAATAAAAGAAAAAGAATTATTTTTTGAAATTATTTGACTTGTTATTGTTGTAGACAAAATAATAATAATAATAATAAGCGTAATAAAAAATATGCATTTACAGGTTTTGATATGATATTTCACAACATAATAAGAAGCACGTTGTTGAATACAAATAACAACGAGCAAAAGAATATTGTGGTACGTTCTTATTAACAACGTTCTAAAAACGTTGCTAAAGATGAAGCTTTAACAATGTGCTTGGTTTGCACATTGTCATTTGGCCTATGAAATCTACCACAATCATAAAATTGTTGCGATTATATATTTCGCAACATGCCATGAAGTGTGTTGTTAAAACTAAACTTTTAGTTGCTTTTAACAACGCACAATATTCGAATGTTTTTAAATGACATATTTTGCAACACACATAACATGCACGTTGCTAAATTCCTGTTGTCTTATCTCTGTTTTCTTGTAGTATATATATGTAGGAGATTAAAAGTTTTAAGGCATAATTATATTTAAAACTGAGTAAACATACATTATTGTTTTTATAAATAGGTCATTTCAACTTAAAACTTGTTACTGATCCACAGAGCGGTCATTTACTAGAAGCACATAAATCTTACACTTAATTCATTATCCATCTGTAATGTTCTAATGATACTTAAGTATTACCTAAATTAGCCTTTCAAAATTTCACTTAGAAAAAATCCAAGGTTGTGATGTGTCTGTATAAATTCGCTAATACAAGTTCTCTCTATTCCCAATTGTTTTAAACTCTGTTCTGAACAGAGCATGAAAGGATATATTCATTTATCTAGTTATATTTTTTATGCTCTCACTTCACTTGATTCACCTTCTCCATCTTTTAAAACAGTTGTATATGTCGGAGTATCAAGTTCATCACAAGGATCATATTATGGCCTAAGGAAGGAGCACAGTTTATTGTCTGCACTCAAGCTTAGCAGAGTATTTTGGGATTCAAGAGTGTTAGTAGGCCGTTACAGATGCCATGCTGGCAAGCGTGCTATGACTGATTGCTACTTGCACGTAAAATTGCTATTTGCACGTAAAATTTGCCCAACACAAATAGAATGAGAATGCTTGTACAAAAGGACAAGATTAATAAAGTGAATAAATTTTATCTTTTAGTGAATGCTTCTTGTCTTTTAGAGTTTTAGTGCATTTTCGTGTGTAATTTTATGTGCAAATAGCATTACTCATTAGTAATTAGTCTAGAGTGTTCTAATTTCTTCTAATAAGTAGCTGATTTGAGCTGAAGAGTTGTATTTTACGATTTTGTTACTTTCTAATAAAGATTTTCTCTGTTCTTTTTTTACTTTCACTTTCTCTTCCATTTTCCCGACCCCCAAACACCACCAATCATGACTTTGGCACACAGTAGAGGCCAGCTGGCTTCTCCATTTGACGTGCAAAAAACTTTCTTGAGTCGGGATAAAATCGATTGATTATTTTGTTTGGTGATGATGAGTTAGTTGTCAATTCATGAGTTTGATGCAGTGAAACGCTTAACGCTCTCTTGTGATGCGCAGGAGAAAAGCCAGCGATGATGAAGAGGACGAAAAATATTATTTTGTTATTTACAATAAGGCTATCAATTATATATTCCAAAATAATTGGGTTTGGATGGTCATTTTGTTTTCTAAAATATCCAAATGGAAACAGAATTTATAAAGTGGGAAAATCAAGAAATTAAATACTCTTCGTACGGTGGAAGGAGATTTGGTTGCTGTTATACTAAATAAAAGAAAAATAAAGTAAAATTACAATACTTAATAATCTCATCATATGGTTGGTTAATAAAAGAATAAATATATATCAAGTGGGTTCTACCATGTTTTTAATTCAACTAATAATGATATGCCACATCAATTTGTACAACAGTATTTATGACCATATCATTACTCATTAATTAATAGGAACACTAATTTATTTTCTTAAAAGAGAATTCATCAATTTGTATAGTAATATTTTATAAAAATATTTGTAACCGTATCATTACTCATTAACTAATAGACCACTAATTTATTCTTCTTAAAAGATAAAAACTACAGCGAGGTTGGAGGCTCAGATTTTCCCATATTAGCCAAACATAAGAGATAAGAGTTCATATGAGACGTAATTTAGAAAATCAATTCCATGCAATAGGTCTTAGCGGGTTCGACTCTGTATACGATCATATTCAATTTTTTAACGTCTTGTAATTAAAGATTCCTATATCACATTATAATTTTCAAACAAATCGAAGTGAGTCAAATCAAATTTAGAAATTTGAGGTCTACCACATGATGAACGTACTTAAAAATCTTAATTGATTGCTCACCAATTAATTGTTATTTTACAGTTTGGTTTGAATGGTTAAGTTCAAGTTCGAATTTTCTTTTTGTAATTTAAATTTAAATTGACAGAACAAATGGGCTGATCAGTATGATGATGAAGAACAAGAAGTAAAAGCTATTAAGCATTATAAATTACTTAACAGATTAATGCTGAGCTAATCAAGTTTGTTTCTGAAGAAGATATCGTTAAATCTCTTGTAGTTAAAGATAATTATCATATCGCCATATCAAATGGACCGAATTCAATCAAATGAAATCTAGAAAATAGAGCAGCTCATAGATGTACTTTGGTCGACTTTTTGCTGCTCCTTTTATTTTAATAAAATCCGTGGCTAAGTCTAGGTTCATTTGAAAGTACTGGGTCGAATTGTGACTTGCGCCGGAGTCTTCGTTTTAGAAGAGTGCAGAGCAGCTGCCTTGTCCATTTGGCACGCCGACGACTTTCTATTGACCAATAATTTTGAAAGCGATATTATTAATTTACCATCAAATATTTTTTTTATATTATCATTTTACCATCAAAGTTTTTTAACAATTTTTTTTTTTACTTAATGTTTTAATTTTTATTATTTTACTACCGAAAAATAGTAAACACACCCCTAGGGTAGGTTATCCACAAAAATAGTTACCGAATTGTCTTGTTTCTCATTTTGTTTAAAAATTTTCGTAAATTTGACTCACGATTCAAACTTGAGCGAAGAGTTTTTTTTTTGGGAAAAAAATCTGGTCTTCCATTTACTAGAATTAGGTATGTGTGATTTTATTATTTTTCTTTTGCTTGATATATATCTGGAAAATTATCAATACTTTGTAGGATTTAGAAGGATTTGAATGTTTGAACGCTTATGGCTTTCTGTCCATCAGCTAATGCATATTCTGCATTTTATGAATATCAGAGCTGGTAGATTGAAAAATGGACCTTATTACATGTAATAAGATACTTTGCTCAAAGCTGCAATTGGGCAACGCCGTGCTGTTCTTATCGGCCATTTACTATTCTTTCTAATGGAGCAAAATAAGATGATTCTTACCTGCATAGAGAATTAGAAAAGAAAAGGAGGATTACTGATCCACAGAGCTGTCATTTACTAGAAGCACATAAATCTTACACTTAATTCATTATCCATCTGTAATGTTATAATGATATTTAAGTATTACCTAAATTAGCCTTTCAAAATTTCACTTCGAAAAAATCCAAGGTTGTGATGTGTCTGTATAAATTCGCTAATACAAGTTCTCTCTATTCCCAATTGTTTTAAACTCTGTTCTGAACAGAGCATGAAAGGATATATTCGTTTATCTACTTATATTTTTTATGCTCTCACTTCACTTGATTCACCTTCTCCATCTTTTAAGGAAGGAGCACAGTTTATTGTCTGCACTCAAGCTTAGCAGAGTATTTTGGGATCCAAGAGTGTTAGTAGGCCGTTACAGATGCCATGCTGGCAAGCGTGCTTTGACTGATTGCTATTTGCACGTAAAATTTGCCCAAAACAAATAGAATGAGAATACTTGTACAAAAGGACAAGATTAATAAAGTGAATAAATTTTATCTTTTAGTGAATGCTTCTTGTCTTTTAGAGTTTTAGTGCATTTTCGTGTGTAATTTTATGTGCAAATAGCATTACTCGTTAGTAATTAGTCTAGAGTGTTCTAATTTCTTCTAATAAGTAGCTGATTTGAGCTTAAGACTTGTATTTTACGATTTTGTTACTTTCTAATAAAGATTTTCTCTGTTCTTTTTTACTTTCACTTTCTTTTCCATTTTCCCAGCTCCCAAACACCACCAATCCTTGATTTTCTAGAGTATAGCTATGCAGTTCTACAAACACGAAACTGCTGTTGGTCCAATTACTTTCAAGAAACAACGTACTTTGTGGTTTATTGACTTGTGACATGGGCAAATTAGTCACGGTCCGATTGTCTCCTCTTCCACTGACTCTGTCAATTCATGACTTTGGCACACAGTAGACGCCAGCTGCCTGCTCCATTTGACGTGCAAAAAACTTTCTTGAGTCATGTAGTTAAGAGAAACATAATTTTGAGCAGTGCAAGAGATTGGTGGGACTCATTTGATTCAAGAAAAACAATCAGTCTCATTTGATACGCAAAGAGCTTTTCTACTCTGCAGCCAATATTTTGATGAATGTGACATTACTGGTTTGTATAATTTTTTGGATATTATCTCAATTTTACTTCTGTAGGTTTGTGGTTTGTATATTATCTCAATTTTTTAAAAAATGTAATTGCAATTATCAAACACGACTAATCCCAACAATTTATCCAAAAAAATTTGTTTCAAGAAATTTATCATTTATGATAGAATGGCTAATGTTTTCAATCGACTTACAGGAAGAAAATTATAGAATAATTTTTTGAATTAATAGTATTACTTTACGATAACACTATCACAATCTAATTTTAAAAAAAAAAAAAGTTATTCTTTAAATTTCGCATTACTATTCCTACTTTTCTTGTTTTACTACTGAATGGCACTGGTGAAGCCTCGAATTATCAAACAAAAGGCAAAAATAGTTCAATATCTGCTGTCCCACTGAGCATTGTTAAATTCATACGATAAAATGAGTACTTATATTAAAAAAATAATCAGTCTCATTGCGTGCTCTTTCATTGACATAGGCAATTTGTTGTCAACTTGTGGCACATTTATGAATTTTCAAGACGGGTGAAATTTTCAAATTTAAAAGAAAAAAATACAGAAATGTAATTTCAATTTATCCAAAAATTTGAGTTTCAAGGAATACAGCATTTATTATATGTCATGTTAATATAGAGAAGAAAATTTTAAAAACTTCTTTTGGATGAATAAAAGTATTTTCCGATAAATATTTCACAATCAAATTTAAAAAATTTCACTCCTCTTGGTACATAATTTAAGAATTTAACATTATAAATTAATCTTTTTAATCAAAGTAATAATCTCTCCTCGGTCTGCAAATGCTAAAATTTAATATTATATCCGTTGACGATATTTGTTCCAAATTCACGAAAATAAAATTTCTAACAGAATTATGAAATTCGTTACTAGAAAATTGTATAAAAGTTGTGAGAATAGAAGGTTTGATCATAGGAAATTAATATATCCCTATCCGATGCAAAAATGATTGTAAAGAAAAACAAAAGTCACGGGCTTATTTAGAAAAAAGAAAAAATTACATTCCATTTTCCAGTTATTAAAGTAATTTTAAAATCGCTAGGATCACAAAGGATAGGCTTTGGTTGACTGAGGTCAGCCTTAACGCATGCCGGTCTTTTTCTCCTCTACATTCTTAGAAATTTTGGTTTCACTATAAATACTCGGTATATAGCAAACTTATAAGTGTTCTTGCATTACCAATCCAACTAAGCACACGCTTACAATCTAAAATACTCTCATCTCATGGAAAGGCGTCATTCTCTCAGGATGATGAGCAGATTTCTCTTACTCCATCGTTTGATTCTTATTTCCTTGTTTATCGCAGCTGCAACAGCCAACACAAGTACTATTACCACAGACCGAGATGCTCTGCTTGCCCTGAAAGCTCACATAACTCATGATCCAACCAATTTCTTCGCCAAAAATTGGAACACGAATATCTCTTTCTGTAATTGGACAGGCGTCGCTTGCGATGTCCATAGACATAGAGTCACAGTCTTGAATATTTCTGGCTTAAATCTCACGGGCACCATCCCCTCTCAACTTGGGAATCTTTCTTCTCTGCAATCACTCAATCTAAGTTTTAACCGACTTTCTGGTTCCATTCCCTCCGCCATTTTCACCACGTACACACTGAAATATGTTAATCTCCGTCAAAACCAGCTCTCCGGCGCTTTACCTTCTTTCATGTTCAACAAGTCTTCTTTACAATATCTTGATTTTACTTTCAATAGATTGTCTGGTGAAATTCCTGCAAATATCTGCAGTAATCTCCCTTTTCTGGAACACATTTCTTTGTCCAAAAACATGTTTCATGGAGGAATACCGTCCGCTCTATCAAAGTGCACATATTTGCAAATATTAAGTTTGTCATACAATGATTTGTCAGGGACCATACCTGAAGAAATCGGCAATTTGACCAAATTTAAGATATTATATCTTGGCGTTAACAGACTCCAAGGTGCGTATGATCACGTGGTTTAATTATGAAAATTGTTCCATAAGTTGTAATATGAATAATGTTCCATAATACAGTTTACACACGTTGATTAATTTGCAGGAGAAATTCCTCGAGAGTTTGGCAATCTCGCCGACTTGGAGCAGATGTCGTTCGCAGACAACAATCTCCAAGGCATGATTTTAAACTTTTTGCAATTTATTTTAGCTATGCTTGCTTCTGTATTCATTCGCTTGTTCTTTGATTATGCGATGATTTATTGTTTTTCTTTCAGATAGAGATAAAGCTCCATGTCTCCCCTCACTCATTTCATTCTTTAATTTATGCAGATAAAAATAAAATAAAAATGTTTTGTAATTTTCTTTTGTCATATTGCCACTTCCGTTTTGAAGCTCCCAATTAAGTCGATGAAAATGAATGATGTTTCATTCTTATTCTTGTCAGCCTAATTCTTATATAATTGAAGAGTAAATTGTTATTATGATAATCGTCAGCCAATAAATTCTTTTTTTTTTTTTACCCCAAATATGAGTGATCAAATTGTTTGCCCATACATATATGTAATTAATTCGCAGGAAGTATTCCACAGGAATTGGGGAATCTTACAAAATTGAAGGGGTTACAGCTGTTCCAGAATAACTTGACCGGTAACTTTCTTTACTATACATATATGAGACATCTTCCGTTTCTTAATTAATAGATTTCAAGTCTCTGACTATAAATTCCGCTTCTTAATTAATAGACATCTTCCTCTATCTAACATTATTCCTTTTCTTATTAGAAATTAATTTGTGTTAATTCAAAATTCTGTAGCATTTAAAAGAATTAAAAACACGTGGAATAAATCGTCGATCTTTCTTCTTTACTGAATTTGGATTTCTCAAAAATTGTCTCAACAAGTATGCTTCACTAATGCTATGCACGTGTGACAACTTCATAAAATATTTTACGCGGAATCACTAATTATCTTTAAATAATTGGGGATGCCATCAGTGATACATAATTTCTTAACAGGCACCTTATCAAAAGAAATCAACAATTTTATTAATCTTAAAAAGTTACATCTTTACTGCAATTATGAAATAAATTTTTAGTCATCAATCGCATAATATTTTATCTTAACGGATGATGATGTTCAATCTTGGAATTTATAATACATTGAAGGTTAGTAGCTTTGAAAATAAGAAATTGTTCGTTTGCTAAAAAGTTAACTTAGTATTTAAGCTTTTCAATTGAAAATTTTGAAAAACGTCTTGAGAACTGGCCCTCCTTAGTATTTCAGCTGATAAATATGAAAAATCGGCTAGAAGAAATTATTGTTGTGTGTGCTTATTCTACATGGGCTTTGGGCTTGATTACACGGTCGAGCACTTACACCTGTCATAATAATAGGCTTTTACTTTCACCACACGTTTGATAATTTCTTAACCTTCCCAATTAGGTTATAGCAATTTATATATAAATAACTAAAGCATACTAAAGCTAGCAATTTTTTGACCGGTATCATTCCTTCATCTATTTCACATCTTTCATTATAAATTCCCATAGGATGTTATCTCATTTTTTATTAGAAATTAATCTGTGTTTATGCAAAAAAAATTAGCATCTAAAAAAAGTATAAAAGCACGTGGAATAAATAAAAAATCTTTCTTCATTACTGAATTTGGATTTCTCAAAAATTATCATGACAGCTATGTTAGTGTCTTACTAATGATATGCATGTGTGACAGCTTCATAAAATATTTTACATGGAAAATATTAAAAATAGACTTGAAAAAAATTATTTTACTGAAATAATAGTTAAAAAGAGAGGAGAAGTACAATACTCATGACTTAGGCTTGCTGTGTACTTACACAAGGTCGAACACTTACATCCCACGACATAGGCTTTTAGGGATGAGTGGCGTCAAATGTGTATATGCTTTTATGTATTATTATTCTTTGAAACAAATCTGATTATAATTCTTTTAAAATACATATTAAATAGCACGTGAAATTGCAAAATATTTTACTGCGATAAGAATTCATATATTCATTGTACTAGCACATATAAAATAGACTATAAATTTAGTTCCAAAATACATTCTTATCTTCATATAAATTTTACATTATTAATTTAAATTAATATTAAAATATGTTGTTTCTTTCACTATGTTATTCTATTTACACAATGATGTGACTATTGGAATTAATAATACTTATAATTATTTTGTAAAATTTAATACTTTGTTAACATTTTATCTACATATAATAATTAAACTGAAACTTGTATTTTAAAAAATTCTAGTTACGCATATTCATTTCATGACATAAAAGTGTATATTTATGCTAATTTACCATTATCAACAAAATGCTTTGAGACAAATAATATAATTTATATTTTTATATTTAAAATACTTGCATTTATTATATTTTGAAAAAATTTTATTTGCAATTATTTTAAACCGTTGGATTCAAATTTTCGTAGTTATTAAAATCAAAGGGTATAAATGTATAATAGTCAAAAACAGATTTGTATGATCATTTTTCAATGTATAAATTTTCTTAGTTAGTTGGAAAATTAGAAATTGTTGATTTACTCATAAATAAATTTAATGTTTAGCATTTCAATTTTGGAAAACTTGAACTAAATGTTGATAACTTCGAATCGATCGAGCCGAGTTTTGCTTCCTTGACCCACGGACCCATTGAAAGTTCTATTTGAATTGAGTTTCCTGGTGCTTATAAAAAGCATTTCTTTTCCTTGTCGCGGTAATTTATTCACAAATGAGTTGATTAGCATCGAAGTTACCTGAGAGTCTGAGACCATGCTTGTAGGAGAAATTTGAAAATAAATTATTTTACTGAATATATTTATTTTATCTTGTTGTAACTGAAATACTACTTTTTTTTTGGGGCTATCACTGGGGCTTGATTTACTTTAATAGTAGCAGCCACCGACTTAAGCGTTTTTTACTTCTCACCACACAATTTGATCTTTTAATTCGTTTTAACCACATAATCTATCTATCTATTTCTCACCTATTGCTTACTTAAATCGCATACATATTTTACCTACTAATTTTTATAAATATTAGTCAAATATATTTTATTACGTTTCTCTCGTAACTGCTCCAAATGTGTACTATTAATACTTAACCCTCCCTTTTAATTTACCGTGCAATCTATCTATCACTTAAGTCACATATATATTTTACCTAGATTTTAACCCAAAAAATATAAAAATAAAAGAAAAAGAATATGTGTAGCAATTTGCATACAACTAACAAAGCATTGACGGTGTGTAGCCTTTCAATACTTCACGAGTGGCTTTTCTTGTGTGTTAGTACTTGTAATAATTGTGTAGTGTATAAATGACATTTTATTATTAAAGTGCGTCCATTTTTAGATATTACTTATTATTTGAAAAATAATCTGAATATAATTCTTTTAAAATACAGGGGAGATACCACTTGAAATTGGTAATCTCCAAAATCTGGAGACGTTGGAGCTTGGTCAAAACAAATTAATTGGTACTGTCCCAGCTGTAATCTTTAATGTGTCAACACTCAAATTACTTCGGCTTCAAAATACTTCTCTCCTGGGATGTCTTTCGTCCATCACAAACGTCCGACTACCAAATCTTGAAGAGCTTCATTTGTGGGGTAATAATTTTAGTGGCACGATTCCTCGTTTCATCTTTAATGCTTCTAAGCTCTCTATACTAGAATTTTCAAATAATTCATTCTCCGGTTTTATTCCCAACACATTTGGAAACTTAAGAAACCTTGAGTGGCTTAATTTACATGATAATTATTTGACATCTTCAACTCCAGAATTGAGCTTTCTATCCTTGTTGTCAAATTGCAAGTCTTTAACATATATTGACTTATCAAATAATCCACTGGATGGCATTCTTCCTAAGATGTCTGTCGGTAATCTTTCTCATTCTTTGGAACAATTTCTCATGCACAATTGTAACATTAGTGGCGACATCCCTGAAGAGATGAGCCACTTGACCAACTTGATAATCATTGATTTAAGAGGTAATAAATTGAATGGATCAATTCCGATTACTCTTAGCAAATTACAAAAGCTTCAAGTTTTGGCTCTTGAAGATAACAAATTAGAAGGATCAATCCCAGACAGTTTTTGTCGTTTGACTGAACTGTATGAGTTGGAGTTGGGTGGCAATAAGCTTTCTGGATCAATCCCTGCATGCTTCAGTAATATGACTTTTCTGAAAGTACTGTCGTTGGGTTCCAATGAGTTAACTTCTATTCCCTTAACTTTTTGGAACCTTAAGGATATCTTGCAACTCAACTGTTCATCAAATTTTTTGACTGGCCCACTCCCATCGGAGATTGGAAATTTGAAGGTTTTGATTGGAATTGATTTTTCGATGAATAATTTTTCAGGCGTTATCCCAACAGAAATTGGAGGCCTAAAAAATCTAGAATATCTCTTCCTAGGATGTAACAGATTGCAAGGATCGATTCCTGATTCATTTGGTGACTTGATAAGTTTGAAATCCTTGAATTTGTCCAATAATAATCTCTCTGGGGCTATTCCTGCATCTTTAGAGAAACTCTCATATCTTGAAGATCTAAATCTTTCTTTCAACAAGCTGGAAGGAGAAATTCCTACGGGAGGATCTTTTGGAAATTTCTCAGCTGAATCATTTGAGGGAAACGAATTATTATGTGGTTCACCCAATTTACAAGTCCCACCATGCAAAGCTAGCATCCACCGCACATCAAGGAAAAATGCTCTTATCCTAGGGATTGTCTTGCCATTGAGTACTATATTTATGACAGCAATCATTTTGTTGATCATAAAATATCGAAAAAGAGAAAAAGGCCACCAAATGATCCTAATATGCCACCAGTAGCAACGTGGAGAAGGTTTTCATACCTAGAACTCTGTCAAGCAACAGACAAATTCAGTGAAAACAATCTAATCGGCAGTGGAGGTTTTGGCTCTGTCTACAAAGCAAGAATTAGGGATGGGATGGAGGTTGCAGTGAAGGTTTTCAACTTGCAATGTGGAAGAGCATTTAAGAGTTTCGATGTTGAATGTGAAATGATGAAAAGTATCCGCCATCGAAACCTTGTCAAAGTTATTAGCAGTTGTTCAAATGAAGAGTTTAAAGCATTGGTATTAGAATACATGCCTCATGGAAGTTTGGAGAAGTATCTGTATTCAAGTAACTACAGTTTGGATATTTTTCAAAGATTGAACATAATGATAGATGTTGCATCAGCTTTGGAATATCTGCACTTTGGTTATTCAGCTCCAGTAATTCACTGTGACTTAAAGCCCAGCAATGTATTGTTAGACGATAATATGGTTGCTCACTTGAGTGATTTTGGCATTGCAAAGCTCTTAACTGGAGAAGATCAATCTATGACTCAAACACAAACACTTGCCACAATAGGATATATGGCACCAGGTTTGTTCAATATAAACATTTTCTCTTTCTTGTAAACTTCCTAATAAGTTACTTATGTTTCATGATCTTTATTAGATGAGGAAATTATTATTAATAATATATCTTATGATGTAACTGTTGCAATTCATAGAGTATGGAAGAGAAGGACGAGTATCCACCAATGGAGATGTTTATAGCTTTGGGATTATGTCAATGGAAACTTTTACTGGGAAGAAACCCACAGATGAAATTTTTAATGGAGAAATGACATTAAAGCATTGGGTTAATGATTGCCTGCCCATTTCCACTATGGAAGTTGTTGATGCTAATTTGCTAAGTCAGGAGGACATACATTTTGTTGCAAAAGAGCAATGTGTGTCATTTGTCTTCAATTTGGCTTTGGATTGCACTGTGGAATCTCCTGAGCAGAGAATCAATGCAAAAGAAATTGTAGCAAAACTCTTAAAAATTAGAGACTCATTACTTAGAAATGTTGGAGGCAGATGTATGAGACAATCAAATTTAAATTGATTCTGCCCCTCTTTCATTGCTTGCTATCTTTTTCAGAGATTTGAACGATTATCCTTCATACAAGTTTTGTTGATATGTTTTGTTATTGCTCTTGCTCATGTTTATTTCTCTCTTACTTTAATTGCATGCATGCATTTTCGTTCTCTTTCATGTTTGCGTTGGTTTGTATGTAGTTTGTTTTTTGGGGTAAGGTTCATTATGTCCTCACCCTAATTACATGTATCCTTTTTATTTTTATTCAATAAAGCTTCGTTGTTACTATTGAGGTTTATTGAAAGGAAATTTTCAATTGATTTTCTTTTCTTTGACTAGTAATGGAAATTCTAATCTTTATAGTGAATAACTTCAATGATAGAGTGTAAGAGTATTAGTAGTTATGGCTGTTTTCTGAACCTGAAGTCAGAGTAGCTTAACAACAACAAACAAGTCTCTTGTTTTATTAGGCAAAATTCTTTTCATTAATCTTATTTGTCTACATTTTCTCCATTAATCTTCGCTGAAGGTTTCATGCTTCCTCTTTGGCAAAAGAAAATGTTACTTGCTACTGACCGATTGTGAGCATTTAAATTTGACATGTGAGACTGTTTTGTCAGCCATTTGATAAAATGGATATGAGCGGAGCTTTTAATCAATTCCTCCACCAAAATCCTTATAACGCCACTTTTAAATTTTATTTTCTAAAATACATTCAGCTTAATTTATAAAAAAAAAATCCATTTGTTAAAATTAATCTTTTTCTCATAAATTTAACCTTAAAAATATATTTCTTTCAAGTTTTTATTATAAAATAAATACAAGTTCTAAACTATTAAATTGTTTTCTTCTTATTATATAGTTTATATTTCCATTACTCTAAACTCCTATAAAGTTTTAAAAAATATTTTTCAATTTAAAATATTAATGTATAATATAGAATGGAGTGGGTATAAAAAATTTTGTTAAAAGAATAATTCATTTAAGTATTTAACTGAATTTTAATTTAAAGTAAGAAATAAATTAATTTATTTTTTATTAGTTAAGTAATTTTCAATTGAAAAAGTGCTTATATTGTGGACATATGATTAAAATTCTTATGAATTAAATATTTTCGTATAAATACTAGTGATAATTATAGAGAAAGTATGTTGAACCGAAGAAAACTTGAATACAAATACTCCAATGTAATATTACAGATGCAAATTATGAACCAGTGATCTTTAGAGCATCATAAAATTATTTTAACACAATTATTTAGTTTGAAAAATTGCCAATAATGTTTAAAATGGGATTGAAAAGATTATACTACATATATAAGACATGATATGAGTTAGCATGAAAATAATATTTTAGTACAATACAATACAATGTAACATAAACTAACAAATAGATATTTAATGGAAGCAAAAATTGCATATGGTTTGTGAGTCTCTCAAAAGACAGCAAAGAAACCAATATGATACACTGATTATGTCCTCTTCAACGGTGCCTTTCCTAAATGGGAATCAAAATGGATTAGAGTTGGAATAGGCTGTAATCGAAATGAGGAATTAGAATCATAATAAGTTATTTACTTAAGCTGTATGAATTGGAATCGGAATAAACTTCATTCTAATTGATGTGTTTATTATCTTGAAATCAGAATGGATTGTTACAAGTTATTAAAAAATCATTTAGTAATTGTTGTATCTAGTCTTATTTGTGACACCGGACAGGATAGATGAGAAAGCACAACGTCACTCACTCAAGAAATCACAAGCTCACCACCACAGCAAACAACAAAAGGATACAGAAAAATATTCACCACCTAAAGTTGTTAAGCTACAGATACAGAGCTTAAAACACTCACCACTCAATGGAATCCACCAAAGAGATACCGAGTTTGATAATAGCTCAAAGTTCATTTAATTTCCAAAATTAATCTCTGTCCTTTGGTTACAACTACATAAGCTTAAATAACTTTCTTGGAACAATCCTCCAAGCATAGATTTACTACAAAGAAACCCTTCAAATAACTTGACTTTAAAGACCAACATTAAAGCTAGACATTAATAAAACATTGGTATGCTTAAAACACAACAAAGAACATTGAAAAAAATCTAAGTCCCGAAATATTCTTCTTGACTGAAAACTGAACAGTCTGCACTTAACTGATCATAACTTACTGTAGAAAACTCCAAATTTAGATTAGTAAAATTCATTGGAAAGCTAACAGAAATATCTTTCCAAAGATGTATGGCTCGAAAATTAATTCGATCTCATTCAGTACAGTTTAATTCCCAAAGATGCCCCTTCTGCACAGAAATTCTGCTCACTTGATTAATGTAAGAACTTGAGCTGCACTTGGTATAACTTGATTACCAAATATTTCAAACACTCCTGTGTTAATTTGTATCTATTATAATTTAACAATAATAAGAATAAAAATAATACTGAAAACTTCAAAAACAAGAGAAAAATGAAAAGTTAGTTTAATCTCGAAAATGAGCCACTGATAAAAACTTATTTAAGATCAAGTATGTCATAGGAAGATTAAATAGGTTAACTATATTGTCTATTGAGAAAGATATATTAGGAAAATTAGAATATAAAAATTTAATTAATAATTTTGCATCTCAAAAGCTAGAGAAATTGATTTTAAATAAATAAAATTTTAATATAATTAATACATACATTTTATCTCAAATTTTTTGGAAGGCCTAACTAAAACAATTTGCCTAAGGCCTAAAATATAATTGACCCGCCACTGGCACCAATATACTAACTTTATGCCGTGGTTCTGGTGTGTCTTCACAAATTCACCGATACAAATTCATTTCTACCAATATTACCAAATGATTGTATTTTACGTTTCTATTTACTTGTAATAAAGATCTTCTGTGTGTATATATGAATGATATAAGTGTTGATTTTATAGTAAGGTAAACATAGGAGCTTTCTTTCTTTTACTCTGTATTTCGTGGTCATTCAATTTTATTGGTTACAAAATTCTCTAGGATTGCATGTAGATTATACTTTTATATACATTGTTTCTTCTTTCTGATTCTTTTTCTGGGTGAACATATTATTTTCGTCATCATCACTATAACAATGAAGTGAAAATTATCCTCGTTTAAAGTATTGACAGCAATGTTATACTCAATATAACGCATAAAGCACGCATAATTTAATTAATGGGGCAGCTGCTAGTACCTTCTTTAGAAGAGAATTATTGCAGCAAGGTAATTGGAAGCTCAAAGAGTTTCCGTATTAGCCGAATCTAAGCGGTAAGTGTTTCCATGTGAGCTATAATTTGGGAAAAAGATCAGAAAAGTCTGTCCCCCACGACTACAATAATTCGAGCCACACATTCATCAAACGCGCGCATTGCAAATACACTCAACATGTCTCATAGGGAGAAATCCTTCACTCTTTGACGTAATGCTTGGGCAACGTAAATTGACTTTACATTAAAACAAAACAAAACAAAACAAAACAAACACTGTCAACAAGCATTAATGTCATTTGATGCATGAAAGACAATTAGTCCCTTTTTTTGTCCTGTTTACTTGACTTGGGCAATTTGCCGTCAACTTTTCTCATCTACGTCGGGTAATGTGGCTTTTATTTGGTATGAAAAAGCCAATACTTGGACCGAGTGTAGCATCACTGATTTGTATAATTTTCAGGACTAAGTAAATTATCTCAATTTAAAAAATATATAATTACAATTATCGATCGAACACCACTAATTCCAACAATTTATCCAAAAATATTTTTGAGTTTCAAGGAATTCATGTAGTACGAATGGCCAAGTTTTTCAACTTTTTAGATACTTGATATATGTCATGTTTTAACTTAGTACGAGAAGAAAATTATAGAATTTTTTTTTTAAATTAGTGAATTTTTTTTTACGATAAAACTATCACAATCACACTTAAAAATATTCTTTAAATTTTCACTATTTCTACTATTATTCTTTAAACTCTTTTCTGAACAGAGCATGGAGGGTCACTTATGTAAATATGTTTTTTGTTCTTTCACTTCACTTGATTCATCTTGTCCCTCTTTTATAGCTTCTAGCTCGTGTGAGCTTAGAACCTGCAACTCGTATTGTACGTTTCGATTACTTTCTCTTCCATTTTCCCGACTCCCAAACACCATCAATCCTTGATGTTATACAGTATTAGCTGTCTATTTCTACAAACATAGAGCTACTGTTCGTACTTTAGATCTTCAGATGTTGGCTACCTATTGTTTGAATATTAAAATTAATTTGTTAAATAAATTAAAAAAAAAACAAGAGACAATTGCCATAAATATTTCATATTAATTAGTATGCTTTCATTGACTCTGTTGATTCATGCTTTCATGAAGTGAAACGCTTAACACTCTGTTCTGATCCGCAGGAGAGGAGGAAAAACATAATTTTATTATTTCATTCTTGACACGCTCAAAGAGCTTTCTTAACCGGCTCGGCAGCTGATTCCTTAAAATTTGTTAAATTTCATTTAATTGATGAATGTGACATGAAGCTCTATAAATAGTTTAATTTGTAAAATTGTTAAAAATTTAAATTTCAAGTAAGGTAGATAAAATGATTAATTTTTTTTCAATATTTAGATAATTAAAATGTGTCATGTTACTATGAGTGAATGAATGAAATTTTCGATAGAAAACACAATGCTAGTATTAAAAATTTTAAGTGCAAATCCATTTAGTGTAGGTTATCCATTAAAGCAGTTGCAACTTGTCTTGTTTCTCATTTTATTTAATTTTCATAAATTTGACTCACGATCAATTATGAGTGAAGAGTTTGTTGGAAAAATCTGGTCTTCCATTTATTGTAATAAGATGAGTGTGATTTAATTATTATTTTTTTCTTTTGCTTGATGTCCAGAAAATTATGAATGCTTTGTAGGATGTAGAAGATTAAAATTTTTAATGTAAATTTATATTCAAAACTGAGTAAACATAACATTATTGCTTCTATGAATGGGTCATTTCAACTTAAAACCTGTTACTTGTATTTTACATTTCTGTTTCTTATCATAAAGATTTTCTGATTTTTTTTTTCACTTTTTCTTCCATTTTCCCGACGCCCAAACACCACCAATCCTTGATTTTTTTCTTACGTAGACATACTGTTTGTCTAATTACTATCAAGAAACAACACACTGTGTCCTGGGTTCTCTTCATTTATTGACTTGTGTGACTTGTGAACGGAGCTAATTAAAGGTCATTCCCTTCTTCAAGAAAGAACGCAAAGAGCCCGAGAAAGTACTATCCGTTAGACACGTTAAGAACTATTTTGCTTTTCATTAAAAATGATAATAATTACAATAAATTAGATTGAATTAATAATATTTGCCTGTGCGATATAAATAATCGGTTTAGTGTCACCCCATCATTAATTAGTGACCGTCCGATTCTTCTCTTTCATTGACTTTGAAACTGTGACTTCTGAGTTGGATTAAGAATGGACAAAATTGTTGTAACCCATAAAGCACGTAAAATTAATTAATGGGCCACTAATTCTTCTTCTTAAAACAAAATTTTTGCAGGGAGATTGGAAAAAGGCTAATTCAATTTAATTTTGATAGGCGCGAGAGAAGGATAGGACCGTCCAATTAAATTGCAAGTGGGCATTCCCACCATTCATGTCTCATGCTTGTCATGTGACTCATATTTAAATTTAAAAATCACACCATGTCAGTATGGTGATGGTGTGGAATTGTTTCACCAAAATTTTTATCTTCGTAACTGTTATAGAAAAAATATTGCGTGCTCCCAGTGGATGCTTCTATTGAGTGGCAGAATCAGGATTTTATTTCCATGGTGGCCATAATAATTAAACTATTGACTTAAGTTGGTTGTGACATAAAATCAACGTTGTAAATACTGCGTCCACATTTTATAAAATCCAGACATTGGTACTAGATAAAAACTATCACACGCGCACGCGCGCGCGCACACACATATACATACATACATATATATATATATATTGTATTTTCATTCAATTAATTATTATACCGTATGATGTAATTGTAAATCCACATAAAATCTGCATTTAGGCAATAATTATGAAATATCAATACATGTTTGGAAAAACTCTTAAAAATCGGTTTCCACCTTCGTTATTACAGCTCTTGTATAAACTAACATGGCAACATATGATTGGTTACTAAAAGAATAAATATATATCAAGTGGGTTCTACCATGTTTTTAATTCAACTAATGATAATATGCCACATCAATTTGTACAACAATACTTGTGACTATATCGTTACTCGTTAATTAATATGAACACTAATTTATTTTCTTAAAAGAAAATTCATCAATTTGTACGATAATATTTTCACAAAAATATTGGTGATTGTATCATTTCTCATTAACTAATAGACCACTAATTTATTCTTCTTGAAAGAGAATTGCTGCAGCGAGGTTGGAGGCTCAAAGAGTTCTCATTTAGCCAAACATAAGAAATAAGAGTTCATAGAAGACGTAATTTGGAAAATCAATTCCATCCAATAGGCAATAGGTCTCAGTGGGTTGGACTTAGTATGCGATCATTTTCAAATTTTTAACGTCTTGTAATTACAGATTCCGATATCACAATATAATTTTCAAACAAATCAAAGTGAGTCAACTCAGATTTAGAAATTTGAGGTCTACTATAGACTCTTGACATATTAAATCTAAGGTAATTAAGTAAATGCTAGACAAAATCTAACTTGTAAATATACCTTACTGCATGATGAACGTTCTTAAAAATCTTAACTGATTGCTCACCAATTAATTGTAATTTTACAATTTTTATATATCCTTTCTTTTCCCTAAAATTTCTAGTTTCCTAACATATTGTTCTCAATTGGTCTAATTATAATGTAAAATTTTTTAAATATAAATAAAATGAATTTATTTAATAGAAATTTGAAAAAGAGACACTTATCTATGCAATCAAAGTTGCATTCTGTTTGTGGGGACTTAAAAAAAAAAAACATAATGATACACTGATGACGACAATCCTTAAGTATTTGTTTTCTTTAGTTACAGTTTGGTTTGAATGGTTAAGTTCAAGTTCGAATTTTGTTTATGTAATTTAAATTAAAATTGATAGAACAAATGGGCTGATCAGTACGGTGATGAAGAAGAAGAAGAAGAAAAAGAGGGGGATGTCTGAGAGGATAAAGAGAAAGAAAGTTCTCAAATACAAATCCGGCTTTATCGAAATTAAATTAAAAGCTATTAAGCATTGTAAATTACTTAACAGATTAATGCTGAGCTAATCAAGTTTGTTTCTGAAGAAGATATCTTTAAATCTCTTGTAGTTAAATATAATTATCATATCACCATATCAAATGGACCGAATTCAATCAAATGAAATCTAGAAAATAGAGCAGCTCATAGATGTAGCTTGGCGACTTTTTGCTGCTCTTTTTATTTTAATAAAATCCGTGGCTAAGTCGAGGTTCATTTGAAAGTACTTGGTCGAATTGCGACTTGCGCCGGAGGCTTCGTTTTAGAGGAGTGCGGAGCAGCTGCCTTGTCCATTTGGCACGCCAACGACTTTCTATTGACCAATAATTTTGAAAGCGATTTTATTAATTTGCCATCTAAGATATTTTTGATATTATCATTTTACTCTAATATTTTTTTGATATTATCATTTTATTATCAAAGTTTTTTGACAGTTATTTTGTTCACTTAATGTTTTAGTTTTTATTATTTTACTATCAAAAATTGGTAAACACACCCCTAGTGTAGGTTATGCACAAAAATGGTTACCGAATTGTCTTGTTTCTCATTTTGTTTAAATTTTCATAAATTCGACTCACGATTCAAACATGGGTGAAGAGCTTGTTTGGGAAAAAATCTGGTCTTCCATTTACTAGAATTAGGTACGTGTGATTTTATTATTTTTCCTTTGCTTGATATGTATCTGGAAGATTATGAATACTTCGCAGGATTTAGAAGGATTTGAAAGTTTGAACGCATATCGCTTTCTGTCCATCAGCTAATGCATGTTCTGCATTTTATGAATATCAGAGTTGGTAGATTGACAAATGGATATTTTGCTCAAAGCTACAACTGGGCAAAGGCAAGCCATTTACTATTTTTTCTAATGGAGCAAAGTAAAATGATTCTTACCTGCATGGAAAATTAGAAAAGAAAATGAGGATTACTGATCCACAGAGCTGTCATTTACTAGAAGCACATAAATCTTACGCTTAATTCATTATCCATATGTAATGTTCTAATGATACTTGAGTATTACCTAAATTAGCCTTTCAAAACTTCACTTCGAAAAAATCCAAGGTTGTGATGGGTCTGTATAAATTCGCTAATACGAGTTCTATCTATTACCAATTGTTTTAAACTCTGTTCTGAACAGAGCATGAAAGGATATATTCATTTATCTAGTTATGTTTTATATGCTCTTACTTCACTTGATTCACCTTGTTCATCTTTTAAAACAGTTGTATACGTTGGAGTATCAAGTTCATCACAAGGATCATATTATGGCCTAAGGAAGGAGCACAGTTCATTGTTGGACTCAAGCTTAGCAGAGTATTTTGAGATTCAAGACTCTTAGTAGGCTGTTGCCGTAAAACTATATGCCGTGCTGGCAAGCGTGCTATGACTGATTGCTGAGATAACACCAAAGATTGTAAACTAATTAGTAAAGGAAAATGTTGTTTGCATGTAAAATTGCCAAAAACAAATAGAATGAGAATACTTGTACAAATAGCATTACTCATTAGTAATTAGTCTAGAGTGTTCTAGTTTCTTCTAATAAGCAGCTCATTTGTGCTTAAGACTTGTATTTTATGAAATAACTATTGATTTTACTTTGGTAATTTTTTTTTTTAAAAGTAAGGTAAACATCTCAATCCTATGTAGGTTTGTGGCTGTTTTATGAGTTACGATTTTCTATAGGATTGCATGTAGATTTTTTCTTTTTTCTTTTTTCTTTTCTTCTTCGGTGAAGATATTAAAAATTTAGTTTTTGTTATCATGTGAAGTGAAAATAGTCCCCATTTCAAGGATTAATGGGCCACTAATTTAGTCTTCTTAAAAGAAAATTATTTGCATTTATTATATGTCATGTTAATATAGAGAATTTTTTTTTAAATTTCTTTTTTGGATGAATAAAAGTATTTTTTGATAAATATTTTACAATCATATTTTAAAAAAAGGTTTATTTTAAAAAAATTTCACTCCTCTTCCTACATAATTTAAGAATTTAACATTATAAATTAATCTTTTTAATCAAAGTAATAATCTCTCCTTCGGTCTGCAAATGCAAAAATTTAATATTATACTATTGACGATATTTGCTCCAAATTCACGAGAATAAAATTTCTAATAGAATTATGAAATTCTTTACTAGAAATTTGTATGAAAGTCATGAGAGTAGAAGGTGTGATCATAGGAAATTAATATATCCTTGACCGATACAAAAATGATTATAAAGAAAAACAAAAGTCACGCGCTTATTGTTGAAAAAAAAAGCTACTTTCCATTTTCCAATTATTAAAGTAATTCTAAAATCGTTGGATCACAAGGATAGGTTTTTAGTGTCTGAGGTCAGGCTTAACGCATGCCGGTATTTTTCTCCACTATTTTCTTAGAATTTTTGGTTTCATTATAAATACCAATCCAATTAAGCACACACTTACAATCTAAAATACTCTCATCTCATGGAAATAATTCATTCTCTCAGTATGATGAGCAGATTTCTCTTACTCCATTGTTTGTTTCTTATTTTCTTATTTATCGCAGCTGCAACAGCCAACACAGGTACTATTACCACAGACCGAGATGCTCTGCTTGCCCTGAAAGCTCACATAACTCATGATCCAACCAATTTCTTCGCCAAAAATTGGAACACAAGTACTCCTGTCTGCAATTGGACAGGCGTCACTTGTGATGTCCATAGCCACAAAGTCGCAGTCCTGAATGTTTCTGGCTTAAATCTCACAGGCACCATCCCTTCTCAACTTGGGAATCTTTCTTCTCTGCAATCACTCGATCTTAGTTTTAACTAACTTTCTGGTTCCATTCCCTCCGCCATCTTCACCACATATACGCTGAAATATGTTAGTTTCTGCAGAAATCAGCTCTCCGGCGCTTTCCCATCTTTCATCTTCAACAAGTCTTCTTTACAACATCTTGATTTTAGTTTCAATGCACTGTCTGGTGAAATTCCTGCAAATATCTGCAGTAATCTTCCTTTTCTGGAATATATTTCTTTGTCCCAAAACATGTTCCATGACGGAATACCGTCCACTCTTTCAAATTGTACATATTTGCAAAAATTAAGTCTGTCATTAAATGATTTCTCGGGAGCCATACCAAAAGAAATCGGGAACTTGACCAAACTTAAGGAATTATATCTTGGCCGTAACGGACTCCTAGGTGCGTATGATCGTGGAGTTAATGAAAATTGTTCCATGAGTTGTAATATGAATAATGTTCCATAATACAGTTTGCACACGTTGATTAATTTGCAGGAGAAATTCCTCGAGAGTTTGGCAATCTTGCCGAATTGGAGCTGATGTCGTTACCAGCAAACAAACTCCAAGGTATGATTTAAACTTTTTGCAATTTTATTTTAGCTCTGCTTGCTTCTGTATTCATTCGCTTGTTCTTTAATTATGCTATGGTTTATTGTTTTTCTTTCAGATAGAGATAAAGCTTGTGTGTGTGTGTGTGTGTGTCTATATATATATGTTTATGTTTTGTAATTTTCTTTCGTCATATTGCCACTTCCATTTTGAAGCTACCAATTGAGTTGATCAAAATTAATGATGTTTCTTTCTTATTCTTCTCGGCCTAATTCCTATATAGTTGAAGAGTTGATTGTTATCACGATATTCTTCAGGCAATAATTTTTTTTTTTTTGTTTTTTCAAATATGAACTATCTAATTGTTTGCGCAAATATTTATTTGCTTAATTTGCAGGAGAAATTCCACAGGAGCTGGGGAATCTTTCAAGATTGGAGATATTACAGCTGTCTGATAATTTTTTAACCGGTATCATTTCCTCATCTATCTTCAAATTACTCCTCTCAATTGAATTTGAAATTTCCATTTAATAATTTAACAGGTAACTTCTCTTGTGACATATATGTGTGTGTGTGTGTGTGTGTGACATCCACCACTTAATTAAAAGATTTCACGTTTCTTACTATAAATTCTGATATGGGGATGTATCATTACCATTATCTAACATTACCTCGATTTTTTATTAGAAATTAATCTGTGTTTATGCAAAATTTTGTAGCACTTAAAAAAAAAAATAGAAACACTTGAAATAAATCGTCAATCTTTCTTCTTTATTGAATTTGGATTTCTCAAAAATTATATTGACAAGTATGCTTCACTAATGATATAATGCATGTGTGACAACTTCATAAAATATTTTCCATGGAATCACTAATTATTTTTAGATAATTGGAGATGCCATCAATAATAAATAATTTCTTAACAAGCACCACACCAAAAGAAATCGACAACATTAGTAATCTTAAAGTGTTATATCTTTACAACAATAGACTGCAAGGTACGTATCCTGACATAAATTTTTATCTAAATAAAATTTTATTAATCACTTGTGATATTTTACCTTATCAAATTAAATGATGCTCGCTCTTAGACTATCATGAAGGCTAGTAGATAAATTAGAATTTTTTTTTAGTCATCAATCGCGTGATATTTGACCTTAACGAATGATGTTCAATCGTAGAATTTGGGACACCTTGAAGGTTAGTAGCTAGAAAAATTAGGAAATTGTTGAAAGTTTTGAAATAAATGTTGAGAACTAGTTTCAGCGAATAAATATGAAAAATAGGCTAGAAGAAATTATTTTATTGAAATAAGAGTTAAAACGAGCGGAGAAGTACAATACTCATGACTTGGGCTTGCTGTGTACTTATTTTACTTGGGCTTCGGGCTTGATTACCCGATTAGGTTATAGCTATTTATGTATAATAACTAAAGCATACTAAAGCTAGCGTTGATGTACGGATGAGTGGCATCAAAAGTGTATATGTTTTTATGTATTATTATTCTTTGAAACAAATCTGAATATAATTCTTTCAAGATACAGATGAAATACCACATCGAATCGGAAATATTTTACCGCGATAAGAATTTATAGATTCATTGTAGGCACATATAAAATAGACCAAGAATTTAGTTCCAAAATACATTCATATCTTCATATAAATTTTACATTACTAAATTAAATTAATATCAAACTATTTTGTTTCTTTCTCTATGTTATTTTATTTAACAATGATATGTCATATGAACATTGGAATTAATAATATTTATAATTACTTAGTAAAATTATAAATTTAATACTTTGTTAACATTTTATCTACGGATAATAATTAAACTTAAACTCGTTTTTTTAAACAATTTTAGTTATGCATATTCATTTCATTAATATAAAACTGCATATTTATACTAATTTACCATTATCAATAAAATGCTCTGAGACAAACTATCTAATTTATATTAGTATATTTAAAATACTTGCATTTATTATATTTTGAAAAAAAACGATTATTTGCATTTATTAAAAACCTTTGGATTCAAATTTTCTTAGTTACTAAAGTGAAAGGGTATAAATGTATGATAGTCAGAAACGGATTTGTACGATCATTTTTCAATGCATACATTTAAGCAACTAGATGTCATCTTCCCTAATATTATATTAAGCCATATGTTAATTTGCAGGAGAAATTCCGCTCGAAATCTTACAAAATTCGAGATGTTATGGCTAAGTGATAATTTCTTGACACCTGGGCTTCAGTACTAATGATATGCATGTGTGCCAACTTCATAAAATGTATTAAAATGTAATCACTAATTATTTTTAAATAATTGGAGATGCTATTACTAATAAATAATTTCTTAACACACACCATAGTAAAAGAAATCCGCAATTTTACTAATCTTGAAGAGTTCAAGGTACGTATCATGACATAATTGTTCATCTAAATATACTTTTAGTAACCACTCAGTGATATTTTACCTTAACCAATGATGGTTATTTTTAAAATATTGTCAAGATTAGTAAGAAATTTAGAAATTGTTGATTTTTAAATAATTGGAGATGCTATTACTAATAAATAATTTCTTAACACACACCATAGTAAAAGAAATCCGCAATTTTACTAATCTTGAAGAGTTCAAGGTACGTATCATGACATAATTGTTCATCTAAATATACTTTTAGTAACCACTCAGTGATATTTTACCATAACCAATGATGGTTATTTTTAAAATATTGTCAAGATTAGAAAGAAATTTAGAAATTGTTGATTTGCTTATAAATAAATTTAGTGTTTAGCATTTCAATTGGAAAACTTGAACGAAATGTTAATAACTTAGAGTCTCCATGTTATAACCAGAAATTTGAAAAGAAATTATTTTACTAAATTAATTTATTTTATCTTATTGTAATTGAAATACTGCTGAGGCATTTTTTCGTTTTTGCTGTTACTGAGGCTTGATTTACTTTAATAATAGCAGCTACCGACCTAGCCTTTTACTTTTCGCCCCACAATTTGACCTTTTCGTTTAAACCACATAGTCTACCTATCTCTCACCTATTGCTTACTTAAATCGCATACATATTTTACCTACTTATTTTTATAAATATTAGTAAAATACATTTTATTACATTTCTCCCGTAACTTCTCTAAATGTGCGTTATTAATACCTAACTCTCCCTGTTAATTTACCTCATAATCTATCGACCACTTAAATCACATATATATTTTACCTATATTTTACCCAAAAAAATATTAAAATAAAATAAAGAAATATGTGCTGCAATTTGTATATAACTAATAAAGCATTGACGGTCTGTAGCCTTTCAAAAATTCATGAGTGGTTTTTCTTGTGTGCTAGTACTTGTAATTATTGGGTAGCATATAAATGGCCTTTTATTATATATGTGTGTCCGTTGATATATATTATTTATTATTTGAAAAATAATCTGAATATAATTCTTTCAAAATACAGGGGAGATAATACATGAAATTGGTCATCTCCATAATCTGGGGTTGCTGGACCTCAGTCATAACAAATTACTTGGTACTATCCCAGCTGCAATCTTCAACGTGTCAACACTCAAAGCATTCGCTGTTGCAAATAATTCTCTCTCGGGATGTCTTTCGTCCATCACAGACGTCGGACTTCCAAATCTTGAAGTGCTTTATTTGTGGGGTAATAATTTCAGTGGCACAATTCCTCATTTCATCTTTAATGCTTCTAAGCTCTCTAAGCTATCGTTGGAAATGAACTCATTCTCCGGTTTTATTCCCAGCACATTTGGCAACTTAAGAAACCTTGAGTGGCTGTCTTTATTTGATAATTATTTGGCGTCTTCAACTCTAGACTTGAGCTTTCTATCATCGTTGTCAAATTGCAAGTCTTTAACACATATTTCCTTATCAAATAATCCACTAGATGGCATTCTTCCAAGGATGTATGTCGGTAATCTTTCTCATTCTTTGAAAAACTTTTACATGGACAATTGTAATGTTAGTGGTGGCATCCCTGAAGAGGTCACCAACTTGACCGACTTGACAACCATTGTTTTAGGAGGCAATAAATTGAACGGATCAATTCCGATTACTCTCGGAAAATTACAAAATCTTCAAGATGTGGATCTTGAATATAACCAATTAGAAGGATCAATCCCAGACAGTATTTGTCTTTCGGTTGAACTGTATGAGTTGGAGTTGGGTGGCAATAAGCTTTCTGGATCAATCCCTGCATGCTTCAGTAATATGACTTTTCTGAAAGTACTGTCGTCGTTGGGTTCCAATGAGTTAACTTCTATTCCCTTAAATTTTTGGAACCTTAAGGATATCTTGGACCTCAACTTATCATCAAATTTTTTTAGTGGCCCACTCCCATTAAAGATTGGAAATTTGAAGGCTTTGATAGAAATTGATTTTTCGATGAATAATTTTTCAGGCATTATCCCAATGGAAATTGGAAGCCTAAAAAATCTAGAAAATCTCTTCTTAGAATTTAACAGATTGCAAGGATCAATTCCTGATTCATTTGGTGATTTGATAAGCTTGAAATCCTTGAATTTGTCTTATAATAATCTCTCCGGGACTATTCCTGTATCTTTAGAGAAGCTCTCATATCTTAAAGATCTAAGTCTTTCTTTCAACAAGCTAAAAGGAGAAATTCCTAGGGAAGGATCTTTTGGAAACTTCTCAGCTGAATCATTTAAGGGAAATGAATTATTATGTGGTTCACCCAATTTACAAGTCCCACCATGCAAAGCTAGCATCCACCGCACATCAAGAAAAAATGCTCTTGTCCTAGGGATTGTCTTGCCATTGAGTACTATATTTATGACAGCAATCATTTTGTTGATCATAAAATATCTATTATACAAACATAATAGAGAAAACAAGAGACAGCTGCCATATGTATTCCATATTAATTAGTCACCGTCCCACTGACTCTGTCGATTCATGCTTCGATGAAGTGAAACGCTTAACGAACTATTGTGATGCGGAGGAGAGGAGGAAAAACACAATTTTATTATTGCAATCCTGACACGCGCAAAGAGCTTTCTTACTCGGCTCGGCGGCTAATTCTTTATAATTTGTTAAAACTCCTTTAATTGATGAATGTGACATGAAGCTCTATAAATAGTTTAATTTGTAAAATTGTTAAAATTTTAAATTTCAAGTAAAGTAGATAAAATGATTAACTTTTTTCAATATTTAGATAATTGATATACGTCATTTACTATGAGTGAATGGCTGAAATTTTTCATAGAAAACACAATGCTTGTATTAAAAATTTTAAGTGCGAATCCATTTATTGTAATAAGATGATGCGATTTAATTATTTTTTCCTTTTGCTTGATGTCCTGAAATTTTTGTAGGATGTAGAAGATTAAAAATTTTAATGCATATTTATATTGAAAACTGAGTAAACATAACATTATTGCTTCTATAAATAGATCATTTCAACTAAAAACCTGTTACTTGTATTTTACATTTCTGTTCCTTATCATAAAGTTTTTCTCTGTTTTTTTTTTTGGTTTCACTTTTTCTTCCACTTTCCCGACCCACAAACACCACCAATCCTTGATTCTTTTCCTAGAGTATTAGCGGTCTATTGTTACGAACATAGACAAACTGTTTGTCTAATTACTATTAAGAAACAACATACTCTGTCCTGGGGTCTCTTCGTTTACTGACTTATGTGAATGCAAAGAGCCCAAGAAAGTACTATCCATTATGTTAAGAATTATTTTGCTTTCATTAAAAATGATAATGAAAGAATGCAAAGAGCCCAAGAAAGTACTATCCATTAGACACGTTAAGAATTATTTTGCTTTTCATTAAAAATGATAATAATTTTAATAAATTGGATTGAATTAATAATATTTGCCTGTGTGATATAAATAATCGCTTTAGTGTCGCCCATCATTAATGAGTGACTGTCCGATTGTCTTCTCTTTCATTGACTTTGAAACTGTGACTTCTGAGTTGGATTAAGAATTGACAAAAATGTTGTTACCCATGAAGCACGTAAAATTAATTAATGGGCCACTAATTCTTCATCTTAAAAGAAAATTTCTGCGGGGAGACTGAAAAAAGGCTAATTCATGTTAAAGATCATAACTGAGTATCTATCACAAATACAAGTCAAGCTACACAATTGTTCTTGTCATACTATTTATTGGCACTTGTGATCCTTGAATTATCAAACGAATAGCAGCAACACTTCAACAAGCATTGTCATATTGTTGACAAAAACTCACGTTAAAGTGTTCAATTTAATTTTGATAGGTGCGAGAGAAGGATAGGACCGTCCAATTAAATTGCAAGTGGGCAATCCTACCATTCTCGTCTCATGCTTGTTATATTTGAATTTAGAAATCACACTATGTCAGTATGGTGATGATGTGAAATTGTTTCACCAAAATTTTTATCTTCATAATCTCTGTTATAGAAAATAAATTGGGCGCCCCCAGTGAATGCTTCTATTGAGTGGCAGAATCAGGATTTTATTTCGATGGTGGCCATAATAATTAAACTATAAACTTAAGTTGGTTGTGAAATAAAATCAACGTTGTAAATATTGCGTCCACATTTTATAAAAGTATTTTCATTTAATTAACTATTATACCGTAGGATATAAAAGCGAATCCGCATGAAATCTGCATTTAGGTAATAACTATCAAATATCGATACTTGTTTCAAAAAACTCTTGAAAATCGGTTTCTACATTCGTTATTACAGCTCTTGTATAAACTAACATGGCAACATGTGATTGGTTAATAAAAGAATAAATATATATCAAGTGGGTTCTACCATGTTTTTAATTCAACTAATGATGATATGCCACATCAATTTGTACAACAGTATTTATGACCATATCATTACTCATTAATTAATAGGAACACTAATTTATTTTCTTAAAAGAGAATTCATCAATTTGTATAGTAATATTTTATAAAAATATTTGTAACCATATCATTACTCATTAACTAATAGACCATTAATTTATTCTTCTTAAAAGATAAAAACTGCAGCGAGGTTGGAGGCTCAGATTTTTCCATATTAGCCAAACATAAGAGATAAGAGTTCATATGAGACGTAATTTAGAAAATCAATTCCATGCAATAGGTCTTAGTGGGCTCGACTCTGTATACGATCATATTCAATTTTTTAACGTCTTGTAATTAAAATAGTTTAATTTGTAGAATTCCTTTAATTGATGAATGTGACATGAATTGTTAGTAAGGTAGAATTGTTAAAAATTTGTAGAATTGTTAAAAATTGTTATTTCAAGTAAGGTAGATAAAATGATTAATGTTTTTCAATATTTAGTAATGAACATGTGTCGTGTTACTATGAGTGAATGAATGAAAGATTTTCTCTGTTCTTTTTTACTTTCACTTTCTCTTCCATTTTCCCGACTCCCAAACACCACCAATCCTTGATTTTCTAGAGTATAGCTATGCAGTTCTACAAACACGAAACTGCTGTTTGTCCATTTACTTTCAAGAAACAACGTACTCTGTGGTTTATTGACTTGTGACATGGGCAAATTAGTCACGGTCCGATTGTCTCCTCTTCCACTGACTCTGTCAATTCATGACTTTGGCACACAGTAGACGCCAGCTGGCTTCTCCATTTGACGTGCAAAAAAAATTTCTTGAGTCGGGTTAAAATTGATTGATTATTTTGTTTGGTGATGATGAGTTAGTTGTCAATTCATGAGTTTGATGCAGTGAAACGCTTAACGCTCTCTTGTGATGCGCAGGAGAAAAGCCAGCGATGATGAAGAGGACGAAAAACATTCTTTTATTATTTAAAATAAGACTATCAATTATATATTCCAAAATAATTGGGTTTGGATGGTCATTTTGTTTTCTAAAATATCCAGATGGAAACAGAATTTATAAAGTGGGAAAATCAAGAAATTAAATACTCTTCGTATAGTGGAAGGAGATTTGGTTGCCGTTATGCTAAATAAAAGAAAAATAAAGTAAAATTACAATACTTTAATAATCTCATTCCCAATCATACCGGAAATAAAAATTTTCTGTATATTTATGAAATAATTATTGATTTTACTTTAGTGATTTTTTTTTTTTAAAGTAAGGTAAGCATATTCATTTTCTTTGCGTACGAGCCTTCTTTCTTTTGCTTTGGCCTTCACTCTTGACTGTATTTCCTGGGTTGCCGTTATACATTTATATACATTTTTTCTTTTTTCTTTTCTTCTTCGGTGAAGATACTAAAATTTAGTTTTTGTTATCATGTGAAATGAAAATAGTCCTCATTTCAAGGATTAATGGGCCACTAATTTCGTCTTCTTAAAAGAAATTTTTTTGCAGCGAGGTAATTGGAAGCTCGAAGATTTCTATATTACATAGCCAAACCTAAGTGATAAGAATTTCCATATGAGATATAATTTGAAAAAAAAAAACCAATTCAAGTTAAAGATAAAAAAAATCTGTGTCCTTAAAAAACATAATTCAAGCCACACAATTTTTCTTGTTTTATTTGAGAAAAAGAAAATTGTGTTCCTCACAAAAACACTTTAACATTTGTTGTCTCATAGAGGGAAATGTCCTTCAAAACAATTGAAACGTTGTCCACAAACATTGTCATGTAGTTAAGAAAAACTTAATTTTGACAAGTGCAAGAGATTGGTGGGACTCATTTGATTCAAGAAAAACAATCAGTCTCATTTGATACGCAAAGCGCTTTTCTACTCTGCAGCCAATATTTTGATGAATGTGACATTACTCGTTTGTATAATATATTATCTCAATTTTTTAAAATTTTTGTTTCAAGAAATGTAGCATTTATGATAGAATGGCTAATTTTTTCAATCGACTTTCTGGATAAATGATAATTTTTTGATAGAAATGTTACTTAAGTATTACAGGAAGAAAATTATAGAATAATTTTTTGAATTAATAGTATTACTTTACGATAACACTATCACAATCTAATTTTAAAAAAATAAAGTTACTCTTTAAATTTCGCATTACTATTCCTACTTTTCTTGTTATACTACTTAATGGCACTGGTGAAGCCTCGAATTATCAAACAAAAGGCAAAAATAGTTCAATATCTGCTGTCCCACTGAGCATTGTTAAATTCATACGATAAAATGAGTACTTATATTAAAAAAATAATCAGTCTCATTGCGTGCTCTTTCATTGACATAGGCAATTTGTTGTCAACTTGTGGCACATTTATGAATTTTCAAGATGGGTGAAATTTTCAAATTTAAAAGAAAAAAATACAGAAATGTAATTTCAATTTATCCAAAAATTTGAGTTTCAAGGAATACAGCATTTATTATATGTCATGTTAATATAGAGAAGAAAATTTTAAAAACTTCTTTTGGATGAATAAAAGTATTTTCCGATAAATATTTCACAATCAAATTTAAAAAATTTCACTCCTCTTGGTACATAATTTAAGAATTTAACATTATAAATTAATCTTTTTAATCAAAGTAATAATCTCTCCTCGGTCTACAAATGCTAAAATTTAATATTATATCCATTGACAATATTTGCTCCAAATTCACGAAAATAAAATTTCTAACATAATTATGAAATTCGTTACTAGAAAATTGTATAAAAGTTGTGAGAATAGAAGGTTTGATCATAGGAAATTAATATAACCCTATCCGATGCAAAAATGATTGTAAAGAAAAACAAAAGTCACGGGCTTATTTAGAAAAAAGAAAAAATTACATTCCATTTTCCAGTTATTAAAGTAATTCTAAAATCGCTAGGATCACAGGATGGGCTTTGGTTGACTGAGGTCAGCCTTAACGCATGCCGGTCTTTTTCGCCTCTACACTCTTAGAAATTTTGGTTTCACTATAAATACTCGGTATATAGCAAACTTATAAGTGTTCTTGCATCACCAATCCAACTAGCACACGCTTGCAATATAAATACTCTCATCTCATGGAAAGAGTTCATTCTCTCAGGATGATGAGCAGATTTCTCTTACTCCATTGTTTGATTCTTATTTCCTTATTCATCACGGCAGCAACAGCCAACACAAGTTCTACTATCACAGACCGAGATGCTCTGTTAGCCCTGAAAGCTCACATAACTCATGATCCGACCAATTTCTTGGCCAAGAATTGGAACACAAGTACTCCGGTCTGTAATTGGACAGGCGTCGCTTGTGATGTCCATAGCCATAGAGTCACAGTCTTGAATATTTCAAGCTTAAATCTCACAGGCACCATCCCTTCTCAACTTGGGAATCTTTCTTCTCTGCAATCACTCAATCTCAGTTGTAACCGACTTTCTGGTTCCATTCCTTCCGCCATCTTCACCACGTATACACTGAAATATGTTAGTTTCCGTAGAAATCAGCTCTCTGGGCAAATTCCTGCAAATATTTGTAGTAATCTTCCTTTTCTTGAATTTCTTTCTTTGTCCCGAAACATGTTCCATGTCGGAATACCGTCCGCTCTATCAAATTGCACACATTTAAGAATCTTAAGTTTGGCATACAATGATTTCTCGGGGGCCGTACCTAAAAACATCGGCAATTTGAGCAAACTTAAGAAATTATATCTTGGCCGTAACAGACTCCAAGGTGTGAATAATCTCGGAGTTTAATTATGAAAATTGTTTCATAAGTTACAATATGAACAATGTTCCACAAGACAATTTGCACACGTTGATTAATTTGCAGGAGAAATTCCTCGGGAGTTTGGCAATCTTGCCGAATTGGAGGTGATGTCGTTGGCAGACAACAATCTCCAAGGCATGATTTTAAACTTTTTGCAATTTTATTTTAGCGATGCTTGCTTCTGTATTCATTCGTTTGTTCATTAATTATACTATGGTTTATTGTTTTTCTTTCAGATAGAGATAAAGCTCCATGTCTCCCCTCACTCATTTCATTCCTTAATTTATGCAGATAAAAAAAAAAAAAGAATGTTCTGTAATTTTCTTTTGTCATATTACCATTTCCATTTTGAAGCTTCCAATTAAGTCGATGAAAATGAATGATGTTTCATTCTTATTCTTGTCAGCCTAATTCTTATATAAATGAAGAGTAAAATGTTATTACGATATTCGTCAGCCAATAAATTCTTCTTTTTTTTCCCCCCCAAACATGAGTGATCAAATTGTTTGCGCATATATAAATGTACTTAATTTGCAGGAGGTATTCCACGGGAATTGGGGAATCTTACAAAATTGGAGATATTACAGCTGTTCCAGAATAATTTGACCGGTAACTTTCTTTACAATATATATCCGAGACATCTTCCGCTTTTTATTAGAAATTATAAATTCAAGTTAAATCTTAATTAAAAGATTTCAAGTCTCTCATTACAAATTCTCATATGAGGATGTGTCTCATACAACGTTGGTTTTTCATCTTCTCATAATTAATTTGATTGTTATTACACAATAACAATTATGTAAAGGTTTTAATGAGGCATATTTTTTGTAATGAACATCTAATGGAGAGTGTTATGAATTTATTAAAATAAATGTAGATGTTTATAACATATATCTCTTAGTCTCCCCACTATCTCCCATTAGCAACCTTTAGCTTCCCTATAACTCCCACTATCTCACAAGAAATTATGATCCATAATTTTTCATTAATTTCATGGAGTGATTATGTAACTATAAAAGGAGAGCTCATCTTTTTGTTTTGTACACACACAATTGGAATGAATAAAATTACTCTATAATATATTCTCTCATTTTATTCTTTATCTTGCGTTTCTTCTTTATTTTTGTTGCTGGCTAATAACTTTTTTTATTTTTTATAAGGTTGCCTTATCTTAAAAAAAATCAATTCATATTTTTTATCAGTTTCATCAAGTGTAAAGTAAGAAAAAATGATAATACTAAATTCATTTTTCAAAACCGCGTGAAGTGCGGTTCTATTTTCTAGTTCTTATATAAATGAAGAGTAAATTGTTATTACAATATTCGTCAGCCAATAAATTCTTCTTTTTTTTTCCCCAAAATATGAGTGATCAAATTGTTTGCGCATATATAAATGTACTTAATTTGCAGGAGGTATTCCACGGGAATTGGGGAATCTTACAAAATTGGAGATGTTACAGTTGTTCCAGAATAACTTGACCGGTAACTTTCTTTACAATATATATACGAGACATCTTCCGCTTTTTATTATAAATTATAAATTCAAGTTAAATCTTAATTAAAAGATTTCAAGTCTCTCATTATAAATTCTCATATGAGGATGTGTCGTTACCACTATCTAACATTATTCCATTTTTTATTAGAAATTAGTTTGTGTTAATTCAAAATTCTGTAGCATTTAAAAAAATTAAAAACACGTGGAATAAATTGTTAATCTTTGCTCTTTACTGAATTTGGATTTCTCAAAAATAATCTTGACAAGTATGCTTCACTAATGATATGCATGTGTGACAACTTCATAAAATATTTTACATGGAATCACTAATTATCTCTAAAGATGCCATCAGTGATACATAATTTCTTAACAAGCACCATACCAAAAGAAATCAACAATTTTATTAATCTTAAAGAGTTACATCTTCACTGCAATTATGACATAAAGTTTTAGTCATCAATCGCATAATATTTTATCTTAACTGATGATGATGTTTAGTCTTGAAATTTATAATATCTTGAAGGTTAGTAGCTTTGAAAATAAGAAATTGTTCATTTGCTAAAAAGTTAACTTAGTATTTAAGTTTTCCAATTGAAAATTTTGAAAAAAGTGTTGAGAACTGGCGCTCCATAGTATTTCAGCGGATAAATATGAAAAATAGGCCAGAAGAAATTATTTTACTGAAATAAGAGTTAGAAAGAGAGGAGAAGTACAGTACTCATGACTTAGGCTTTCTGTGTGTGCTTATTCTACTTCGGCTTTGGGCTTAATTAGGCCCGTTATAATAATAGGCTTTTACTTTCACCACAAATGATGATAACTAAAGCATACAAAAGCTACCATTGATGTATGGATGAGTGGTGTCAAAAGTGTATCTTGTTTTATTTATTATTGTTCTATGATACAAATCTGAATAATGGAATATAATGCTTTGAAAATACCGATGAAATAGCACAAGAAATCGGAAAATATTTTACTGCAATAAGAATTCATATATTCATTGTAGTAGCACATATAAAATAGACTATAAATTTAATTTTAAAATACATTCTTATCTTCATATAAGTTTTACATTACTAATTTAAATTAATATTAAAATATGTTGTTTCTTTCACTATGTTATTTTATTTACACAATGATGTGACAATTGGAATTAATAATACTTTTAATTATTTTGTAAAAATATAAATTTAATACTTTGTTAACATTTTATCTACATATAATAATTAAACTGAAACTTGTATTTAAAAAATACTAGTTACGCATATTCATTTCATGACATAAAAGTGTATATTTATGCTAATTTACCGGTATCAACAAAATGCTTTGAGACAAATAATCTAATTTATATTTGTATATTTAAAATACTTCCATTTATTATATGTTGAAAAAAAATTATTTGCAATTATTTTAAATCGTTGGATTTATATTTTCGTAGTTATTAAAGTCAAAGGGTATAAATGTATAATAGTCAAAAACAGATTTGTATGATCATTTTTCAATGTATAAATTTTCTTAGTTGGTAGGAAAATTAGAAATTGTTGATTTACTCATAAATAAATTTAATGTTTAGCGTTTCAATTTTGGAAAACTTATAAATTTAATGTTTTGTAATTTTCTTTTGTCATATTGCCACATCCGTTTTGAAGCTCCCAATTAAGTCGATGAATAAGAATGATTCTTCACTCTTATTCTTGTCAGCCTAATTCTTAGATAATTGAAGAGTAAATTGTTATTATGATAATCGTCAGCCAATAAATTTTTTTTTTTTTTTACCCCAAATATGAGTGATCAAATTGTTTGCGCATGCATAAATGTACTTAATTTGCAGGAGGAATTCCACAGGAATTGGGGAATCTTGCAAAATTGGAGGGGTTACAGCTGTTCCGGAATAACTTGACCGGTAACTTTCTTTATATATATATATATATATATATATATATATATATATGAGACATCTTCTGCTTCTCAATTAATAGATTTCAAATCTCTTCTTTTAAATTCTCATATGAGGATGTGTCATTATCACTATCTAACATTATTCCGTTTTTTATTAGAAATTAGTTTGTGTTAATTCAGAATTCTGTAGCATTTAAAAAAATAAAAACACGTGGAATAAATCGTCAATCTTTCTTCTTTACTGAATTTGGATTTCTCAAAAATTATCTTAACAAGTATGCTCCACTAATGATATGCATGTGTGACAACTTCATAAAGTATTTTACATGAAATCACTAATTATGTTTAAATAATTGGAAATGCCATCAGTGATACGTAATTTCTTAAAAAGCACCATACCAAAAGAAATCAACCATTTTATTAATCTTAAAGAGTTACATCTTCACTGCAATTATAACATAAATTTTTAGTCATCAATCGCATAATATTTTATCTTAACGGATGATGTTCAGTCTTGGAATTTATAATATCTTGAAGGTTGGTAGCTTTGAAAATAAGAAATTGCTCATTTGCTAAAAAGTTAACTTAGTATTTAAGTTTTTCACTTGAAAATTTTGAAAAAAGTGTTGAGAACTAGCCCTCCTTAGTATTTCAGCGGATAAATATGAAAAATAGGCTAGAAGAAATTATTGTTGTGTGTGCTTATTCTATTTGGGCTTTGGGCTTGATTACACGGTCGAGCACTTACACCTGTTATAATAATAGGCTTTTACTTTCACCACACGTTTGATAATTTCTTAACCTTCCCAATTAGGTTATAGCAATTTATATATAAATAACTAAAGCATACTAAAGCTAGCATACAGTAGTTATGACTTAGGCTTGCTGTGTTACCTATTACACATATGTAATTTGCACATATGTAATAGCATCCGCGGATCGACTATGAGTGATCAAATTATTTGCACATATATTTGCCGGAGCAATTCCACGGGAGTTGGGAAATCTTACAGGATTGGGGATCTTACAGCTGTATAAAATTTTTTTAACCGGTATCACTCCTTCATCTATCTACAAATTGCTTTTCTCTATTAAATTTGGAACTGTCATTTAATAACGTAACATTTAACTTCCCTTACAACATGTCTGTGTGACATGTTTTGCTTCTCAATTAAAATATTTCACTTCTCTCATTATAAACTCTCATAGGAGGATGTATTGTTATTATTATTTAACATTATCTCATTTTTTATTAGAAATAAATCTGTGTTTATGCAAAAAATTTTAACATCTAAAAAAAGCATAAAAACACGTGGAATAATTGTGTAGCGTATAAATGACATTTTATTATTAAAGTGCATTCATTTTTAGATATTACTTATTATTTGAAAAATAATCTGAATATAATTCTTTTAAAATACAATTTTAAAAGTGTACCTAGCATTGATGTACGGATGTACTGTTATAGCAATTTATATATAAATAACTAAAGCTAGCATTGATGTACGGATGAGTGGTGTCAAAAGTGTCTGTTTTTATGTATTATTTATTCTCTGAAACAAATCTGAATACAATTCTTTCAAAATACCGATGAAATACCACATGAAATCGGAAATATTTTACTGCGAGAAGAATTCATATATTCATTGTAGTAGAACATATAAAATAGACTATAAATTTATTATTCTTTGAAACAAACCTGATTATAATTCGTTCAAAATTAAGTTTGTCATTAAATGATTTCTCAGGACCCATACCAAAAGAAATCGGGAAGTTGACCAAACTCAAGGAATTATATCTTGGCCGAAATAGACTCCAAGGTGTGTATGAACACAGAGTTTTATTATGAAAATTGTTGCATACTAAAGCTAGCATACAGTATTCATGACTTAGGCTTGCTGGGTTACCTATTACACACGATCTAACACTTACACCTGTTATAATAATAATAACATCCGCCGATCGACTACGAGTGATCAAATTGTTTTCACATATGTAATTTGCAGGAGCAATTCCACGGGAGTTGGGAAATCTTACAGGATTGCGGAAGTTAGAGCTGTCTTATAATTTTTTAACCGGTATCATTCCTTCATCTATCTACAAATTGTTTTTCTTTATTAAATTAGAAATTGTTCTATTCCGTGTCGCCATAATTATTTCACAAATGAGTTTATTAGCGTCAATGTTGCTTGAGAGTCTGAGACATTGTTAGTAGGAGAAATTGAAAAGAAATTATTTTACTCAAATTAATTTATTTTATCTCGCTGTAACTGAAATATTATTTTTTTTGGCTATCACTGGGGCTTGATTTACTTTAATAGTAGCAGCCACCGACTTAGGCTTTTTTACTTTTCACCACACAAATTGATCTTTTAATTCATTTTAACCACATAATCTATCTATCTCCCACCTATTGCTCACTTAAATCGCGTATATATTTTACCTACTAATGTTTACAAATATTAGTCAAATATATTTTATTACATTTCTCTTGTAACTGCTCCAAATGTGCACTGTTAATACTTAACCCTCACTTTTAATTTACTGTGCAATCTATGTACACTTAATTCACATGTATATTTTACCTATAGGTCCTAAAATAATATAAAAATAAAAGAAAAGGAATATGTGCAGCAATTTGTACGTAACTAACAAAGCATTGACGGTGTGTAGCCTTTAATACTTCATGAGTGGCTTTTCTTGTGTGTTAGTACTTGTAATAATTGTGTAGTGTATAAATGACCTTTTAATATTAAATTGCATCCGTTTTTAGATATTATTTATTATTTAGAAATAATCTAAATATAATTCTTTCAAAATACAGGGGAGATATCCACCTGAAATCGGTATTCTCTGAAATCTGGAGGTGTTGGACCTTGGTCTTAACAAATTAGTTGGTATTGTCCCAGCCGCAATCTTTTATGTGTCAACACTTAAAAATCTTGACCTTCAAAACAATTCTCTCTCTGGATGTCTTTCGTCCATTGAAGATGCCCGACTTCCAAATCTTGAAGAGCTTCTTTTGTGGGGTAATAATTTCAGTGGCACAATTCCTCATTTCATCATTAATGCTTCTAAGTTGTCTATACTAGAGTTGTCATGCAACTCATTCTCCGGTTTTATTCCCAACACATTTGGCAACTTAAGAAACCTTAAGTGGCTGTATTTGTATGACAATTATTTGGCATCTTCAACTCCAGAATTGAGCTTTCTATCCTCGTTGTCAAATTGCAAGTCTTTAACACATATTGTGTTATCACATAATCCACTAGATGGCATTCTTACAAGGACGTCTGTCGGTAATCTTTCTCATTCTTTGGAATACTTTTACATGTAAAATTGTAATGTTAGTGGCAGCATCCCTGAAGAGATCACCAACTTGACCAACTTGATAACCATTTCTTTAGGAGGCAATAAATTGAATGGATCAATTCCGATTACTCTTGGCAAAGTACAAAAGCTTCAATATTTGGATCTTGAAGATAATAAATTAGAAGGATCAATCCCAGATGATATTTGTCGTTCGGCTGAACTTTATAGATTGTAGTTGAGTGGCAATAAGCTTTCTGGATCAATCCCTACATGCCTCAGTAATATGGCTTCTCTAAGGATACTGTCGTTGGGTTCCAATGAGTTACCTTCTATTCCCTTACCTTTTTGGAACCTTAAGGATATCTTGTTCCTCAACTTTTCATCAAATTTTTTGACTAGCCCACTCCCATTAGAGATTGGAAATTTGAAGGTTTTGGTTGGAATTGATTTTTCGATGAATAATTTTTCAGACGTTATCCCAATAGAAATGGGAGGCCTAAAACATCTAAATTATCTCTTCTTAGGATATGACATATTGCAAGGATCGATTCTTGGTTCATTTGGTGATTTCATAAGCTTCAAATCCTTAAATTTGTCTAATAATAGTCTCTTTGGGGTTATTCCTGCATCTTTAGAGAAACTCTCATATCTTAAAGATCTAAATCTTTCTTTCAACAAACTAGAAGGAGAAAATCCTAGAGGAGGATCTTTTGGAAACTTCTTAGTTAAATCATTTGAGGGAAATGAATTATTATGTGGTTCACCCAATTTACAAGTCCCGCCATGCAAAACTCGCATCCACCACCCATCATGGAAAAAATCTCTTCTCCTAGCGATTATCTTGCCATTGAGTACTACATTTATGATGGTAGTCATTTTGTTGATCCTAAGATATCGACAGAGAGGAAAATGGTCATCAAATGATGCTAATATGCCACTAGTAGCAACATGGAGAATGTTTTCATACGTAGAACTCTGTCGAGCAATAGGCGAATTCAGTGAAAGCAACCTAATTGGCAGAGGAGGTTTTGGCTCTGTTTATAAAGCAAGACTTGGAGATGGGATGGAGGTTGCAGTGAGGGTTTTCAATTTAGAATGTGGAAGAGTGTTTAAGAGTTTCGATGTTGAAGTTGAAGTGGTGAAAAATATTTGCCATCGAAACCTTATCAAAGTTATTAGCAGTTGTTCAAATGAAGAGTTTAAAGCGTTGGTATTAGAACACATGCCTCATGGAAGTTTGGAGAAGTATCAGTATTCAAGTAATTGCATTTTGGATATTTTTCAAAGATTGAACATAATGATAAATGTTGCATCAGCTTTGGAATATCTGCACTTTGGTTATTCAGCTCTAGTAATTCATTGTGACTTAAAGCCCAACAATGTATTCTTAGACTACAATACAGTTGCTCATTTGAGTGATTTTAGCATCGCAAAATTGTTAACTAGAGAAGATCAATCTATGACTCAAACACAAACACTTGCCACAATAGGCTATATGGCACCAGGTTTGTTCAATATAAATATGTTATATTTCTTGTAAACTTCCTAATAAGTCATTTATGTTTCAAAATCTTCATTGGATGAGGAAATTATTATTAATGATATATCTTACTATGTAATTGTTGCAACTTAGAGTATCGAAGAGAAGGACGAGTATCTGCAAATGGAGATGTTTATAGATTTGGGATTATGTTACTGGAAACGTTTACTCGGAAGAAACCCACAGATGAAATTTTTAACAAAGAAATGACGTTAAGGCATTGGGTTAATCATTGGCTTCCCATTTCGACTATGGAAATTGTTGATGCTAATTTGCTAAGTCAGGAGGACATACATTTTGTTACAAAAGAGCAATGTGTGTCAATTGTCTTCAATTTGGCTATGGAGTGCACTGTGGAATCTCCAGAGCAGAGAATCAATACAAAAGAAATTTTAGCAAAACTCTTTAAAACTAGAGAATCATTACTTAGAAATGTTGGAGGCAAATGTATAAGACAATCAAATTTAAATTGATTCTGCCGCTCCTTCATTGCTTGCTATCCTTTTAGAGACTTGAACAGTTATCCTTCATACAAGTTTTGTTATTGCTCTTACTCATGTTTACTTCCCTCTTTCTTTAATTCTAATTTTTATAGTGAATAACTTCAATAATAAAGTGTAAGAGTATGAGTAGTTATGGTTGTTTTCTAAACCTGGAGTCAGAGTAGTTTAACAGCAACAAACAAGTCTCTTGTATTATAGGCAAAATTCTTTTCATTAATCTTATTTCTCTACATTTTCTCCATTAATCTTCGCTCAAGGTTTCATTCTTCCTCTTTGGCAAAGGAAAATGTCATGTGCTACTGACCAATTGCGAGCATTTGAATTTGACACGTGAGACTGTTTTGTCAGCCATTTGATAAAATGGATATGAGCGGAGCTTTTAATCAATACCTCCACCAAAATTCTTATAACGCCAATTTTAAATTTTATTTTTAAAATACATTTATTTTAATTTATAAAAAATAAATCCATTTGTTAAAATTAATCTTTTTCTCATAAATTTCAACCTGAAAAATATATTTCTTTTAGGTTTTTATTATAAAATACATACAAGTTCTAACCTATTAAATTATTTTCTTCTTATTGTATAGTTTATATCTCCATAACTCTAAACTCCTATAATTTTTTAAAAAATATTTTTCAATTTAAAATATTAATATAAAATATAGAATGGAGTGGGTATAAAAAGTTTGTTAAAAGAATAATTTGTTTAAGTATTTAACTGAATTTTAATTTAAAAAAAGAAATAAATTATTTTATTTTTTATTAGTTAAGCAATTTTCAATTGAAAACGTGCTTATTTTTATATGATTAAAATTCTTATGAATTAAACATTTTCATATAAATACTAGTGATAATTATGGAGAAAGTACGATGAACTGAAGAAAATTTGAATATAAATGCTCCAATGTAATTTTACACATGCAAATTATGAGGAAGTGATTTTAGAGCATCATAAAATTATTTTAACACAATTACTTAGTTAGAAAAATTGCCAATAATGTTTAAAGTGGGATTGAAAGATTATACTACATATATAAGAGATGATATTATTTAAGACGACTTACAGATTATGAAAAATATATTGATCTTACAAATGATATTTAATATGTCAATTAGGCTGAGTCTATGCAATAAAAATTTCAAATTAAAAAATCAACCATTTATTTTCTTTTAATCATAAGTGTGATCTTAATTATTAAAGTTGTTCAATATCCATTACTTACTCAGGACAAAGCTACGGTGCCCCAGGTGCACGGTACCCCATATTTTTGGTAAATTACTTAGCAATCCCTCTTGTTTAACATTATCATTTGGCATATTATTATTGATAAATTAAAATTTAATTATATATTTAAATTATTTATTATTGATTAAATAGATTTTATATTGTTTCTAAAAATTGTTTAATATTATTGATAAATTAACATATTTTTAGAAACAGTATAAAATCTATTATATTGATAAATATTATTGATAAACTTATTATATATTTAAATTATTTATCATAGATTAAATTGATATTATATTATTTTCAAAAAAATAAAAAAATATATTTTATGTACTAAATTTTTTTTTCAAGTTATTGCCCTTATACTATCATTAATTTTAATAGTAAATTAAATCAATTGATGAAAATATAAAATTTAAAAATAATCCAAAATTATGTGTTAAACCTTTGACTATTTTACTTTTTTGAAAAACAATAGGGATGTCAATGTTAAAAACCAAAGAGAATACATCTATGCCGTTGAAATAAGTTCTGCGTTAGATCTAATGGAGTGGGTATAAAAAACTTGTTAAAAGAGCAATTCATTTAAATATTTAACTGAATTTAAATTAAAATAAGAAATAAAGTAACTTATTTTTTATTAGTTAAGTAATTTTCAATTGAAAAAGAGCTGTATGAGTAATATTATTGAAATATGATTAAAATTCTTATGAATTAAACATTTTCTTACAAATACTAGTGATAATTGCAGAGAAAGTACGATGAACCAAAGAAAACTTGAATATAAATACTCCAATGTAATTTTACACATGCAAATTATGAACCAATGATCTTTAGAGCATCATAAAATTATTTTAACAATTATTTATTTTAAAAAATTGCCAATAATGTTTAAAGTGGGATTGCAAAGTTTATGCTACTTATATAAGACATGATATCATTTAAGATAGCTTACAGATTATAAGAAATATATTGATCTTATAAATATTTAATATGTCAATTAGACGGGTCCAGCTGCCTTCCACCCGCTGGAAGGTACAACCTATTTTGTCCTCTAGTGTTGTGGTCGTTGGATATTTGATAAGTTGATCTAACGGTTCTTGTTCGGCAGCATGAAATTGAATTTCAATTGGCAACCGTTTCATGAACTTTGCAAGAGACAATTATCTACAAAAATATTTTTTAAAAAAATCTAATTTTTCCCTTTCATCTGCCGCCGCCGCCGCCACCCACAACCCCTTAATATCATCATCAACATCCCAATCCTTAGCCACCATCCACAAGCTCTAACAACCACCATGACCACCATCACAACCACCACTCCTCACAACCCCTAGCCACCACTACAAACATTCACAATTACATGTCCATTTTTAACATGTTAGATTACGTGTCCATTTCTAACATGTTAGATTTTACTATTGTTTAATCCAAGGGTTAGACCACAATGAGACAAAATATGGGGTACCTTCCAACGGGTGGAAGGTAGTTTCGGCCCAATTAGACTGAGTCTATGCAATAAAAATTTTAAATTAAAAAATGAACCCTTTATTTTCTTTTAATCATAAGTGTGATCTTAATTATTAAAGTCATTCAATGTCCATTACTTATTTATTTTTTTAATTACCTAAATGACATTGAAAACTCTACTCAATAATAATTTGTTCAAATGTTTTATTTTAAAGTAATTGGAAACTGCAAATGAAACAAATGCTTGAAATTACATACGGCCTAAAATTAGATTTTCATTTTTCAATGTTGCAGTGACTTTGATCTTGATATTGAAAATTTATTTGTAACTTATATAAAGGCCTCAATGTTATCATAATTGGTTAGTAAGGCTATGTAGGGAGCATGGATAAATTTGGGATTGGATTATATTTTTGGAACTAAAAAATTAATTTCATCCAATGTTATGTTTGGGTGTCAGAACTAGCAACTTAGTCTAAAATTATTGAAATTATTAGTGTTTTATATTATAATCTTTTCATTCCCACTTTAAACATTATTGGTAACTTAAATAATTTTTTAAATTAAATATAAAAATTAATTTAATTAAATATAAAAATCATTTAAATTAAAGATTAACATTAATTTCATAATTTTTACCTAAATTTTATATTATATTAAATACTAAAATTCTATTCGATAATGTATTATCATTTATTTAAGAATGTTTAGGTTTTTAGTATGTTATATTATTATTTAAATTACTTTTTTATTTACATATAAACATAAATTAATATTTACTAATTTAAATTTATTATAATTTGTTAAATAATAAAAGCTAAATGATTATATTGAAAATATAAATAGTATTCTAATGTATTATAGTCTAAATCTTACCCCTATGAGTTTATTTTATACACCTTTTATTATATTAACCACATTTATAATGAAGTGCAATGCAACAAAAAATTCTAACCAAATATGAGTTAGCATGAAAATAATATTTTAGTACAATATAATACAATGTAATGTAAGCTGACAAATGGATATTTAATGGAAGTAAAAAATGCATATGATTTGTGGGTCTCTCAAAAGACAACAAAGAAACCAATATGATACACTAATTCTATTCTCTTTAATGGTGTCTTTACTAAATGGGAATCAGAATGAGTTAAAATTGAAATGGGCTTGAATTGAAATAAAGAATTAGAATCAGAATAAGTTGTTTATTAAAGTTGTATGAATCAGAATCGAAATAAATTTTATTCAAATTGATGTGTTTATTTTCTCTTGAAATTAGAATGGACTATTACAAGTTACTAAAAAATCATTTAGTAATTGTTGTCTCTAGTATTATTTGTACCTGTTATAATGTTAACAGTAATAAGAATAAAAATAATACTAAAAATGAAAATAATAATAATAATAATAATAATGACAATTATAATAAAATTAATAAATTATTATTATTATTACTACTACTAGTACTGAAGACCGCCTGGTGAAGATTGGATAGTGAAGATGAAGACGATGATCTTGGCAACCAACTACTGCTTCAAAGATGATGTGCCCAAATGGAGACAACCAACGATGACCAGCCAACTAGATCCCAATCTCGATGTTTTGATCTCGCATGACCACTGATAAAGCAATGTGTGATGCCAGTGTTGTGATTTCTTTTTATTTATTTTTTAATTTATTGAGGGTATTTTTGAAATTTAGTAATTTTAATATGGGCAAATTGAATAGTCAAGGGAACTGATTCCCAACCCTCTTAAGAATTAGTCTCTCATTCTCTATTTCTAATTTGATGTGGGTCCTATTATTTCAATTTTAATTCTTACATTTATTTGTAAAATAAATGATATTAATAAGTTCGATTTCCAATTGGAGAAGTAAACACATCATAATATTTATTTAGATGCTTCCATGCCATAATCTCATTGGTCCATTTTTCTTAACGCCTTAGATTCAACTTCAAGATTCAAGATCCAATTTGAAGCAAACACAACTACAAAACAAATATACGAAGCCTGCGGCTGACTGGCTGTGGCCAAGCAAATGTACTCATAGTGACCGAACCATATCATATTATCTTACGCCAGAAGTTAAACAATGTTCCCATTCCACGTGTCACTCTCTGACCAATCCCCAAACTTTCTACATATTTCCAAAGAAACCCTTACCAAGTCAAGATAATTACCTTCACTCTACTCATATAAATACTGTCCTCGATTCAGCTGATGACGACATATCCTTACAGTCTTTATTGAAAAGGAAAAATTATAAAAAATTATCCTCGTTCCCTAAAAATCTAGGGTTTCTCAAGAATCGCTAAACATATATCCCAATCATTGAAAATCTCAATTTAACCTCTCTAGGGTTTTGATTGTCGAGGATTCGCTTGCAAATTTAGTATTTTTTAGTGGATTTTGCTTGTCTCGTATGCTTCAATTGTTGTTCGGTTCTGAAAATAATTTGGAATTTTAGGGATTTTCAGATTATTTGGTTTTGTTTGAGTGCAATTTCCTCTAGTTACGGTTTCAGTTAGAAGGGTTAAGTGCAATTTCGAATTTATTTATAAAATTTAAATTAAAATTCATAGAACGATTGGGCGTTTAATAATTAATTGATGGCTAGCGATGCTACAACGGCGGCCGCAGCTCCGGAAGAAGCAGGGGCGGTGGAGGAGTATGATAGCGATCCAGATGAAGTGAAACACTCTCTTGCGAAGCGCAGAAGGTAAGCCAGCGATGACGAGGAGGAGACAGAATTTGGGCGTCGAATGAATTGAAGGGTACGCATTCACTCTTACGATGAATCTGATGGCCAAGGTGGTGCTGCAGCTGAGTATGATGATGATGAAGAAGACGAAGAGGAACATGACAGAGAATTAGAAGAAGAAGATGAAGAAGGGAATGTTTATGAGGATGAAGAGGAAGAAGTTTATGAAGAAGAGGAGAGGAATGATGGGGCGGTTACGGTCAAAGGAATAGAGGGTAATGGTGCAAGGAGGAGTGCGGAGGGGGGCGGTGGAAGTGAGTAGAGGGGATAATGATAATGGCAATGGTGCTAAAAGAATGATTCAGCAGAGGAGGGAATGGAGGAAGTGAAGAAGGAGAGTAATGAGCCTTTTGCACAGCAGCTGGGGGCTTTTTTAATGGGACAATGTTGCAGGTCCACACAGGTATTACTTGATTTGAGTGACAATTTATAAATAACTAATAGCTGTACTTTCATTAGGGTTTGTCAGTTAGTCTAGTTTTGTTTTTTGGTGCTGTATAATGATTGTTTGCTGGAATCTGTCTAGAAGGTTTTAGGTTGCAAGGAGAGAAAGTTCTCAAATAAACATCCGTGCAAGGAGAGAAAGTTCTCAAATAAACATCCGTGCAAGGAGAGAAAGTTCTCAGAGAAGGGATGCCAGCGATGAGGAGGTGGCGGAGGATGAGAGAGATTCAGAGCTTCCAATCGCTCAATGTGTCTACATTCCTGCGGGAGAAGTGGAGGCTGTGGATGAGTGTGAGAGCGATCCAGATGAAGTGAAACATTCTCTCGTTATGCGCAGAAGGGAAACAAGCGATGATGAGGAGGAGTAGACAGAATTTGAGCGTCGAATAAATTGAAGGGTCCAGATTCACTCTTACATTGAATCTGATGGCCAAAGTGGTGCTCCAGCTGAGTATGATGATGATGAAGAAGACGAAGAGGAACATGACAGAGAATTAGAAGAAGAAGATGAAGAAGGGGATGTTTATGAGTATGAAGAGGAAGAGGAAGAAGATTTTCATGAAGAAGAGGAGAGGAATGACGAGGCGGTTAAAGTCAAAGAAATAGAGAGTAATGATGCGAGAGGAGTACGAAGGGCGCAGTGGAAGTGAGTAAAGGGAATTATGATAATGGCAATGGTGCTAAAACAATGATGCAGCAGAGGAGGGAATGGAAGAAGGGAAGAAGGGAAGAAGGGAAGAAGGAGAGTAATGAGCCTTTTGCACAGCAGCCGGGGCTTTTTATATGGGACAATGTTGCAGGTCGACACAGGTATTATTTGATTTGAGTGACAATCTAAAAATAACTGATAATGATTGTTTGCTGGAATCTGTGTAGAAGGCTTTTGGCCTAGTAAGTTGAAAGGAGAGAAAGTTCTCAAGTAAACATCCGTGCTTTGTGGAATATAATTAATAAGTACAAAGCATACTAAATTACTTGACAGATTGATGCTGAGCTAATCATGAGCTATGATAGCATTATCATTGCTTTGTGTATTTTTATTAGGGCTTGTCTATTTCAAAGTGTGCAGTGTAGAAATTTTAGCTTAAGTTTGAGTGATGAAGTGTTAGGTAGGTTTCTGTTTGGCATAGTTAAGTGGTTGATATGAACTATCGAAGCAAATAAGGGGCAGGATATCTAGTTTTGGGCTTGATCTTAGTTTGAAGATGGCCACTGATTATGCAGCTAGGTACGTATTAGTGTTTGTAGATTTCTAAATGCTTTCTGTCAAATGTGACTGGATTATTACTAGAAGTACATGGATCTTGCATTTAATTAATTATATACCCATTTGTAATGTTCAAAATGAAAATGTCCTGTTGCTTAAAATTATGCATTCAAGACATCATTTTGAAAATCCATGGTTCTAATGTTTCTCTAAATTCAGTAATACAAGTTTTGTCAATTACTGTTGGATGCAGTGGCCTGAATAGTTTAATATGCATTGCAAAAAAAAAGTTGAGAAAGAAAACTAAAAATTTCCGTGCGTTCTGCTGGAAATTTAATTAGCTTCATTTGAGCATTAATTGCTGGCATGATCTCTTAGACTTCTCTTGCATTGAATGAATGGATGAGTGCTAATCCATGCAAAGACTTCCATGCACGCACAATGAATGCTGCAGCAAAGGTATGGTAAAATGTCAGCAAGCTTGGCCCAAATTATCAAGCTGGTTTGGTGGCTGCTAGATTTGTTCATCCGGATTTTGGACCATTTTCCTTGACAATGAGAAAAGCTCCAAGATCTGTAAATTGAAATCTCATTGAAGTGCCGAAAGAGAGATGGAAGTGAATAACTAGAGAGTTAGTGAAAAGATGGTGCAGTGACTGTGGGAAGTTTTGGGTATAATTGGGGTGGATGTGAGATAAAATAATGTGAGAGTGAGGTTGTAATAATTTTTCACGTTGGGAAATTTTTTATCTCGTTGTCCTCAGCGATTGTGGTTTTTATTTCGGTAAAAGAGTTTTTCGGATAACTCTTGTGTTGTGCGATTTGAGTACTCTCTATTTTATTTTTTTATTTGTTATTTATTTGATGTATTGCTAGCAGAGATCTTGGGTGGAAACCAAAAATTCCCAACAATAGCCAATTGTTTTAAACTCTATTCCGGACAGAGCATGAAGGGATTCACTTAGCTAATTTTGTCTTTTATGCTTGAACGTCACTTGATTTCATCTCGTCCGTTATCTTTATTAAAGTTGTATATGTTGGAGTATTGGGTTCATCACAAGGATCGTATAATGGCTAAGGAACGAGCACAGTTTATCAGCTGCACTCAAGTGTAGCAGAGTATTTGGATTCAAGACCGTTAGAAGGTTGTTGCAGATGCAAGGCTGTTGTTGTGTAACTGTATGCCATGCTCGCACGTGCGCTGTAACAAATTGCTGAGCTGGCACCGGATATTTTAAGCTAATATTAGTAATTAGTCTAGAGTGTTCTAATTTATTCTATAAATAGCTCATTTGAGCTTAGAAGTTAGAACCTTAAAGGTGTATCCTATGTTTCTGTTACTTCTGATACAGATTTTCTCTATTAATTTTTCTTTCACTTTCTCTTCCATTTTCATGATCCCCAAACACTATCAATCCATGCTTTTCTAAAGTATTAGCTGTCTATTTCTACGAACATAGAATTGCTGTTTCAAGAAACAAATTAGATATTTAACAGGGCTAAGTAAAGGGCAAATAAGATATTGGGCCAATGGACCTAACGTGACAAGATCTTGAATGAATTGTCTCTTTCTTTTCTCCAAAAATCTTTTGTTAATTTTTATGTTCCGTCAACTTTTTTCCCCTTTAGCACTAAAATTCATTTTTGATACTTTATGCAAAAATTATGATGAAAATGAGTCACTTTAGAACATCAATAATTTTTATTACATCCAAGATAACGACAACTACACTTAGATCACTCTTCTTTAGTTGAATTATATAGTTAATAAAGTTGGCTTAGCAAAATATAATTCTTGACTGTTGTAATTGAGGGCTAGTATTCTTTGGTTTTAGTTGTAGGGCTTATAACGCGGTGCAACAGTTCTTGGTGGGCTCGAATTATTCTTCGGTTTCAATTCTTTACGGTTCGTAATTAAAAATTCCTATATCACAATTAGAACTTACAAACAAATTAAAGTGAGTTAAATCAAACGTATAAATTTAAGGTCTGTTACAAACTTCTAAAAAAGATTTTCTCTGTTCTTTTTTCTTTCACTTTCTCTTCCATTTTTCCAATCCCCAAACACCACCAATCCCTCATTTTTTTTATTATTAGCTGTCTATTTCTACAAACATAGAACTGCTGTTTGTTTGTCTAATTACTTTCAAGAAACAAAACTCTGTGTCATGTGGTCTCTTCGTTTATTGGCTTGTGAGCATATAAGATATTGGGCCAATGGGCTTAACGTGACAAGTTCTGGAATTGAATGGCTCCTCTTTTTTTCATAAATCTTTGCTTAATTTTTTTGTTCCCTCAACCTTTTTTGGCCTTTCGCGCTAAAATTCTTTTTTTGATACATTATGCAAAAATTATGATGAAAATGAGTTACTTTAGAACATCAATAAAGTTTTATGACATCTATAATAAGACAACTATAGTGAGATTACTCTTATTTAGTTGAATTATATATAATAAAATTAGTTTAACAAAATCTAACCCATCAGTGTTCCATATCACATGATTAACGTATTTAAAAAATCTTAGCTGTTCTGTCGCTTGTTTTACAATTCTTTTATATATCTTTGAAACTTTCTGCTTCCTGACACATCATATTGTTCTCAATTCGTCTAAATTATTTTTTTCTTCGAACACTGCAGCAACAACCGGTATAAAATAGACTGAACTCATTTAATGGGAATTTTTCTCATTGGTCTATTTCTCTTCTCACCTTAGGTTCCTCTAACAAACTTAAAAGATGTTCCCCATCCCACGTGCCCCCAAATCTTCGTATTTCCAAACAAACCCCTGCCAAATAGAGAAGAGGATGGCTTTTATTGCAAGCTGTAGAACATTATGGCCATGGGACATTGGATCAAAATCAAACCAATGGATTGTAAAGCAAAATTACCGATTAAAAATTCAACCAATTGAATCGGTTTGGTGTCACTTAAAAAATAAATAATATATAAAACAACACAATTATCATATTAATGAGCCACTGTTAAATTCATTCAGTCAGTATTTTTTTTTTTTTTGCATTTTCAATGAATACTTAATATGGAAAACAATCTGTCCCATTGAGCACTGTTTAAATAATTCCCTAGTTTGTTTAACACGCAAAGAATATTCTTATTCGGCCAATCCGTTAAAATTTGTTAAAATCGTTTAATTTATATAATTTATAAAAAAAATTGAGCTTCAAATAATGTAGATAGAATTGTTAATTATTTTAATATTCAGATAAATTGATATATGTCATTATATTATGAGTGGATGAAATATCCAATAGAAAAAAAAATGTTTGTATTCGTCATTTTTAGTGGGAATCTATATAGTGTAACTTATCCATAAAAATGGTTGCCGACTTATCTTGTTTCTCATTTTGTTTAATTTTCATAAATTTGACTCATGATTAATTGTGAGTGAAGATTTTTTTGGAAAACAATCTGGTCTTTCATTTATTTTGTAGGATTTAAAAGATTAAAAAACTTTAATACATATAATTTTATGTTCGAAACTAAATACTGGTAGCATAGCTGCTTCTATAAATAACTCATTTGTGCTTCCAACTTGTTATTTGTATTTCACGTTTTTGTTTCTCTTCATAAAGATTTTCTTTTTTTTCTTTTTTCCATTTTTCTTCCATTTTCCCGACTCCCAAACACCACTAATCCTTGATTTTCTAGAGTATTAACTGTCCGTTTCTACGAACATAGACCTACTGTTTGTCTAAATACTATCAAGAAACAACGTACTCTGTCGCGGGATCTCTTCGTTTATTGACTTTTGACTTGTGAACGGGGCTAATTAAAGGGCGTTCTTTTCTTCAAGAAAGAATGCAAATAAAGTACTATCCATGAGACACGTTAAAAATTATTTTACATAAAAAATGATAATAATCATAATAATCGGTTAAGGATCGACAAAAAATGTTATAACCTATAAAGCATGGATAATTAATTAATGGGAATGCACCTCTCATCTTTACCATTCTCTGTCATTTTCATAATTCAGCTGTTTATTAATAAAGTGAATAAATTTATCTTTTAATAATATGTTTCTTGGTTGTTTTTTGTGTATTTTTGTGTACAATTTTGTGTGCAAATAGCATTATTCATTAGTAATTAGTTTGAAGTGTTCTAATTTCTTCTAACAAGTAGCTCATTTTAGCTTAGGACCTGTAACTAGTATTTTATGTTTCTGTTAATCTTTAATAAAGATTTTCTCTATTTTTTTTTTCCTTTTACTTTCTCTTCCATTTTCCCCGACTCCCAAACACCACCAATCCTTGATTTTCTAGAGTATTAGCTCTCTATTTCGACAAACGCAGAACTGTTGTTTGTCTAACTACTTTCAAGAAATAACGTAGTCTGTGGTTTATTGACTTGCGAACGGGGCTAATTAGTCACGGTCCGATTGTCTGACTTCTCCATTGACTCGGTCAATTCACGACCTTGACCTGCACAGTTGATACAAACGGACTTCTCCATTTGAGGTGCACAAAACTTTCTTGAGTCATTTTGTTTGGTGATGATGAATTGGATGTCAGTTCATGAGTTTCATGATGAAGAGGACCAAAAACATTATTTTATTATTTAAAGAAGACTAACAATTATTTCGATGGTCATTTTATTATTATTTTTTTAAATATCCAAGGTGCTTGACTTCTTTACACAGAATTACAAAGCAAAACAATTAAGAAATTAAATACTCGTCATCCAAGTGAGAAGAGATTGGGTTGTTGATACAGTAAATAAAAGAAAAATCGATTAAAAGCACAATAATTCAATAATTTCATTTGGTGATAATGAATTGGTTGTCAAGTCATGAGTTTGATGATGCACAGAACGAAAAACGTTATTTTATTATTTAAAATATGACTAACAATTATGTTGATGGTCATTTTATTATTTAAAATATGCAAATGGAATCTTACCGAACTATAGTGCTTGACTTCTTCATACAATGCTTGACTTCTTTGTACAGAATTATAAAGTGAAAGAAATTACGAAATTAAATACTTTTCATGAAGATGACGCTTTTATAGACTTTTTTTCTTTTTTCTTTTTTTCTTCAGTGAACATATTAAAAATTTAGTTTTTTGTCATCATGACTAGAACAGTAAAATGAAAATAGTCCTCATTTTGACGATTGACAAAAATGTTGTACTCATACCGATTAATGGGCCACTGATTTCGTCTTCTTAAAAAATTATTATTGCAGTGAGGCAATTGGATCGAAGATGGACGATTTCCATATTTGCCTAACCTAAGTGATAAGAATTGTCATATGGGACATAATCTGATTTATTTTGCTTGACTGTATTCCAAGAGACAGTCATATCTACTAAATGAAACAAATCTTGCTTTTCTAGAGAAATAATGCAATATGCAATTATAACAACACAATTATCATATTAATGAGGCACTGTTAAATTCGAATATTTTTCTTTTTCATTTTTAATGAATGTTTAATATGACAAACAATCTGTTCCATTGAGCACTGTTTAAGTCATTCAATGAAAATGAATACTTCTATACAAAACAATTATTCCCTTGTTTATCTGACACACAAAGAACTTTCTTGCTCAGCTCGGCGGTCAATCCTTTAAAGTTTGTTAAAATTTAGTCAATTGATGAACGAGACATAACCCAATAAATCGTTTAATTTGTGTAATTGATAAAAAAATTGAACTTCAAATAGAATGATTAATTTTTTTTCAATATTTAGATAATTGATATATGTCATGTTATTATGAGTGAAAGAATGAAGTGTCTGATAGAAAACACAATGTTTATGTTTGTATCAAAAATTTTAAGTGCGAATCTATTTAGTGTATAGGAAATATATAAAAATAGTTACCAACTTGTCTTGTTTCTCATTTTGTTTAATTTTCATAATTTGACTAAGGATTAATTATGAGTCAAGGGTTTATTGGAAAAATATGATCTTCCATTTACTATTAAAGATTAGCGTGATTTAATTATTTAATGGTTGTTCAATTTTATTGGTTACCAAATTCTCTAGGATCGCATGTAGTTTATACTTTTATATTAAAAAAAATAAAAACTGTCAACAAGCATTAATGTCATTTGACGCATGAAAGACAATTAGTCCCATTTTTTGTCCTGTTTACTTGAACACCACTAATTCCACTAATTCCAAGAATTTATCCAAAAAAAAATATAGTTACTCTTCTTTTTTTTTTTTTCGATCTGTTAATGAATGCTCCTACTCCTATCGGTTCTATATCCAACTCGACCTCGGAAGCTAATTCGCGTGGGCTTTGTTGGAATAATGGTATCGATTGGTATCGAAGAGAGCAGATGAATATCTTATGTGAAATTCATTGATGAATGCCCGATCGAACACCACTAATTCCAACAATTTGTCAAAAAAACATCTTTGAGTTTAAGGAATTAATGTAGCACGAATGGCCAAATTTTTCAACTTTTTAAACATTTGATATATGTCATGTTCTGACTTAGTACGAGAAGAAAATTATAGAATTTTTTTTAAAATTAATGGAATTATTTTACGATAAAACTATCACAATCACATTTAAAATATTCTTTAAATTTTCACTATTTCTACTGTTATTCTTTAAACTCTTTCTGAACAGAGCATGAAGAGTCACTTATCTAAATATGTTTTTTTGTGCTTTCACTTCACTTGATTCATCTTATCCCTCTTTTATAGAACCTGCAACTCGTATTTTACGTTTCTGTTACTTTCTCTTCCATTTTCCCGACTCCCAAACACCATCAATCCTTGATGTTACAGAGTATATTAATTAATTAATGGGCCACTAATTCTTCTTCTTAAAAGAAAATTTCTGTAGGGAAATTGGAAAAAAGGCTAATTCAATTTAATTTTGATAGGTGCGAGAGAAGGATAGGACCGTCCAATTAAATTGCAAGTAGGCATTCCCACCATTCGTGTCTCATGCTTGTCATATTTAAATTTAAAAATCACACCATGTCAGTATGGTGATGATGTGGAATTGTTTCACCGAAATTTTTATCTTCGTAACTGTTGTAGAAAAAAGCGTGCTCCCAGTGGATGCTTCTATTGAGTGGCAGAATCAGGATTTTATTTCGATGGTGGCCATAATAATTAAACTACTGATTAAGTTGGTTGTGACATAAGATCAACGTTGTATAATTTTTTGGATATTATCTCAATTTTACTTCTGTAGGTTTGTTGTTTGTATATTATCTCAATTTTAAAAAAAATGTAATTGCAATTATCAAACAAGACTAATCCCAACAATTTATCCAAAAATTTTTTATGATAGAATGGCTAATTTTTTTAATCGACTTTCTGGATAAATGATAATTTTTTTGATAGAAATGTTACTTAAGCATTACAGGAAGAAAATTATAGAATATTTTTTTGAATTAATAGTATTACTTTACGATAACACTATCACAATCTAATTTTTTAAAAAATAAAGTTATTCTTTAAATTTCGCATTACTATTCCTACTTTTCTTGTTATACTACTTAATGGCACTGGTGAAGCCTCGAATTATCAAACAAAAGGCAAAAATAGTTCAACATCTGCTGTCCCACTGAGCATTGCTAAATTCGTACGATAAAATGAGTACTTATATTAAAAAAACAATCAGTCTCATTGCGTGCTCTTTCATTGACATAGGCAATTTTCTGTCAACTTGTGGCACTTTTATGAATTTTCAAGACGGGTGAATTTTTCAAATTTAAAAGAAAAAAAATACAGAAATGTAATTTCAATTTATCCAAAAATTTGAGTTTCAAGGAATACAGCATTTATTATATGTCATGTTAATATAGAGAAGAAAATTTTAAAAACTTCTTTTTGGATGAATAAAAGTATTTTCTGATAAATTTTTCACAATCATATTTAAAAAATTTCACTCCTCTTGGTACATAATTTAAGAATTTAACATTATAAATTAATCTTTTTAATCAAAGTAATAATCTCTCCTCGGTCTACAAATGATAAAATTTAATTATCTGTTGACGATATTTGCTCCAAATTCACGAAAATAAAATTTCTAACAGAATTATGAAATTCGTTACTAGAAAATTGTATAAAAGTTGTGAGAATAGAAGGTTTGATCATAGGAAATTAATATAACCCTATCCGATGCAAAAATGATTGTAAAGAAAAACAAAAGTCACGGGCTTATTTAGAAAAAAGAAAAAATTACATTCCATTTTCCAGTTATTAAAGTAATTCTAAAATTGCTAGGATCACAAAGGATAGGCTTTGGTTGACTGAGGTCAGCCTTAACGCTTTTCTCCTCTACATTCTTAGAAATTTTGGTTTCACTATAAATACTCGGTATATAACAAACTTATAAGTGTTCTTGCATTACCAATCCAATTAAGCACACGCTGACAATATAAATACTATTACCACAGACCGTCTACTCATGATCGAGTACTACTCATTCTGACAATATAAATACTATTGCTCAGGATGATGAGCAGATTTCTCTTACTCCATTGTTTTATTCTTATTTCCTTATTTATCGCAGCTGCAACAGCCAACAGAAGTACTATTACCACAGACCGAGATGCTCTGCTTGCCATGAAAGCTCACATAACTCATGATCCAACCAATTTCTTCGCCAAAAATTGGAATACAGGTACTCCTGTCTGCAACTGGACAGGCGTCACTTGTGATGTCCATAGCCATAGAGTCACAGTCTTGAATATTTCTCGTTTAAATCTCACCGGCACCATCCCTTCTCAACTCGGGAATCTTTCGTCTCTACAATCACTCAATCTGAGTTTTAATCGACTTTCTGGTTCCATTCCCTCCGCCATCTTCACCACGTATACACTGAAACATGTTAGTCTCGGTGAAAATCAACTCTCTGGGCAAATTCCTACAAATATTTGTAGTAATCTTCCTTTTCTTGAATTTTTTTCTTTGACCGGAAACATGTTCCATGGCGGAATACCGTCCACTCTATCAAATTGCATATATTTGCAAAAATTAGGTTTGGTAAACAATAATTTCTCGGGGGCCATACCTAAAGAAATCGGCAATTTGACCAAACTTAAGATATTATATCTTGGCGGTAACAGGCTCCAAGGTGCGCATGATCACGAAGTTTAATTATGAAAATTGTTGCATAAGTTGTAGTATGAATAATGTTCCATAATACAGTTTACACACGTTGATTAATTTGCAGGAGAAATTCCTCGAGAGTTTGGCAATCTTGCCGACTTGGAGTGGATGTCGTTGGCAGGCAACAATCTCCAAGGCATGATTTTAAACTTTTTGCAATTTTATTTTAGCTTTGCTTGCTTCTGTATTAATTCGTTTGTTTATTAATTATGCAATGATTTATTTCTTTTCTTTCAGATAGAGACAAAGCTCCATGTCTCCCCTCACTCATTTCATTCTTTAATTTATGCAGATAAAAATAAAAATAAAATCTTTGGTAATTTTCTTTTGTCATTTTGCCACATCCGTTTTGAAGCTCCCAATTAAGTCGATGAATTAGAATGATGCTTCACTCTTATTCTTGTCAGCCCAATTCTTATATAATTGAAGAGTAAATTGTTATTATGATATTTGTCAGCCAATAAATTCTTTTTTCCCCCCCAAATATGAGTGATCAAATTGTTTGCGCATATATAAATGTACTTAATTTGCAGGAGGTATTCCACGGGAATTGGGGAATCTTACAAAATTGGAGATATTACAGCTGTTCACGAATAACTTATCCGGTAACTTTCTTTATGATATATATATATATATATATATATATGAGACATCTTCCGCTTCTTAATTAATAGATTTCAAGTCTCCCATTATAAATTCTCATATGAGGATGTGTCGTTACCTCTATCTAACATTATTCCGTTTTTTATTAGAAATTAGTTTGTGTTAATTCAAAATTCTGTAGCATTTAAAAAAATTAAAAACACGTGGAATAAATTGTTAATCTTTCTTCTTCACTGAATTTGAATTTCTCAAAAATAATCTTGACAAGTATGCTTCACTAATGATATGCATGTGTGACAACTTCATAAAATATTTTACATGGAATCACTAATTATCTCTAAAGATGCCATCAGTGATACATAATTTCTTAACAAGCACCATACCAAAAGAAATTAACAATTTTATTAATCTCAAAGAGTTACATCTTCACTGCAATTATGACATAAATTTTTAGTCATCAATCGCATAATATTTTATCTTAACTGATGATGATGTTCAGTCTTGGAATTTATAATATCTTGAAGGTTAGTAGCTTTGAAAATAAGAAATTGTTGATTTGCTAAAAAGTTAACTTAGTATTTAAGTTTTTCACTTGAAAATTTTGAAAAAAGTGTTGAGAACTAGCCCTCCTTAGTATTTCAGCGGATAAATATGAAAAATGGGCTAGAAGAAATTATTTTACTGCAATAAGAGTTAGAAAGAGAGGAGAAGTATAGTACTCATGCTTTATTCTACTTGGGCTTTGGGCTTGATTACACGGTCGAACACTTACACCTGTTATAATAATGGGCTTTTGCTTTCGCCGCACATCTGATAATTTCCTAACCTTCCAATTAGGTTGTAGCAATTTAAATATAAATAATAAAGCATACTAAAGCTAGCATTGGTGTATGGATGAGTGGTGTAAAAAGTGGATATGTTTTCATGTATTATTTATTCTCTAAAACATATCTAAATACAATTCTTTCAAAATACTGAGGAAATAGCACATGAAATCGGAAATATTTCATTGCGATGAGAATTCGTATACTCATTGTAGTAGAACATATAAAATAGATTATAAATTCATTATTCTTTGAAGCAAATCTGATTATAATTCCTTCAAAATTAAGTTTGTCATTAAATGATTTCTCAGGAGCCATACCAAAAGAAATCGGGAATTTGACCAAACTCAAGGAATTATCTCTTGGCTAATAAGGTGTGCATGATCACGAGTTTAATTATGAAAATTGTTGCATAAGTTATATGGATATCCTTAATAACCGCAAAGCAAACAAAAATCAAATAAAAGCTAACGAGACTCGAATATCCTAAACCTCAAAAGGAATGGTAATGGTATAATATGGATTCTCGTAGGCATATTTCACTTTGGACTCAACATTTATGGTTAATTTACAACTCTTTGTTGGAAAAGAAATTGCTTTATATTGTGGGAAAATAATGTTTAGAATCCAGATTGGGCCCAATTAGACTTATAGCTCAGCTCTGTGTCGATATTTGGGCCTTTACAAATAATTAATGGGCCAATTAATAATAATAAATAAATTACACACGGTCGAACACTTACACAGTTCCCTAGACACAGGCTTTCACTTTCACCACACATTTGATAATTTCTTAGCCTTCCCAATTAGATTATAGCAATTTATATATAAATAACTAAAGCGTACAAAAGCCACCATTGATGTACCGATGAGTGGCGTCAAAAGTGTATCTTGTTTTATTTATTATTGTTCTATGATACAAATCTGAATAATGGAATATAATGCTTTGAAAATACCGATAAACTAGCACATGAAATCGGAAAATATTTTACTGCAATAAGAATTCATATATTCATTGTAGTAGCACATATAAAATAGACTATAAATTTAATTTTAAAATACATTCTTATCTTCATATAAATTTTACATTACTGATTTAAATTAACATTAAAATATGTTGTTTCTTTTACTATGTTATTTTATTTACACAATGATGTGACTATTGGAATTAATAATACTTATAATTATTTTGTAAAATTTAATACTTTGTTAACATTTTATCTACATATAATAATTAAACTGAAACTTGTATTTAAAAAATTCTAGTTACGCATATTCATTTCATGACATAAAAGTGTATATTTATGCTAATTTACCATTATCAACAAAATGCTTTGAGACAAATAATCTAATTTATATTTTTATATTTAAAATACTTGCATTTATTATATTTTGAAAAAAATTTATTTGCAATTATTTTAAACAGTTTGATTCAAATTTTCGTAGTTATTAAAGTCATAGGGTATAAATGTATAATAGTCAAAAACAGATTTGTATGATCATTTTTCAATGTATAAATTTTCTTAGTTAGTAGGAAAAATTAGAAATTGTTGATTTACTCATAAATAAATTTAATGTTTAGCATTTCAATTTTGGAAAACTTGAACTAAATGTTGATAACTTTGAATCGGTCGAGCCGAGTTTCTCTTCCTTGACCCACGGACCCATTGAAAGTTCTATTCGAATTGAGTTTCCCGGTGCTTATAAAAAGCATTTCTTTTCCTTGTTGCAGTAATTTATTCACAAATGAGTTTATTAGCATCGAAGTTACCTGAGAGTCTGAGACCATGCTAGTAGGAGAAATTTGAAAAGAAATTATTTTACTAAATTAATTTATTTTATCTTCTTGTAACTGAAATACTACTTTTTTTTTTGGGCTATCACTGGGGCTTGATTTACTTTAATAGTAGCCCACTTTAGGCATTTTTACTTCTCACCACACAATTTGATCTTTTAATTCGTTTTAACCACATAATCTATCTATCTCTTACCTATTGCTTACTTAAATCTCATGCATATTTTACCTACTAATTTTTATAAATATTAGTCAAATATATTTTATTACGTTTCTCTCGTAACTGCTCCAAATGTGTACTATTAATACTTAACCCTCCCTTTTAATTTACCGTGCAATCTATCTATCACTTAAGTCAGATATATATTTTACCTATATTTTACCCCAAAAAATATAAAAATAAAAGAAAAATAATATGTGTAGCAATTTGCATATAACTAACAAAGCATTAACATCGTGTAGCCTTTCAATACTTCACGAGTGGCTTTTCTTGTGTGTTAGTGCTTGTAATAATTGTGTAGCGTATAAATGACATTTTATTATTAAAGTATGTCCATTTTTAGATATTACTTATTATTTGAAAAATAATCTGAATATAATTCTTTTAAAATATAGGGGAGATACCACTTGAAATTGGTAATCTCCAAAATCTGGAGGAGTTGGACCTTCGTCAAAACAAATTAATTGGTACTGTCCCAGTTGCAATCTTTAATGTGTCAACACTCAAATTACTTGGGCTTCAAGATAATTCTCTCTCTGGAAGTCTTTCGTCCATCACAGACGTCCGACTACCAAATCTTGAAGAGCTTGTTTTGTGGGGTAATAATTTCAGTGGCACAATTCCTCGTTTCATCTTTAATGCTTCTAAGCTCTCTATACTAGAATTGGAAGAGAACTCATTCTCCGGTTTTATTACCAACACATTTGGCAACTTAAGAAACCTTGAGCGGCTTAATTTACAAGATAATTATTTGACATCTTCAACTCCAGAATTGAGCTTTCTATCCTCGTTGTCAAATTGCAAGTCTTTAACAGTTATTGGCTTATCAAATAATCCACTAGATGGCATTCTTCCCAAGACGTCTATCGGAAATCTTTCTCATTCTTTGGAAGATTTTGAAATGCACAATTGTAACGTTAGTGGTGACATCCCTGAAGAGATCGGCAACTTGACCAACTTGATAACCATTGATTTAGGAGGCAATAAATTGAATGGATCGATTCTGATTACTCTTAGCAAATTACAAAAGCTTCAAGGTTTGGTTCTTGATGATAACAAATTAGAAGGATCAATCCCAGATGATATTTGTCGTTTAAGTATAAATTGGAGTTGGGTGGCAATAAGCTTTCAGGATCAATCCCTGCATGCTTCAATAATCTAATTGCTCTGAGGATACTGTCGTTGGGTTCCAATGAGTTAACTTCTATTCCATTAACTTTTTGGAACCTTAAGGATATCTTGTACCTCAACTTTTCTTCAAATTGTTTTACTGGCCCACTCCCATTAGAGATTGGAAATTTGAAGGTTTTGGTTGGAATTGATTTTTCGATGAATAATTTTTCAGGCATTATCCCAAAAGAAATTGGAGGCCAAAAATATCTAGAATATCTCTTCTTGGGATATAATAGATTGCAAGGATCGATTCCTGATTCATTTGGTAATTTGATAAGTTTGAAATTCTTGAATTTGTCCAATAATAATCTCTCTGGGGCAATTCCTGCATCTTTAGAGAAACTCTCATATCTTGAAGATCTAAATCTTTCTTTCAACAAGCTAGAAGGAGAAATTCCTAGGGGAGGATCTTTTGGAAACTTCTCAGCTGAATCATTTGAAGGAAATGAATTATTATGTGGTTCACCTAATTTACAAGTCCCGCCATGCAAAACTAGCATCCACCACACATCATGGAAAATTTCTCTTCTCCTGGGGATTGGCTTGCCATTGAGTACTACATTAATGATAGTAGTCATTTGGTTGATCTTTAGATATCGACAGAGAGGAAAACAACCATCGAATGATGCTAATATGCCACTAGTAGCAACGTGGAGAACATTTTCATACCTAGAACTTTGTCGAGCAACAGATGGATTCAGTGAAAACAATCTAATCGGCAGAGGAGGGTTTGGCTCTGTTTATAAGGCAAGACTTGGGGACGGGATGGAGGTTGCAGTGAAGGTCTTCAATTTGCAATGTAGAAGAGGATTTAAGAGTTTCGATATTGAATGTGAAATAATGAAAAGTATTCGCCATCGAAACCTTATCAAAGTTATTAGCAGTTGTTCAAATGAAGAGTTTAAAGGGTTGGTATTAGAATACATGCCTCAGGGAAGTTTGGAGAAGCATTTGTATTCGAGTCACTGCATTTTGGATATTTTTCAAAGACTAAACATAACGATAGATGTTGCATCAGCTTTGGAATATCTGCACTTTGGTTGTTCAACTCCAGTAATTCATTGTGACTTAAAGCCCAGCAATGTATTGTTAGATGATAATATGGTTGCTTATTTGAGTGATTTTGGCATCGCGAAGCTCTTAATTAGAGAAGATCAGTCTATGTCTCAGACGCAAACACTTGCCACAATAGGTTATATGGCACCAGGTTTGTTCAATATAAATATTTTCTATTTCTTGTAAACTTCCTAATAAGTTATTTATGTTTCATAATCTTCATTAGATGAGGAAATTATTATTAATGATATATCTTACTATGTAAATGTTGCAATTCATAGAGTATGGAAGAGAAGGACGAGTATCCACAAATGGAGATGTTTATAGCTTTGGAATTATGTTAATGGAAACTTTTACCGGGAAGAAACCCACAAATGAAATTTTTAATGGAGAAATGACATTAAAGCATTGGGTTAATGATTGGCTACCCATTTCCACTATGGAAGTTGTTGATGCTAATTTGCTAAGTCAGGAGGACGTACATTTTGTTGCAAAGGAGCAATGTGTGTCATTTGTCTTCAATTTGGCTATGGCGTAATCTCATGAGCAGAGAATCAATGCAAAAGAAATTGTAACAAAGCTCTTAAAAATTAGAGACTCATTACTTAGAAATGTTGGAGGCAGACGTATAAGACAACCAAATTTAAATTGATTCTACCCCTCCATTGCTTGCTATCCTTTTCAGAGACTTGAACGGTTATCCTTCATACCAGTTTTGTTAATATGTTTTGTTATTGCTCTTGCTCATGTTTGTTTCTCTATTTCTTTAATTTGCATGCATGTATTTTTCGTTCTCTTTTATGTTTTTGTTGGTTTGTATGTAGTTTGTTTTTAGGGGTAAGGTTGATTATGTCCTCCCCTAATTAGACGTATCCTTTTTATGTTTATTCAATAAAGCTTCTCTAATACTATCGAGGTTCATCAAAAGAAAATTTTTAATTAATTTCTTTTCTTTGACAGGTAATGAAATTCTAATCTTCATAGTGAATAACTTCAAAATAGAGTGTAAGAGTATTAGTAGTTATGGTTGTTTTTTGAACCTGGAGTCAAGAGCAATTTAATAGCAAAAAACAAGTCTCTTGTATTATAGGCAAAATTCTTTTCATTAATCTTATTTGTCTACATGTTCTCCTATTTTCTCCATTAATCTTCAATCAAGGTTGCATGCTTCCTCTTTGGTAAAGGAAAATATTACTCGCGAATATTTCAAATTTTCAATTTGACATGAGAGACTGTTTTGCCAGCCATTTGATAAAATGGATATGAGTGGAGTTTTCAATCATTACCTCCACCAAAATCCTTACAACGCCACTTTTTAATTTTATTTTTTAAAATACATTCAGTTTAATTTTAAAAAATAAATCCATTTGTTAAATTTAATCTTTTTCTCATAAATTTCAACCTAAAAAATATATTTCTTTTAAATTTTTATTATAAAATACTTACAAGTTCTAAACTATTAAATTATTTTCTTCTTATTATATAGTTTATATCTCCATAACTCTAAACTCCTATAATTTCTTAAAAAATATTTTTTAATTTAAAATATAAATATAAAATATAGAATGGAGTGAGTATAAAAAAACTTGTTAAAATAATAATTCTTTTAAGTATTTAACTGAATTTTAAATTAAAATAAGAAATAAATTATTTTTTTGGGAAATATTTAACATACCTCCAAATAAATTGACTTTTTGCACCGCGTCCCAAAAAAACTTGATTTGTTGCACCGCGCCTCCAATTCCGTTATTTTCTCAATTAAGTTTAACGGTGAGATTGAAAATTAAAGGAAAAATAATAGTGGTGACAATGTACATGTAACATCAATAAATTTTTATGACATCTATAATAAGACAACTATAGTGAGATTACTCTTATTTAGTTGAATTATATATAATAAAATTAGTTTAACAAAATCTAACCCGTCAGTATTCCATATCACATGATTAACGTATTTAAAAAATCTTAGCTGTTCCGTCGCTTGTTTTAAACCCTGCAGCAACAACCGGTATAAAAAAGAATGAGCTCATTTAATGGGAATTTTTCTCATTGGTCTATTTCTCTTCGCACCTTAGGTTCCTCTAACAAACTTAAAAGATGTTCCCCATCCCACGTGTCTCCAAATCTTCGTATTTCCAAACAAACCCCTGCCAAATAGAGAAGAGGATGGCTTTTATTGCAAACTGTATGAACGTTATGGCCATGGGACATTGGATCAAAATCAAACCAATGGATTGTAAAGCAAAATTACCGATTAAAAATTCAACCAACTGAATCGGTTTGGTGTCACTTAAAAAATAAATAATATATAAAACAACACAATTATTATATTAATGAGCCACTATTAAATTCATTCAGTCAGTATTTTTCTTTTTCCATTTTCAATGAATGCTTAATATGGAAAACAATCTGTCCCATTGAGCACTGTTTAAATCATTCCCTAGTTTGTTTAACACGCAAAGAATATTCTTATTCGGCTCGGCAGCCAATCCGTTAAAATTTGTTAAAATTCATTTAAGTGATGACTGTGATATGACTCGATCAATAGTTTAATTTGTATAATTTATAAAAATTTGGGCTTCAAGTAATGTAGATAGAATGGTTAATTATTTTAATATTCAGATAAATTGATATATGTCATTATATTATGAGTGGATGAAATATCCAATAGAAAAAAAAAATGTTTGTATTCGTCATTTTTAGTGGGAATCTATTTAGTTTAACTTATCCATAAAATGGTTGCCGACTTATCTTGTTTCTCATTTTGTTTAATTTTCATAAATTTGACTCACAATTAATTGTGAGTGAAGAATTTGTTGGAAAAAATCTGGTCTTCCATTTAAAAGATTAAAAAACTTTAATACATATAATTTTATGTTCGAAACTAAATACTCGTAGCATTGCTGCTTCTATAAATAACTCATTTGTGCTTCCAACCTGTTATTTGTATTTTACGTTTTTGTTTCTCTTCATAAAGATTTTCTTTTTTTTTTCTTTTTTCCATTCACATTTCTTCCATTTTCCCGACTCCCAAACACCACTAATCCTTGATTTTCTAGAGTATTAACTGTCCGTTTCTACAAACATAGACCTACTGTTTGTCTAAATACTATCAAGAAACAACATACTCTATCGCAGGATCTCTTCGTTTATTGACTTTTGACTTGTGAACGGGGCTAATTAAAGGGCATTCCTTTCTTCAAGAAAGAATGCAAATAAAGTACTATCCATGAGACACTTTAAAAATTATTTTACATCAAAAATGATAATAATGATAATAATCGGTTTAGTGTAACCCCATTATTACTTAGTGACTGTCCGATTGTCTTCTCTTTCATTGACTTCGCAACTGTGACTTCTAAGTTGGGTTAAGGATCGACAAAAATGTTATAACCTATGTTGATGCCGAAAAACGACCTCAACAGCTGAATTTGTTTCTTTTAGGGAATTACAGCGCGAATCCAAGCTCAATCGCCAATGATTGTAATTTTCTGTACCTGTCAATCAGAAAACACGGTTAGGATACGCCGGTGGGGTTCCTAAAAAATTGTGTATAAAGAGATAAAAATGAAAGGGAAGAATTGTAAATGAGTTCAAAATAAAGGAATTTTCCGGTAGAGAAACTCAAAATGTGGTAGGGAATGTTAAGGCTCTTAGATAGGTCACTTGTAGAGTTTTTGGTTCATTTTTGCTAACCCCTTCACCTGATGCGCTCTTCAGTTTAAATAGACTCTTAGTCGTATACGGTTACCTCCTTAACTTCAGCCCACTTTCTTCAGCAGTTGCAAGTGGTTGTCAGTTGGAGGTGGTTTAAATAGATCGTGGCACACAACTTCCCTATAAATTAGGCCACGTTCTCTTAACTAGCAATTTTCCATGTCAAGCTAATTCTCAGGTCGGACAAGAGAATTTCAAGGTCGGATTACTTCACTTTCAGATCAGACAGATGAATTTCCCAGTGGTTCATATAGCGTTGAGGTTGTACTCTTAACTTAGGTCATTCACATAGATCTTAGGTCGTACTTGTAAACCAGGTCGCCAACATAGGTTGTACTTATGATATCTTAGGATCAATACCAGAAAGTCATTGCCGGTGTTGGAAACTAATAGAAAATTTTTCTCAAAACCCAACAACCTATAAAGCATGGATAATTAATTAATGGGAATGCACATCCCATCTTTACCATTCTCTTTGTCATTTTCATAATTCAGCTGTTTATTAATAAAGTGAATAAATTTATCTTTTAATAATATGTTTCTTGGCTGTTTTTTGTGTATTTTTGTGTACAATTTTGTGTGCAAATAGCATTATTCATTAGTAATTAGTTTGGAGTGTTCTAATTTCTTCTAACAAGTAGCTCATTTTAGCTTAGGACATGTAACTAGTATTTTATGTTTCTGTTAATCTTTAATAAAGATTTTCTCTATTTTTTTTTCCTTTCACTTTCTCTTCCATTTTCCCCGACTCCCAAACACCACCAATCCTTGATTTTCTAGAGTATTAGCTCTCTATTTCGACAAACGCATAACTGTTGTTTGTCTAACTACTTTCAAGAAATAACGTAGTCTGTGGTTTATTGACTTGCGAACGGGGCTAATTAGTCACGGTCCGATTGTCTGACTTCTCCATTGACTCGGTCAATTCACGACCTTGACCTGCACAGTTGATACAAACGGACTTCTCCATTTGAGGTGCACAAAACTTTCTTGAGTCATTTTGTTTGGTGATGATGAATTGGATGTCAGTTCATGAGTTTCATGATGAAGAGGACCAAAAACATTATTTTATTATTTAAAGAAGACCAACAATTATTTCGATGGTCATTTTATTATTATTATTTTTAAATATCCAAATGGTGAAATTTTCCAGAATTAAGGTGCTTGACTTCTTTATACAGAATTACAAAGCAAAAAAATTAAGAAACTAAATACTCGTCATCCAAGTGAGAAGAGATTGGGTTGTTGATACATTAAATAAAAGAAAAATCAATTAAAAGCACAACAATTCAATAATTTCATTCTCAATCATATCAAAAATAAAATTTACTGTACATTGTTGTTCGGTTCTGTAAAAAAAAAATTATTAGGGATTTGCAGTTTTTTTTAGTGTAATTTTCGTTAATTACAGTTTGGTCTGAAGGGTTAAGCACATGGATCATAATCATATTATGGCCTAAGGAAGGAGCACAGTTCATTGGCTGCACTCAGTTTACAGAATATTTTGGGATTCAAGACTTTAGGTTGTTCCGGATGCAACTTGCAAGGCTGTTGCTGTGTAACTGTATGCAATAAAAGATTGTAAACTAATTAGTACTGGAAAATCCTATTTGCACAAAAAATTGCACAAAATAAATAGAAAGAGAATACTTATGAAAAAAAAAATAAGATTAATAAAGTGAATAAATTTATCTTTTATTCATGGGCCACTGATTTCGTCTTCTTAAAAAATTATTATTGCAGTGAGGCAATTGGATCGAAGATGGACGATTTCCATATTTGCCTAACCTACGTGATAAGAATTTTCATATGAGACATAATCTGATTTATTTTGCTTGACTGTATTCCAAGAGACAGTCATATCTACTAAATGAAACAAATCTTGCTTTTCTAGAGAAATAATGGAATATGCAATTATGCATGAAGGTACGCATCCATGTGAGAAAGTTGACGAAAGCTTCTTTTTCAGTATTGGAAGTGCAATCCACAGCGGAACATTGGATAAAACCAATGGAATGTAAAGCAAAATTACCGATTAAACTAAATTGAAAATCCAACTAGTTGAATCAGTTCAGTGTCACTCAAATATATATATATATATATATATATAACAACACAATTATCATATTAATGAGGCACTGTTAAATTCGAATATTTTTCTTTTTCATTTTTAATGAATGCTTAATATGACAAACAATCTGTTCCATTGAGCACTGTTTAAGTCATTCAATGAAAATGAATACTTCTATACAAAACAATTATTCCCTTGTTTATCTGACACACAAAGAACTTTCTTGCTCAGCTCGGTGGCCAATCCTTTAAAGTTTGTTAAAATTCAGTCAATTGATGAACGAGACATAACCCGATAAATCGTTTAATTTGTGTAATTGATAAAAAAAATTGAACTTCAAATAATATAGATAGAATGATTAATTTTTTTCAATATTTAGATAATTGATATATGCCATGTTATTATGAGTGAAAGAATGAAGTGTCTGATAGAAAACACAATGTTTATGTTTGTATCAAAAATTTTAAGTGCGAATCTATTTAGTGTATAGGATATAAATAAAAATAGTTACCAACTTGTCTTGTTTCTCATTTTGTTTAATTTTCATAATTTGACTAAGGATTAATTATGAGTCAAGGGTTTATTGGAAAAATATGATCTTTCATTTACTATTAAAGATTAGCGTGATTTAATTATTTAATGGTCGTTCAATTTTATGGGTTACCAAATTCTCTAGGATCGCATGTAGATTATACTTTTATATATAAAAACAAACACTGTCAACAAGCATTAATGTCATTTGACGCATGAAAGACAATTAGTCCCATTTTTTGTCCTGTTTACTTGAACACCACTAATTCCACTAATTCCAACAATTTATCCAAAAAAAATATAATTACTCTTCTTTTTTTTTTTCCCGATCTGTTAATGAATGGTCCTACTCCTATCGGTTCTATATCCAACTCGACCTCGGAAGCTAATTCGCGTGGGCTTTGTTGGAATAATGGTATCGATTGGAATTGTAAGGAAAGAGGTCGATGAATATCTTATGCAAAATTCATTGATGAATGCCCTTTGCAGAAGCAGGAAATAAGCTGCCTAAAAGTAAGCATTAGATGAATGCCCGATCGAACGCCACTAATTCCAACAATTTATCCAAAAATATCTTTGAGTTTCAAGGAATTAATGTAGCACGAATGGCCAAGTTTTTCAACTTTTTAAATATTTGATATATGTCATGTTCTGACTTAGTACGAGAAGAAAATTATCGAATTTTTTTTTAAATTAATGGAATTATTTTACGATAAAACTATCACAATCACATTTAAAAATATTCTTTAAATTTTCACTATTTCTACTGTTATTCTTTAAACTCTTTCTGAACAGAGCATGAAGAGTCACTTATCTAAATATGTTTTTTTGTGCTTTCACTTCACTTGATTCATCTTATCCCTCTTTTATAGAACCTGCAGCTCGTATTTTACGTTTCTGTTACTTTCTCTTCCATTTTCCCGACTCCCAAACACCATCAATCCTTGATGTTACAGAGTATATTAATTAATAAATGGGCCACTAATTCTTCTTCTTAAAAGAAAATTTTTGTAGGGAAATTGGAAAAAAGGCTAATTCAATTTAATTTTGATAGGTGCGAGAGAAGGATAGGACTGTCCAATTAAATTGCAAGTGGGCATTCCCACCATTCGCGTCTCATGCTTGTCATATTTAAATTTAAAAATCACACTATGTCAGTATGGTGATGATGTGGAATTGTTTCACCAAAATTTTTATCTTCGTAACTGTTGTAGAAAAAAGCGTTCTCTCGGTGGATGCTTCTATTGAGTGGCAGAATCAGGATTTTACCAATAATTTTGAAAGCGATATTATTAATTTACCATCTAATATTTTTTGACAGCTATTTTGTTCACTCAATGTTTTAGTTTTTGTTATTTTACTACTAAAAAATGGTAAACGCACCCCTAGTGTAGGTTATGCACAAAAATGGTTACCGAATTGTCTGTCAAAATTGGCTGCATCTAGAAGCTTTGAATAAACAAGATTGGTGGCACACGGCTTTGAAGATTGAAAATGCCGAAATTGTTGAGGAAGAAAGAAGACTTTGGCAGCTGCAAACGTTTGAAGAAGAATGAAGAAGAATAAAGAAACTTTGAAATTCAATGGTGGTTGAGAGAAAAGAATAATAAAATATTTAAATAAATAGAAAAGGAAGAGGGAATGAAGCCTATAAATAGAGGCTTCACTCCGCTCTTCAATTAATCCATTTTCTTCAATTCTTCTCTGATACTGTGAGAGAGAAAACCAGAGAGTTTTGTAAAGCTTAAAATTATAAAGCTCTTGTGAGTTTAGTGAGTGAGAGATTGAGTGTATTGGGGTTCTGGGAAGTGAGCTAAAATATTATAATACTTGTAATCCTCATATCACTAGTGAAATATTTTCCTTCTGTTTTCGCCCGTGGACGTAGGCTAAAAGCCGAACCACGTAATTTCTAGTGTCCATTTTTGTGCTTGTTCTTTATTTTCTTATAATTTCATTTTAGCTGCGTGTCTGCTTCACCCACCAATTTCCTAACAGTGGTATCAGAGCTATTGGTTGTATTTTTGGAGTCGGGTATTATTCACGTAAGGGTACTGTTCACGTATATGATACTATTCACGTATACAGTACTGTTCACGTATACGGTACTATTCACGTGAAATGGTGGGAGCGATCCAAGACTTTTGTGGTGCAAAGTAGGGAATAGTGGTGTGAGTAAAACAACTGTGTGGTTTTATACATGACTGGCGATAAGAGCTTAAGTTTTTTAAGTGGGACCCCCTTTCCTTGGAACTTTCCTAGTGTGAATTCTTACACATACTCACAACTATTCATGGTGGTACACTAGCTTGTGTGCGGTATTTATTAACAAAATAGCGGCAAAGTATGAAATTGAGAAGTTTAACGGAAATAAATTTTCGTTGTGGAAAATGAAGATGAAAGCTGTATTGAGAAAAAATAATTGCTTGGCAGCAATTGGAGAAAGGCCCATGGAGATAACTGATGATAAGTGGAACGAGATAGATGGCAACGCCATTTCTGATCTACACTTGGCACTTGCAGACAGAGTATTATCCAGTGTGGCAGAGAAAAATACAGCGAAGGAAATATGGGATACTCTTACAAAATTGTGCGAGGCCAAGTCACTACACAACAAAATTTTCTTGAAGAGAAAACTCTATACTCTTCGAATGGCGGAATCTACAATGGTGACTGACCATATTAACACCTTGAAGACTCTATTTTCACAACTCACAACGTTGGGTCATAATATAGAGGAGAATGAATGTGCAGAGCTTCTACTTCAAAGTCTACTAGATTCATATGATCAGCTCATCATCAACCTGATGAACAACAATCCAGTGGATAGTCTAGTTTTCGACGATGTTGCAGCCTCCGTATTAAATGAGGAGAGCAGGCGGAAAAATAAGAAAAATAGACAAGTAAGTTCGCAGCAAGCGGAGGCGCTATCGATGACGAGAGGGAGATCAACGGAACGTGGCCCCAGTGGGAGTCAAAATCATGGTAGATCAAAATCTAAAAGTAAGAAGAATGTTAAATGCTACAATTGTGGCAAGAAAGGGCACGTCAAGAAAGAGTGTTGGAGTAACTAAAAGAGAAAAGAGGGCAAAGAATCTGAGTCATCAAATGCTTAGGGGTGTGTAGTAAGTACCTCGGATGATGACGAAATTCTCTACAGCGAGGCAACAAGCTTGTAAAAACGACTATCCGATGTCCGCTTATAGACTCAGAGGCACATGACCTCTCGGAGAAATGGTTCCACATATGAACCTATCTCAGGAGGATCTGTATATACGGGTAATGATCGGCCTTGGAGATCGCCGGTATTACTATCAAAATAAAATGTTTGATGGTACAATTGGGGAGGTACGACATGTCAATGGCCTGAAGAAAAATCTATTGTCTTTGGGACAAATGGATAGTCATGGATACAAAACTCATGTGGAGAATGGAATTATGAAGATTGTTAAAGGAGCGGTTGTATTGATGAAGCCAAAAAAGATCAGTGCTAATCTATTCATGCTTAAAGGAGAAACACTACAGGAGGATGATGCGTGTATCGCATCAAATGGAGAAGAGTCAACGATGATGTGGCATCTCAAACTTGGCCACATGTCAGAACAAGGTTTGAAGATTCTCTCTGAGCAAAAATTGCTTTCGGGGCTCAAATCGGTAAATTTACCATTTCATGATCAGGTTACAAGAAAGCAAAGATAGATTAAAATTTAGTAGATCTATTGTTAAGTAAATGCATTCTAGACTTGATTCATTCGATATTCGGGAATCACCGGATATATCCATGGAGGTGCAAAGTACATGGTGACTTTCATTGATGATTATTCTGTAAGATGTCAGTATCCAATTAAGAAAAGTCGATGTATTTCCAAAAAGAATACAAAGCGCGGGTGGAACTTGAATCTGGTAAAAAGATCAAGTGCTCGAGAACAGATAATGGTGGAGAGTATACAGACGGCGAGTTTCTTGCTTTCTGTAAGCAAGAATGTATTCAGAGACAGTTCACGGTAGCATACACTCCTCAACAAAATGGAGTGGCAGAGCGGATGAACAGAACTCTTACAAAAAAAATAAGAGTTATGTTGAGGATCACCGGTTCTACCCAATTCATTCAAGAGCCAAAACCGCTTGTTATGTAGAAATCGGCCATCTACGCCTATCATCAAGACAACACGGAGATGGACCGGAAAAGCCGATTATTCCTACCTACATGCATTTGGATGTCCTGTGTACGTGATGTACAATGCTCAAGAAAGAACAAAACTAGATGCAAAATCTAGAAGATGTATCTTCTTGGGATATGCTGATGGAGTAAAGGGGTATCGTCTGTGGGATCCCACTGCCCACAAGATCGTCATCAGCAGAGATGTTATTTTTGTAGAAGATCAACTACAAAGGAAAGATGAGGATGATAGCACTATAAAAGAAAAGTCAGAGATTGTGCCGGTATATGTGGAAAATAATCGAGAAGATTTCGATTCTTTTGAAACAGCACCAGAGCACGAGGAACAAGAACCAGTCGAGTTCGAGGCTCCAGAAATTCATCGGTTAACTCGTGAAAGACGACCGCCAACGTGGCACTCGGAGTATGTTACAGAGATCAACGTTGCATATTGTCTTCTAACAGAGGATGGAGAGCCTTCAACTTTCCATGAAGCTTTAAAATTTCGATGTTTGCTGGATGACAAAGAATGCAGAAGAAATCGAAGCTCTACACAAGAACAAGACATGGGAACTTGTACCACTACCACGTGGAAGAAAAGCCATTGAAACAAATGGGTCTACAAGATCAAGCGTGATGGTAATGACCAAGTGAGCGGTATCGCAAGATTGTGGTGAAAGGATATGCTCAGAAAGAAGGTATTGACTTCAATGAGATATTTTCTCCGGTGGTTCGACTCACAACAGTCAGAATAGTCTTGGCGATGTGTGCTACATTTGACTTACATCTAGAGTAGTTAGATGTGAAAACTGCATTTCTTCATGGAGAACTTGAAGAAGAAATATATATGCTCCAACCAGAAGGTTTTGCAGAAACAGGAAAGGAGAACTTAGTTTGTAGGTTGAACAAATCTCTACTTCTCAAACAGCAATGTTGGTATAAGAGATTTGATTCCTCTGAGCCTTGGATACAAGCAGACCCTGCATATTACAAAAGGTTTGAAGATAATGATTTCATTATTTTGCTGTTGCATGTGGATGACATGTTGGTAGCAGGCCCCAACAAAGATCGAGTCCAAGAATTAAAGGCACAGTTGGCTAGGGAGTTTGAAATGAAGGACTTGGGACCAGCAAACAAGATTCTAGGGATGCAAATTCACTGAGACAGAAATAACATGAAGATTTGGCTTTCACAGAAGAACTACTTGAAGAAAATCTTATGGCTCTTCAACATGCAAGATTGTAAGTCAATTTTTACCCCACTTCCTGTTAATTTCAAATTATCCTCAAGTATGTGTCCTAGCAATGAAATAGAGAGGAATGAGAAGTCTCGAGTACCGTATGCATCAGCAGTGGGAAGTTTGATGTTCGCTATGATATGTACAAGACCGGACATTGCACAAGCAGTGGGAGCAGTAAGTCGATACATGGCGAATCCTGGTGGAGAGCATTGGATAGCTGTGAAGAGGATTCTGAGATACATCAGAGGAACCTCAGATGTTGTATTATGTTATGGAGGATCGAGTTTCATCGGGGTTATGTGGATTCGATTTTGCAGGACCTTGATAAAAGGAAATCCACTCGCTATGTGTTTACACTCATGGGAGCAAATTATGGGTTTCAAACTACTGAGGCTTTTATCTACAACAGAAGCAGAATACATGGCAGCTACACAAGCTTGCAAGGAAGCTATTTGGATACAAAGGTTATTGGAGGAGCTCAGGCACAAACAATAGAAAATTCTATGTTTTGTGACAGTTAGAGTGCCTTACACTTTGCAAGGAATCCGGTCTTTCATTCCAGGACAAAGCACATACAAGTTCAGTATCACTTCGTTCGAGAAGTAGTGGAAGATGGAAGTGTAGATTTACAGAAAATCCATACTAAAGAGAACCTAGCAAATGTTTTGACCAAGCCGATCAATACTGACAAGTTTGTTTGGAGTAGATCCTCTTGTGGCCTAGCAGCAACGTAGGCAACATAACTACGGCGAAGCAGAAAGGATGGTGTGGAGATTGATTGATTCTCAATCTAATCTCCAATTGGGAGAATGTCAAAATTGGCTGCATCTAGAAGCTGTGAATAAACAAGATTGGTGGCACACGGCTTTGAAGATTGAAAATGCCGAAATTGTTGAGGAAGAAAGAAGACTTTGGCAGCTGCAAACGTTTGAAGAAGAATGAAGAAGAATAAAGAAACTTTGAAATTCAAAGGTGGTTGAGAGAAAAGAATAATAAAATAATAATAAAATATTTAAATAAATAGAAAAGGAAGAGGGAATGAAGCCTATAAAAAGAGGCTTCACTCCGCTCTTCAATTAATCCATTTTCTTCAATTCTTCTCTGATACTGTGAGAGAGAAAACCAGAGAGTTTTGTAAAGCTTAAAATTATAAAGCTCTTGTGAGTTTAGTGAGTGAGAGATTGAGTGTATTGGGGTTCTGGGAAGTGAGCTAAAATATTATAATACTTGTAATCCTCATATCACTAGTGAAATATTTTCCTTCTGTTTTCGCCCGTGGACGTAGGCTAAAAGCCGAACCACGTAATTTCTAGTGTCCATTTTTGTGCTTGTTCTTTATTTTCTTACAATTTCATTTTAGCTGCGTGTCTGCTTCACCCACCAATTTCCTAACATTGTCTTGTTTCTCATTTTGTTTAATTTTCATAAATTCGACTCACGATTCAAACGTGAGTGACGAGTTTTTTTGGGAAAAAATATGGTCTTCCATTTACTAGAATTAGGTATGTGTGATTTTATTATTTTTCTTTTGCTTGATATGTATCTGGAAAATTATGAATACTTTGCAGGATTTAGAAGGATTTGAATGTTTGAACGCATATAGCTTTCTGTCCATCAGCTAATGCATATTCTGCATTTTATGAATATCAGAGCTGGTAGATTGAAAAATGGACCTTATTACATGTCATAAGATACTTTGCTCAAAGCTGCAATTGGGCAACGCCGTGCTGTTCTTATCGGCCAAGGCAAGCCATTTACTATTCTTTCTAATGGAGCAAAATAAGATGATTCTTTCCTGCATAGAGAATTAGAAAAGAAAAGGAGGATTACTGATCCACAGAGCTGTCATTTACTAGAAGCACATAAATCTCACACTTAATTCATTATCCATCTGTAATGTTCTAATGATACTTAAGTATTACCTAAATTAGCCTTTCAAAATTTCACTTCAAAAAAAATCCAAGGTTGTGATGTGTCTGTATAAATTCGCTAATACAAGTTCTCTCTATTCCCAATTGTTTTAAACTCTGTTCTGAACAGAGCATGAAAGGATATATTCGTTTATCTAGTTATATTTTTTATGCTCTCACTTCACTTGATTCACCTTCTCCATCTTTTAAAACAGTTGTATATGTCGGAGTATCAAGTTCATCACAAGGATCATATTATGGCCTAAGGAAGGAGCACAGTTTATTGTCTGCACTCAAGCTTAGCAGAGTATTTTGGGATTCAAGAGTGTTAGTAGGCTGTTGCTGCAAAACTATATGCCATGCTGGCAAGCGTGCTATGACTGATTGCTATTTGCACGTAAAATTTGCCCAAAACAAATAGAATGAGAATACTTGTACAAAAGGACAAGATTAATAAAGTGAATAAATGTTATCTTTTAGTGAATGCTTCTTGTCTTTTAGAGTTTTAGTGCATTTTCGTGTCTAATTTTATGTGCAAATAGCATTACTCATTAGTAACTAGTCTATAGTGTTCTAATTTCTTCTAATAAGTAGCTGATTTGAGCTTAAGACTTGTATTTTACGTTTTTGTTACTTTCTAATAAAGATTTTCTCTGTTCTCTTTTACTTTCACTTTCTCTTCCATTTTCCCGACTCCCAAACACCACCAATCCTTGATTTTCTAGAGTATAGCTATGCAGTTCTACAAACACGAAACTGCTGTTTGTCCATTTACTTTCAAGAAACAACGTACTCTGTGGTTTATTGACTTGTGACTTGGGCAAATTAGTCACGGTCCGATTGTCTCCTCTTCCACTGACTCTGTCAATTCATGACTTTGGCACACAGTAGACGCCAGCTGCCTGCTCCATTTGACGTGCAAGAAACTTTCTTGAGTCATGTAGTTAAGAGAAACTTAATTTTGAGAAGTGCAAGAGATTGGTGGGACTCATTTGATTGAAGAAAAACAATCAGTCTCATTTGATACGCAAAGAGCTTTTCTACTCTGCAGCCAATATTTTGATGAATGTGACATTACTGGTTTGTATAATTTTTTGGATATTATCTCAATTTTACTTCTGTAGGTTTGTGGTTTGTATATTATCTCAATTTTTTAAAAAAATGTAATTGCAATTATCAAACACGACTAATCCCAACAATTTATCCAAAAAATTTTGTTTCAAGAAATGTAGCATTTATGATAGAATGGCTAATTTTTTCAATCGACTTTCTGGATAAATGATAATTTTTTGATAGAAATGTTACTTACTTAATACAGGAAGAAAATTATAGAATATTTTTTTGAATTAATAGTATTACTTTACGATAACACTATCACAATCTAATTTAAAAAAAAAATTATTTTTTAAATTTCGCATTACTATTCCTACTTTTCTTGTTATACTACTTAATGGCACTGGTGAAGCCTCGAATTATCAAACAAAAGGCAAAAATAGTTCAATATCTGCTGTCCCACTGAGCATTGTTAAATTCATACGATAAAATGAGTACTTATATTAAAAAAACAATCGGTCTCATTGCGTACTCTTTCATTGACGTAGGCAAGTTGCGGTCAACTTGTGGCACTGTTATGAATTTTCAAGACTGGTGAATTTTTCAAATTTAAAAGAAAAAAATACAGAAATGTAATTTCAATTTATCCAAAAATTTGAGTTTCAAGGAATATAGCATTTATTATAAGTCATGTTAATATAGAGAAGAAAATTTTAAAAACTTATTTTTGGATGAATAAAAGTATTTTCTGATAAATATTTCACAATCATATTTAAAAAATTTCACTCCTCTTGGTACATAATTTAAGAATTTAACATTATAAATTAATCTTTTTAATCAAAGTAATAATCTCTCCTCGGTCTGCAAATGCTAAAATTTAATATTATATCCATTGACAATATTTGCTCCAAATTCACGAAAATAAAATTTCTAACAGAATTATGAAATTCGTTACTAGAAATTTGTATAAAAGTTGTGAGAATAGAAGGTTTGATCATAGGAAATTAATATATCCCTATCTGATGCAAAAATGATTGTAAAGAAAAACAAAAGTCACGGGCTTATTTAGAAAAAAGAAAAAATTACATTCCATTTTCCAGTTATTAAAGTAATTCTAAAATCACTAGGATCACAAAGGATAGGCTTTGGTTGACTGAGGTCAGCCTTAACGCATGCCGGTCTTTTTCTCCTCTACATTCTTAGAAATTTTGGTTTCACTATAAATACTCAGTATATAGCAAACTTATAAGTGTTCTTGCATTACCAATCCAACTAAGCACACGCTTACAATATAAACACTCTCATCTCATGGAAAGACTTCATTCTCTCAGGATGATGAGCAGATTTCTCTTACTCCATTGTTTGATTCTTATTTCCTTATTTATCGCGGCAGTAACAGCCAACACAAGTTCTACTATCACAGACCGAGATGCTCTGTTAGCCCTGAAAGCTCACATAACTCATGATCCGACCAATTTCTTGGCTAAGAATTGGAACACAAGTACTCCTATCTGTAATTGGACAGGCGTCGCTTGTGATGTCCATAGCCATAGAGTCACAGTCTTGAATATTTCAAGCTTAAATCTCACAGGCACCATCCCTTCTCAACTTGGGAATCTTTCTTCTCTGCAATCACGCAATCTCAGTTTTAACCGACTTTCTGGTTCCATTCCCTCCGCCACCTTCACCACGTATACACTGACATATGTTAGTCTCCGTCAAAATCAACTCTCTGGGCAAGATTTCAAGTCTCTCATTATAAATTCTCATATGAGGATGTGTCGTTAGCACTATCTAACATTATTCTATTTTTTTATTAGAAATTAGTTTGTGTTAATTCAAAATTCTATAGTATTTAAAAAAAATTAAAAACACGTGGATTAAATCGTCGATCTTTCTTCTTTACTGAATTTGGATTTCTCAAAAATTATCTCAACAAGTATGCTTCACTAATTCTATGCACGTGTGACAACTTCATAAAATATTTTACGTGGAATCACTAATTATCTTTAAATAATTGGAGATGCCATCAGTGATACATAATTTCTGAACAAGCACCATAACAAAAGAAATTAACAATTTTATTAATCTTAAAGAGTTACATCTTCACTGCAATTATGACAAAAAATTTTAGTCATCAATCGCATAATATTTTATCTTAACGGATGATGTTTAGTCTTGGAATTTATAATATCTTGAAGGTTAGTAGCTTTGAAAATAAGAAATTGTTCATTTGCTAAAAAGTTAACTTAGTATTTAAGTTTTTCAATTGAAAATTTTGAAAAAAAGTCTTGAGAACTGGACCTCAGTATTTCAGCGGATAAATATGAAAATAAGGCTAGAAGAAATTATTTTACTAAAATAAGAGTTAAAAAGAGAGGAGAAGTACAGTACTCATGACTTAGGCTTGTTGTGTGTGCTTATTCTACTTGGGCTTTGGGCTTGATTACACTTGTTATAATAATGGGCTTTTGCTTTCACCGCACATCTGATAATTTCCTAACCTTCCAATTAGGTTATAGCAATTTAAATATAAATAATAAAGCATACTAAAGCTAGCATTGATGTATGGATGAGTGGCGTCAAAAGTGTATATGTTTTTATGTATTATTTATTCTCTGAAACAAATCTGAATACAATTCTTTCAAAATACCAATGAAATAGAACATGAAATCTGAAATATTTTATTGCGATGAGAATTCGTATATTCATTGTAGGAGAACATATAAAATAGAGTATAAATTTATTATTCTTTGAAACAAACCTGATTATAATTCCTTCAAAATTAAGTTTGTCATTAAATGATTTCTCAGGAGCCATACCAAAAGAAATCGGGAATTTGACCAAACTCAAGGAATTATCTCTCTTCGGTAACAGGCTCCAAGGTGCGCATGATCACAAAGTTTAATTATGAAAAATGTTGCATAAGTTGTAGTATGAATAATGTTCCATAATAGAGTTTAGACACGTTGATTAATTTGTGTTGATTCAAAATTCTGTAGCATCTAAAAAAATTAAAAACACATGGAATAAATCGTCAATCTTCTAATTTGGATTTCTCAAAAACTATCTTGACAAGTATGCTTCACTAATGATATACATGTGTGACAACTTCATAAAATATTTTACATGGAATCACCAATTACCTTTAAATAATTGGAGATGCCATTAGTGATACATAATTTCTTAACAAGCACCTTATCAAAAGAAATCAACAATTTTATTAATCTTAAAAAGTTACATCTTTACTGCAATTATGAAATAAATTTTCAGTCATCAATCGCATAATATTTTATCTTAACGGATGATGTTCAGTCTTGGAATTTATAATACCTTCAAGGTTAGTAGCTTTGAAAATAAGAAATTGTTCATTTACTAAAAAGTTAACTTAGTATTCAAGTTTTTCAATTGACAATTTTGAAAAAAGTCTTGAGAACTGGCCCTCCTTAGTATTTCAGCTGATAAATATGAAAAATAGGCTAGAAGAAATTATTGTTGTGTGTGCTTATTCTACTTGGGCTTTGGGCTTGATTACACGGTCGAGCACTTACACCTGTCATAATAATAGGCTTTTACTTTCACCACACGTTTGATAATTTCTTAACCTTCCCAATTAGGTTATAGCAATTTATATATAAATAACTAAAGCATACTAAAGCTAGCATACAGTACTCAAGACTTAGGCTTGGTGTGTTACCTATTACACACAGTCGAACACTTACACATGTTATAATAATAATAGCATCCGCGGGTCGACTATGAGTGATCAAATTGTTTGCACATGTGTAATTTGCAGGAGCAATTCCACGGGAGTTGGGGAATCTTACAGGATTGGGGTTCTTAGAGCTGGATGAAGATTTTTTAATCGGTATCACTCCTTCATCCATCTACAAATTGCTTTTCTCTATTAAATTTAGAACTTCCATTTAATAACTTAACAGATAACTTCCCTTACAACATGTCTGTGTGACATGTTTTGCTTCTCAATTAAAATATTTCACTTCTCTCATTATAAATTCTCATAGGAGGATGTGTTGTTATTACTATTTAACATTATCTCGTTTTTTATTAGAAATTATTTGTGTTTATGCAAAAAAATTTAGCATCTAAAAAAAGTATAAAAACACGTGGAATAAATCGAAAATCTTTCTTCATTCGTGAATTTGGATTTCTCAAAAATTATCATGACAGCTATGTTAGTGTCTTACTAATGATATGCATGTGTGACAGCTTCATAAAATATTTTACATGGAAAATATGAAAAATAGACTTGAAAAAAAATTATTTTACTGAAATAATAGTTAAAATGAGAGGAGAAGTACAGTACTCATGACTTAGGCTTGCTGTGTACTTATTTTACTTGGGATTCGGGCATGATTACACACGATCCAGCACTTACATCCCCCGACATAGGCTTTTAGGGATGAGTGGCGTCAAATGTGTATCTGCTTTTATGTATTATTATTCTTTGAAACAAATCTGATTATAATTCTTTTAAAATACAAATGAAATAGCACGTGAAATCGGAAAATATTTTACTGCGATAAGAATTCATATATTCATTGTACTAGCACATATAAAATAGAATATAAATTTAGTTCCAAAATACATTCTTATCTTCATATAAATTTTACATTACTAATTTAAATTAATATTAAAATATGTTGTTTCTTTCACTATGTTATTTTATTTACACAATGATGTGACTATTGGAATTAATAATACTTATAATTATTTGTAAAAATATAAATTTAATACTTTGTTAACATTTTATCTACATATAATAATTAAACTGAAACTTGTATTTAAAAAATACTAGTTACGCATATTCATTTCATGACATAAAAGTGTATATTTATGCTAATTTACCGGTATCAACAAAATGCTTTGAGACAAATAATCTAATTTATATTTTTATATTTAAAATACTTGCATTTATTATATTTTGAAAAAAATTTATTTGCAATTATTTTAAATAGTTGGATTCAAATTTTCGTAGTTATTAAAGTCAAAGGGTATAAATGTATAATAGTCAAAAACAGATTTGTATGATCATTTTTCAATGTATAAATTTTCTTAGTTAGTAGGAAAATTAGAAATTGTTGATTTACTCATAAATAAATTTAATGTTTAGCATTTCAATTTTGGAAAACTTGAGCTAAACGATGATAACTTCGAATCGGTCGAGCCGAGTTTTGCTTCCTTGACCCACGGACCCATTGAAAGTTCTATTCGAATTGAGTTTCCCGGTGCTTATAAAAAGCATTTCTTTTCCTTGTCGCAGTAATTTATTCACAAATGAGTATATTTATTTTATCTTGTTGTAACTAAAATACTACCTTTTTTTTTGGGGCTATCACTGGGGCTTGATTTACTTTAATAGTAGCAGCCACCGACTTAGGTGTTTTTTACTTCTCACCACACAATTTGACCTTTTAATTCGTTTTAACCACATAATCTTACTTAAATCGCATATTGCTTACTTAAAAATCGCATACATATTTTACCTACTACTTTTTATAAATATTAGTCAACCTTCTTGTTGCTGACCGATTGCTAAGTATTTCAATACCTCCACCAAAATCTTTATAACACCCTTTTTAATTTTATTTTCTGAAATACACTGAGTTTTTTAGAAAAGAGCCTTATGGGAAATTTTCAGTGTGTCAAAAGGCCTACTTAATGGACTGGATCCGGACTCATTAATTTTATAACCCGACTTACAATCCGACTCATTATTCACAGAGATTAATTTGCTATTGCTTAAGGCACAATATTTACTAAGCAATTTATCGGCAATAAAACATGTATATTATAGTGGTTTGTAATAAAATTGGAAGAAGACATCACGTACGAATTGGATTTATCTCATGAAATTTGATTAACGAAAGTGTACGAAAATATATAAAGAAAATAGTAAAAAAAACATGTTGTGTAAATGCTGTATAGGTGATATATTACTTTTATAATCCATCAAGGTACATTTGATTTTAATGATGAAACAAATACAAATAAATCCATGTACGTCAATGCTAGATGGCTCCATATTAAACTTGTGAAGTATAGAAAATAAGCGAGATTTGTAAAAAATATTTTAGATAATACCACTGAAAAGTTATAAAAATATTTTTTTAAGAAAAGAAATACATACTCGAGACACCAAGACCGACACGCACAAACTCACACATTTACATATTAATTGAGGGAAAAATGATATTCTGAGTAATATTGTTGACATATGATTAAACTTCTTTTTAATGAAACATTTTCGTATAAATACTAGTGATATTTGTAGAGAAAGTAGAATGAAGTGAAAAAAACTTGAACATAAATGCTCCAATATAATTTCTCCCATGCAAATTATGAACTAGTGAAACTTTAAATCATCATAAAATTGTTTCAACATAAGTAATTAGTTTGAAAAATTGCCAATAATGTTTAAAGTGGGAACGAAAAGTGTTAGAGTGCAATTTATGCACTAGTTTTGCATTATTTACTTCCCTTAATATCGATGTTTTGCATTTAATAATAATGTTTTACTTGTGTTTTACTTTTGTAGGTGCAATTCTATTGATTGATGATAAAATTGAGCTAAAAGATGATGTTTAAGGAGGATTGTTCTCTTGGAGAAATTTCTGAGCGTCAGAAGAACTTTGTTGATAAAGGCGTCATCAAGCTGGACAGTTTTTAGTTTAACGTGTTTTGTATTTTTGGTTATTTTTGTAATTACGAACTTAATATTTCAGATATTAGTATTTTATTTTAAATAGAATTCTAAAAGAGAAGAGAGAGAGAGTATTTAAGGGAGGAATCTATTGTGAAAAAGGGGATTTTTTGGATTGGAGAAAAAGAAACCCTAGATCTAATTTTTCTCTTCTCTCTATGAGGAACTAAACCCATTTTTCTGGTTGAAGGATAATGAAGCTTTGATTCATCACTACTGTGAGATCTTTCTTGTGCTTTAATTGTTTTATTATTTTTTGGGTATTTGTTTATTCTCTGAATTATTTTCATGATTATGTTTGTTAATTAGGTAATTGGCCTCTATTTAATTATCAACTTAATCTATTGTTAATTAAAGGATTCATCGTATGAAGAATTTAATGTTTGTGACAAATAACATAGCAGAGAGTTGTGTTGTGAGAATAAACAATCTAATTTAAATGAATCATCATATGTGTTGATTAGGATTTGGGTCTCTCTGGTTTTCGTGTCAATTGATTAAATCCTATGATCGTATCTAGGGTTGTCTATTGATTAGGGAAATAACCAACGGTCGTACCTTGGTTATCGACTAGTTAAGAAGAGATTGGCTATTAGAAGGTCTCAGTAGCTATAACCGGTCTATTCATAAGTAATAATAATAATCTATATTTGAATCAATGATCGAGTCAATCAGTTAATTCCTTCAACCAGAGCTTTCTCCAATTTGAATTACAACTTTAATTTGCATTCTTGTTATTTTAATTTGATTTTTATTATTGTCAACAATTCCCCCATTTTACATTTTACGTTTCAAAAGGATTTAAATAATTACCGATCTCTGTGGACACGACCCTGCTCAATCACTATACACAATTTATTTAGAGTAGGTATTTATTTTTGTTGGCTTCGACGTCCACCAAAAAGATTATACTATATGAGACACGATATTATTTAAGACAGCTTACAAATTATGGGAAATGTATTGATCTTACAAATAATATTTAATAAGTACAAATTTCAAATTAAATAATAAACCATTAATTTCCTTTTAATCATAATTATCTAATTTAAATTAGTTTTAAATTTAGTATTATTTAAAAATAAACTATTAAATAATTAAAATAATCCCCAAAAGTTCTTCATATTTCCAAAGAAACCCCTACCTAATCAAGATAATTACCTTCACTCTACTCATATAAATATTAAATACTCTCCTCGATTCAACTGATGACGACAACCCTTATAGACTGTTTTTTTATCGTTGAAGATTCGCTTCAAAAATTAGTATTTTTTAGTGGAGTTTGGTTGTCTCGTGTCCTTCAATTGTTGTTTGGTTCTGAAAATAATTTGTGATTTTAGGGAATTTCGATTATCTGGTTTAGTTTGAGTGCAATTTCCTCTAGTTACGGTTTCAGTGTGACGGATTAATTGCAATTTCGAATTTTTGATAAAATTTAAATTAAAATTGGGCGGTTATTAATTAATTGATGGCTAGTGATACTACAACGGCGGCCGAAGCTCCGGAAGAAGCGGAGGCAGAGGAGGAGTATGAGGAGGAGGTGGAGAAAGAATTTGAGCGTCGAATAGGGTCCACATTTACTCTTAAGATGAATCTGATGGTGATGGTGCTCCTCCAGCTGAGTATGCTGATGATGAATTAGAACATGACATATAATTAGAAGAAGAAGATGAAGAAGGGAATGTTTATGAGGATGAAGAGGAAGAAGAAGAAGAAGTTTATGAACAAGAGGAGAGAAACGATAGGACAGTTAAAGTCATTGGCTGTTGATTAGTTTGCTATAACAGATTGCCAAGCTGGCACTAATTATTGTAAACTAATATTAGTAATTAGTCTAGAGTGCTCTAATTTATTTTATTCTATAAATAGCTCATTTGAGCTTTGAACCTGCAACGTGTACTGTACTTTTCTATTACTTCTAATAAAGATTTTCTCTGTTCTTTTTTCTTTCACTTTCTCTTCCATTTTCCCGACCCTCAAACACCGTCAATCCTTGATTTTCTACAGTATTAGCTGTTTGGTTCTACAAACATAGAACTGGTGTTTGTTTGTCTAATTACCTTCAAGAAACAATATACCCAATAAAGGGCAAATAAGATGTTGGGCTAATGGGCCCAACGTCACAGATATTGAATTGATTGCCTCTTCTTTTCTCCACAAATCTTTGCTTAATTGTTATGCTCCCTCAACCTTTTTCCCCTTTTTGTGCTAAATTTATTTTTTTGATACTTTATGCAAAAATTATGATGAAAATTAATTAGTTTAGAACATCTATAAATTTTTGGTGGGTTCAAATTAATATACGATCATTCTTAATTTTTAATAGTTCGTAATTAAAAAGTCTTATATCACAATTAGAATTTGCAAACGTGCCAAAGTGAGTTAAATCAAACCAATAATTTTGAGGTCTACTACCAACTTCTGACAAATTAAAATTTAAAACGATTAATTAAATGCTAACTGGTCACAAATTAAAATTTAAAACGATTAATCCTGACCACATGATGAATGTACTTAAAACATCCTAACTGGTCACTAATTGATTAGTTATTATTTTTTCAATTTCTTTTTATATATCTTTGAAACTTCCAGTTTCCAAACATATTATTCTCAATTCGTGTAAATTATTATTTTTTAAATATTAGAGCAACAACCAGTATACAAATGAAATGCACTCATTTAATGGAAATTTTCCTAGATGCTTCAATGGCAGAATCTCGTTGGTCTATAACTCTCACGCCTTTGATTCAAGATTCAATTTCAAACCAACGCCGAACAAACAGTATAAACCTTAATAAGTCTGTGGCTGTAGCCCAACAAACCTACTTCCGGCTCACCGAATAATCATCTCTTACGTCGGAATTTAAACTTAAACAAAGCTACATCCCACGTGTCCCCAACTTTCTTCATATTTCCAAAAAATCCCTACCAGATCCTGATAATTACCTTCACTCTTCTCGTATAAACAGAGAAGATGATGATTCCTACAAAGCCATGTAAGTCAAGTGAACGTTACGGCCATGCGACATTGGAATTGGATCAAACCACCAGAATGCAAAGCAAAATTAACCGAATAAACTAAATTAGATCCAACCAATTGAATCGGTTGAGTGTCACTCAAAAAACAAATAAATATATAAAACAACACAATTATCATATTAATGGGGCACTTTTTTTTTTCATTTGTAATGAATGCTTAATATGAAAAACAATCTGTCCCATAGAGCATTGTTTAAGTCATTCAATGAAAATGAATACTTCTATAAGAAACAATCATTCGCTTGTTTATTTGATACGCAAAGAACTTTCTTACTTAGCTTGGCAGCCAATCCTTTAACATTTGTTGAAATTCAGTTAATTGATGAATGTGACATAACTCGATAAATTGTTTAATTTGTATAATTGATAAAAATTTGAACTTCAAATAATATAGATAGAATGATTAATTTTTTTTAATTTTTAGATAATTGATATATGTCATGATACTATAAGCGAATGAAGCGTCTGATAGAAAACACAATGTTTGTATTAGAAATTTTAAGTGTGAATCTATTTACTGTTGGTTTTATATATAAAAAATTAGTTACCAACTTGTCTTGTTTCTCATTTTTTCCAATTTTCATAAATTTGATTAACGATTAATTGTGAGTGAGGAGTTTGTTGTAAAAATATGGTCTTCCATTTACTATAAAAAGATAAGTGTCATTTAATTATTTTTCCTTTTGCTTCATTTCTAGAAAATTATGAATACTTTGGCAAATAAGATAATTAATTATAAACATCGTTTTCAAAATCCATAACCACGGTTGTGATGTGTCTTTGTAAATAGCTAATACAACATTAATTTCTATCAAAATTACGGTAATTACCATTTGTTTTAAACTCTGTTCTGAACAGAGCATGAAGATATCACTTATCTACATTTGCTGTTTATGCGTTCACTTCACTTAATCCAGCTTGTCCCTCCTTTGACTGTATGCCGTGCTGGCAAGTGTGCTATGCAGATTACTGAACTGGCACCAATGATTGTAAACTAATTATTACTAATCAATCTAGAGTGTACCAATAATAGATTGGTGCCTGCTACTAACCTTATGCCATGTTGGTGTACAATAATAGATTGCTTGAGTTAGCTGGCACCAATCTACTAATCTTATGCCATGTTTCTGATGTGTCTATAAATTCACTAACACGAATTAATTTCTATCAACATTACCGAATGATTGTATCGATTTTTAAGCACGTAAACATACCAGCTTTCTTTCTTTTACTCTCTATTTCATGTTTATTCAATTTCAATCTTCTGCAAGTTTTTGGCTGTTTTATTAATTACAAAATTCTCTAGGATTGCATGTAGATTATGCTTTTACGTGCATTTTTTCTTCTTTCTTTTTTTTTTCGGTAAACATATTATTTTATCATCTATCACTATAGAATTAAATGAAAATAGTTCTCATTTAAAGTATTGACAACAATGTTATACTCAATATAACGTACAAAGCACGCATAATTTAATAAATGGGGCTGCTAATATCTTCTTTAAAAGAGAATTATCGCAGCCACATAGTTGGAAGCTCAAAGAGTTTCCATATTAGCCCAACCTAAGTGATAAGCGTTTCCTTATGAGCCATGATTTGGGGAAAAAAACCAATTCAAGTTAAAGATCAGAAAAGTGTGTCCCTCACGAATACAATAATTCAAGCCACACATTTATCAAACGCATGGCAGGGACGCTTCAACATGTTGTCTCATGGAAAGAAATCCTTGTCTTTGACTTAATACTCTGTTATAGAAAAAATATTGGGTGCTCCCACTAGCTGCTTTTATTGAGTGGTAGAATCAGAATTTTATTTCGGGTAAAATTTCGTTTAGTCCCTATATTTTGAGGTTAGTGCCCGTTCAGTCCCTATATTTTTAAAAATACCTCAAAACATCCCCGACATTAAATTATTAGCACATTTCCTCTTACTTTTTGTTGCTTTTGGCTTAATTTGTACAATATTACCCTCTTACAATATATATATAAAGTTTTTTTTTAATTAACTATTATACCATATGATTAATAGCTGATCCGCACGAATTTTACATTTAGGCAATTACTATCAAATATCGATACGTGTTTGAATAAACTCTTGAAAATCGATTTCCACCTTCATTATTACAGCCCTTGTATAAACTAACGCGGCAACATATAATCGGTTGGTAAAAGAATAAATATATGTCAAGTGGGTTCTACCATATTTTTAATTCAACGAATGACAATATGCCACCTCGATTTATACAATAATATTTATGACTATATCATTTCTCATTAATTAATAGGAACACTAATTTATTTTCTTAAAAGAGAATTCATCAATTTGTACAATAATATTTTTACAAAAGTATTTGTGAATGTATCAATACTTCTTAGCTATTAATAGACCACTAATTTATTCTTCTTAAAAGAGAATTACTGCAGCAAGTTTGGAGGCACAAAGATTTCCCATATTAGCGGAACATAAGAGATAAAGAGTTCATATGAGAGGTAATTTGGAAAATCAATTCCATGCAATAGGTCTTAGTGGGTTCGACTCAGTATACGATTATTTTCAAATTTTTAATGTATTAAAGATTCCTATATCACATTATAATTTTCAAACAATCAAAATGAGTCAAATCAAATTTAGAACTTTGAGGTCTACTATAGACTTTGGAGGTATTAAATTTAAGACAGTTAAGCAAATGCTAGACAAAATCTAACTTGTAAATATACCTTACCACACGATGAACGTACTGATAAATCTTAACTGATTGCTCACCAATTAATTGTTATTTTGCAATTTTTATATATCCTTTTTTTCCCTAAAACTTCTAGTTTCCTAACATACGGTTCTCAATTGGTCTAATTATACTGTAAATTGTTTTTTAAATATAAATAAAATGAATTTATTTAATGGAAATTTGAAATAGGGACACTTATCTACGAAAGCAAAGTTGCATTCTCTTTGTGGGGACCCTAAAAAAAAAAAAAAAAAAGAGCCAGAATGATACACCGATGACGATAATCCTTAAGCTTAAGCATTAATTTTCTTTGCTTACAATTTGGTTTGAAGGGTTAAGTTCAAGTTCGAATTGATAGAACGAATGGGCTGGTCAGTATGATGATGATGATGATGAAGAAGAAGAGGGGGATGTCTTTGAGGATGAAGAGAAAGAAAGTTCTAAAAAAAAAATACAGCTTTGTGGAAATTAAATTAAAAGCAACTAATTAAGCGTTATAAATTACTTAACAGAGTAATGCTGAGCTAATCCAGTTTGTTTTTGAAGAAGGTATCTTTAAATCTCTTGGAGTTAAAGATAATTATCATATCACCATATCAAACGGACCGATTAAAAAATAAACTTAAATATTATTTAAAATCATTTAAATTTAACTTAATATAATCTAATCTAATATTGTACCAAACATGCACAATACTATATATAATCCAGTTTAATCCAATTCAATCTTAATAAATAATACAATCCAATCTTGCGAGACAAAATTGGCCTAAGGGTACCAATTGCGCAATAATCTTTATAGCCCGTTTCCCAGCCACGCACCCTTTTGAATTAGTATTCTCACAGCCGTTGGAAATATGGCGCGTAATCCAATAAATGACATTTTATGGCTGTTGCTTGCTAGTTTTTGTAAGGTGGCCAAGGCCTTTTATCAAACACTATAGGATCAACTAGTACAAAATGAATTCATTTAGGATGCGTTTAACGTACTGTGTTAGCTATATGCCTATTATGATGTATTGCATTAACATGCATTATATTAAGTTATAATGTTATACTTTGATATAGTATAAACTGTATTATATAAGGTAATGTTTTATATTAATGTTAAAACTAAATTAATATTATTTAAATTTATTAATATTTTAGGATTTTATTATTAATTTCTTAAATTAAGTATTAAAAATTATTTTATAGTATATAAATGAGTTAATAATATACTATTATTAAATGATAAAATATTAAAGTACTATGTTATATTATTAAAAATCATTATATTATAATATAATTTATTTCTAGATATTAATTATTATAATATAGTATAATCATATAATAATATAATATAAGTTAATATTATATTGTAACAATATAATACTGTACAATTATTTAATGAAATATAAATTAATTTATACTATAATATTAAATTATAAATTTATTTTTATTAATTAAATAAAATTAAAATACTTTTATGTATTTAAACTAAAATAATTTATGTAATAGAAGTTGATAATGTATTATCATTTTCTCATTAAATATTTTAGGTTTATTAATTTGTTAAATTATTATTTAAATTAAAATTAATTGTTTAAATGTAAATATAAATATAAATGAATGTTTAATAAAATCTACTCCTATGGATCTATTTTATACACTTTTTATTCTATAAATCACGCTTATAATGTAGTTGTATAATAGAAACTGGATATTTAATGGAAGCAAAATTGCGCACGGTTTGTGGGTCTGTCAAAAAATGATAAAAAGACGAATATGATACACTGATTTTGTCCTCTTTAATATTTTTCTAGATGCTTCCCTGGCATAATCTCACTGGTCCATTTTTCTTCACGGCTTAGATTCAACTTCAAAAATCAATTTGAAGCAAACACAACAATTCAACAAATATAATAAGCGTCGATAAGCTTGTAGCTGACTGGCTGTGGCCAAGCAAAATGTACCTCATGGTTACCGAATCATATCTTACGTCAGAATTTTGAACTTAAACAATGTTCTCATTCCACGTGTCACTCTCTAACCAATCCCCAAACTTTATCATATTTTCAAAGAAACCCCTACCAAATCAAGGTAATTACCGTCACTCGGCTGAAATAAATGGTCTCCTCGATTCAACTGATGACGACATGTCCTCATAGTCTTTATTTAGAAGGGAAAATTATAAAAAAATCCCCTCGTTCTCTAAAAATATGGGGTTTCTCAAGAATAGCTAAACCTACATCCCAATCCTGAAAAATCTCAATTTAACCTCTCTAGGGTTTCGATTGTCGAGGATTCGCTTCAAAATTTTGTATTCTTTTAGTGGTTTTGCTTGTCTCGTATCCTGAAATTGTGAGTTCAGATCTGATAATAATTTGGAATTCAGTTTGAAGGGTTAAGCGCAATTTCGAAATTTTTTATACAATTTAAATTAAAATTTATAGAACAATTGGGCGGTTAATAATTAATTGATGGCTAGTGATACTACAACGGCGCCCGCCCCCGCAGCTCCGTAAAAAGCGGAGGCGGTGGAGGAGTATGATAGCAATCCAGATGAAGTGAAACGCTGTCTTGCGACGAGCAGAAGGGAAGCCAGCGATGACGAGGACGTGGAGGAGGAGAGAGATTGAGAGCTTCCAATGGCGAAGTGTCCACATTCCTGCGGGAGAAGCGGAGGCTGTGGATGAGTACGAGAGCGATCCAGATGAAGTGAAACACTCTCTCGTGATGCGCAGAATGGAAGCAAGCGATGATAAGGAGGAGGAGGATAAGGAATTTGAGCGTCGAATTCCTTATGAATACATTGTAGGATTTAGAGAGATTCTAAAGTTTTAATGCATGTGGGTTTTTTATGTCCATCCACTTATGCGTATGCTGCACTTTATGATTATCGTAGTTGGTAGATTGACAAATGGACCTTAATTACAAGTCAAATGACCTAAATACTTATCGGCCAAAGGAAGCCATTTATAGTACTTTCTAGTGAAGCAAAGTAAAATGATTCATACTGGCAAAGAAAAGGAGGATTACTGATCCACACAGTGTTGTTTACTAAAAGTACGTTGATCTTACACTTAATTTAGTATATATTCATTTATAATTAATGTTCAAACTGATAATGTACTATTCTTAAATTAGGCTATCAAAACATCATTTTGATAATGCATAGTTGTAATGTGTCTCTAAATTCAGTAATACAAGTTCTTTCTGTTACTAATGGATGAAGTGACTTGAAATAGTTTAATATTTATTTGCAGTAAAAAAGTTGAAAAAGGAACTAACAATTTACATGCGTTTTGCTGAAAATTTAGTTAGTTTCATTTGAAACTTGCATGGGCATTAAATGCTGGCATAATCTCTTTGACTTCCCTTGCATTTGAATGAATGGATGAGCGTTGCATTTGAATGAATGGATCAGTGTTAATGCAGGCAAAGATTTTCTGGTCTACATCAAAGGCCTGGTAAGATGTCAGCAAGCTGGTCGAAGATATCAACCTGATTTGGTGGCTGCAAGATTTGTTCATCCAGGATCGTTTTCTTTGACAATGAGAAAGCCCCAATGTCTATAAATTGAGAACTCACTGAATTGTAGAGAGAGAGAGAGAGAGAGGAAAATGAATAACGGGAGAGCCAGTGAAAAGAGAGTGCGGGAAGATTTGGGTGTAATTGGGGTTTGGGTGTGGGATAAAATAATTAGAGTGTGGTTGTAATAATTTTCTATACGGTAAAATTTTTTTATCTCTATTATTTTTTACGGCGGTGGTTTTTTACTCTAATAAAGGAGTCTTCCAAGTAAATTTTGTGTGTTATAATTGGGATATTCACCATTTTAGTTTTCTATTTATTATTTGTTTTACATATTGCTAGCAAAAATCTGGGGCTGGAACCGAAAATTCCCAAAAATTATTAATTATTTTAAACTCTGTTCTGAACAGAGCATGAAGGGTTTCACTTACCTAGTTACGTTTTTCATTCTTTCACTTCACTTGATTTCATCTTGTCCCTCTCCTTTATAAAAGTTGCATATATTGGAGTATCAAGTCCATCACAAGGATCATATTCTGGCTAACGAAGGAGCACAGTTCATTGGCTGCACTCATGTGTAGCAGAGTATTTGGATTCGAGACTGTTAGAAGGTTGTTACAGACGCAAGACTGCTGCTGTGTAACGGTATGCCATGCTGGCAAGTGGGGCAGTGCGCTATAACAGATTGCGGAGGTAGCACCAAATGTTGTGAATCAGTATTCGTAATTAGTATAGAGTGTTCTGATTTATTCTATAAGCAGCTCATTTGTGCTTAAAACCTACATGTATTGTACGTTTCTATCGGTAATTTGATTACCTTTCCGTAATTTATCAATCATTGAATGATTTTACTGGTTTAATCGCTTGATTGTTTGAGTATAATCGGTAATTTGATCGTCTGTCAGCAAGTGATTTACAATTCACTCTCCAATTTTCATTAATTTAGTGTAGCAAAGCTTTAACTAGATAGGTAGACAACGTGGTCATGAAAACTTGATTAAGAGTTTAGTGCAATCAAATCTACCAACAATACATTTTATGATTTGGGCTGTTTCAAAGATCTTCGCTTGATGTCTCTGCTACTGGTTATCAGCAGAGTGCCCAAAAATAATCAGTGCACGCACTATAGGCTCTATTATTATCAGTAAAAAGCATTAATGATATATTGGGATCGACTTTTTTATTTGGGAGTGGAAGGATGCTTGAAAGAGTAGAGTGGTGCATCTTGTTCAAACATGCACCGTAGAGCCAATTCCACTTTATGAAATAGGAGTTAGACTGAACAACGTTATGTCTTCGTTATCATTTCAGAAGGAAACAAATCAAATGCAGCAATTGATGTAGGAGTAGCTGTTGGCGCTGCTATATTTTTTACGGACTCTCATGCCATGGAAAAACTCACCTTTGAAGAATGGTATGATGCTTTGGTATATGTAATTGGTATATATTTTGTACCTTCCATACATTTTGCTTTGTTAATGTTATTATTTGATAACATGTTTGTCGAGTTGCACAGTGTCTAGAATTTTGAGATTAAGAAGAGTATAAATGCTATACAAATACACTCCTTTCATTTTATACAACTTTGATTGATCAAGTTGTATCTCTTTGAAAAAATGTTCTATCTCTTTTCATTTTAAACTTCAATTGAGTTGCTATCTATTTAACTTTGGCAAGTCAGAGAGAGGGATGGGACTGTCCAATTAAAATTAAGTTCCAAGTGCCAATCCCACCATTGTCTTCTCTTGTTTGCCAAATTCAAATTTGAAAATCTCACCAAGTCAGTATGGTGATGTTGTGGGATTGTCTCGCCTAGGTTTTTAGCCTCATGACCTCCTTTATTAGAAAAAGTCTTTAAGTGTTCTTACTCAATGGTAGAATCATAATTTTACTTCAATGGAAACCATAATGATTAAAATATACTCTTTTGATTAGTTACTTATTTGATGTTGCTCTCTACCATCATCTCCTTCTTTATGAAAAATTTATTGTAATACATGGAAGTATATATTGCATTGAATAAAATGAAATTGTTCAAAAATTAACAAATTCAGCTTTATTATAATCTAAAACAAAGTAAATAGAATAATACCCATCATGTAAAAATAAAAAAATAAATAAACTTTTTATACCACTTGGAATTTATTTTAAATGTTTTGGTCAAATCTAAGAAGCACAAACTTTGAACAATGATAATAGGTAAAAACTAATAATCTTATAATAAAAAGTAAGAAAAAAAAATAAAGTTGATTTAGCAGCTAAGAATAAAAAAAGAAAAATAGAAAGAGAGAGAAATTAGTTAGGCTTTAACTATTGTTATAGTAGAGAAGTAATTTTATGACTTTTTAGAAATGAGTGAATTAAAATAGTAAGTTATAATTTGATAACTATCTTAATTGAAAAAGTGAGTGTTGAAATAAAATTAATGGATTCAAATAGAACACAATCCAAAACTGCATACCAATTATTTTTTAATTTACATAAAGTTCTTCTATTTTTTTTATAACATTTGATTCTCAATTGGTCTAATGGAGAAACAACCAGCAAAAAAATAAAAAATAAAATGAATGCAATTAAACCGAAATTCGTAAAAGAGTAGTATGACATTTATGTGCAAGCAAAGTTGCATTCTGTTTTGGGATCCTGGAAAAATAAAAGAAAGAAAACGCGGTATGACGCTGATACTGTGCTCTTTAATATTTTTCTAGATGCTTCAATGGCAGATTCTCGTTGGTTCATTTTTCTTTACGCCTTAGATTCTATGATTCAATTTCAATCAAATACGACAAACTAGGGATGGCAATGGGGCATATATGAGTTGGATCTACTCTGCTCCAGATCCAGATCCATAATAAAAATTAAGATTCGTATCTGCTCCAGATCCGTTATAAATCTATATTTTTCGCTCCATATCCAGATCCAAAAAAGAAATAAATATCTATATCTGCTCCAAATCCGAAAAAAAAAATTTAATCCAAATATACTTTAGATCCGTCATGAATTCTAAAACTTAGCAATAAAAAAGTAATAATTTTTTAGAATGAAAATTGAATGCTAAAATGTTTTGATAACAAATAAATTATATAATTTATCTCAAAATATAATAAATATTGTAGTTTATACTTTTACACCAAAACAACAAATAAGAAAGATAATAAAATATTCTTCAAAAGTAATTGCAGGAGTAATATCAATTTAATATTCTATTGTCTCCTTCATCATTCTAATATCCACACCCACCCACTCTCATTCTTACAACATTAGATAATGACATATAAATTAAATATGATTTATATGCAGTGTTTTATTATTTTTATTATGGCCCTATTTGACTAAATATATGAATAACTATATTCCTTAAAAATTATTTGGCCAATATAGTAAAATAAATTGCCAAGTTGTATTACTTGACTTGCAATTTGAATATTGCAGATACATGCTTTGGGGCTGACTGACTTTTAAATTTACAAAACTAACTTTTAAGTTTTAAGAGTTTAAACGTATGGTAAATACCACTAATATGCTATGAATAAAATTTATTATCATTATAATTTTACAATTGTTAAGAGACTTTTAAAATAAAATAAAATAAAAAGATTGATATGATACATTTAGATATTGGATAGATCCGTATCCCCAGATCCGCCTTTTTAGATCCGCACATCAATATCCAAATCCGATCCAAATTCATTTTAAACCGACCCAAATTCGATCCGATTGGATTTGAATCACGTGGATCTTAGATCAAATCTAATCCATTGCCATCCCTACGACAAAAGAATCTTTTAAGCCTGCAGCTCAAAAAGATGGCACTTTAATTTTCGGCTGAACATTCATATGGCAAGATTATTATTATTGAGCTTGATGAGGCTATAGAAAATTCAATATCGAGATCGGATAAGGGTCCAATAAATTATAAAAATAAAGCAGCTCAAAGCCCATATGATCATGGGCCAGGCCACTACTTGCTCATGCTTTGAATCAAAATTAGTGACGTTGGAAGCTGAAAGGGGCAAATGATGAAATATTGAAATGGGGTTCATCATATACTATGCCCAGCGGGATAAGATCATCATTTAATTGCCTCCTCCTCTCCTCGATAGATATTTGCCGAATTTTTCTATTTAAAAAATATTATATTGGTTAATATAATTAGAAGTTTTACAAAATATAAATATAATTTAAAAAAAATATATTTGTTAATCTAAATTTTCCATTTGGTGGTTGTGTTTGAGTAAAATTTTAGGTATATTCGGATATACTTTCTCATTATTTATTGATTTTGGACATTTAGACATATTAGTATTCAGTATTCTTAGGTAATTCGCTAAGAAGTATACGTGACAAAAATATAACACGTGAAAAAGTAGACAACAAAATTATCTACAATTTTCCATTGACTTAGTCAACTCTCCATTGATTTCATTGACTTGGTCAACTTATGATCTAACTCAACAACTTGAAAATTAAATTATGCTAATAATTTCGTAAAATTAAAATTTATCTCCCAAAATTGATAAATACTATGTCACTTTGTCAAATTACTTCGGGTAAAAGTTATGTGGATAAAAACTTTTAAGATGAGTTGTATGCTAATTGATAAGACACAAAAAGCAATTAACGCCATCACGCAACACTGCTTACTCTTAACAAAATATTACAATTTACAAACGTGATTCATGAAACTCGACTTTTTGTCTAAAAAAGGACTAAAGAAACACGCCAAGCAACAAATAAAAAGTTGATAGGCACTATTTAAATAGTATTAATATGGCAACAAAAAACATGCGAGCAAAGTAGACTATTCCTTTATTCTATAAATAGCTCATTTGAGCTTAGAACCTTTAAAGTGTGTCGTACGTTTCTGTTACTTCCAATAAAGATTTTCTCTATTCCCTTTTCTTCCACTTTCTCTTCCATTTTCACGATCCCCAAACACCATCAATCCATGATTTTCTAGAGTATTAGCTGTCTATTTCTACAAACATAGAATTGCTCTTTTAAGAAACAAAGTAGTCTGTCCTGTCACCCATGATTGCCTCTTTCTTTTCTCCACAAATCTTTGGTTAACTTTTATGTTCCCTCAACCTTTTTTCCCCTTTAGCACCAAAATTCATTTTTGATACTTTATGCAAAAATTATGATGAAAATGAGTCATTTTAGAACATCAATAAATTTTTTTTACATCCAAGATAACGACAATTACACTTAGATCACTCTTATTTAGTTGAATTATATATGTAATAATGTTGGCTTAACAAAACATGATTCTTGATCGTTGTAATTACGAGCTGGTATTCTTTAGTTTTAGTAGTAGGGCTTATAACGCCGCGCAACAGTTCTTGGTGGGTTCAAATTATTATACGGTCATTCTCAATTCTTTACGGTATGTAATTAAAAATTCCTATATAACAATTAGAACTTACAAACAAGTCAAAGTGAGTTAAATCAAACGTATAAATTCGATGTCTATTACAAACTTCTAAAAAAAGATTTTCTCTGTTCTTTTTTCTTTCACTTTCTCTTCCATTTTGCCAATCCCCAAACACCGCCAATCCTTGATTTTTTGAGTATTAGCAGTCAATTTCTACAAACATTGAACTGCTTTTTTTTTGTCTAATTACTTTCAAGAAACAAAACTGTTTTTCATTGGGTCTCTTCGTTTATTGGCTTGTGAGCAAATAAGATATTTGTACGATTGGCTTAACGTGACAAGTTCTTGAATTGAATGGCTCCTCTTCTTTTTCATAAATCTTTGCTTAGTTTTTTTGTTCCCTCAACCTTTTTTGGCCTTTCACGCTAAAATTCTTTTTTTAATACATTATGCAAAAATTATGATGAAAATGAGTTACTTTAGAACATCAATAAATTTTTATTACATCTATAATAAGATAACTATAGTGAGATTACTCTTATATAGTTGAATTATATGTAATAAAATTAGTTTAACAAAATCTAACCCGTCAGTATTCCATATCACATGATTAACGTATTTAAAAAATCTTAGCTGTTCCGTCACTTGTTTTACAATTCTTTTATATATCTTTGAAACTTTCTGCTTCCTGACACATCATATTGTTCTCAATTCGTCTAAATTATTTTTTTCTTCAAACACTGCAGCAACAACCGGTATAAAATAGACTGAACTCATTTAATGGGAATTTTTCTCATTGGTTTATTTCTCTTCGCACCTTAGGTTCCTCTAACAAACTTAAAAGATGTTCCCCATCCCACGTGTCCCCAAATCTTCGTATTTCCAAACAAACCCCTGCCAAATAGAGAAGAGGAAGGCTTTTATTGCAAACTGTATGAACGTTATGGCCTTGGGAGGATCAAAATCAAACCAATGGATTGTAAAGCAAAATTACCGATTAAAAATTCAACCAACTGAATCGGTTTGGTGTCACTTAAAAAATAAATAATATATAAAACAACACAATTATCATTTTAATAAGCCACTGTTAAATTCATTCAGTCAATATTTTTCTTTTCCCATTTTCAATGAATGCTTAATATGGAAAACAATCTGTCCCATTGAGCACTGTTTAAATCATTCCCTAGTTTGTTTAACACGCAAAGAATATTCTTATTCGGCTCGGCAGCCAATCCATTAAAATTTGTTAAAATTCATTTAAGTGATGACTGTGATATGACTCGATCAATAGTTTAATTTGTATAATTTATAAAAATTTGGGCTTCAAGTAATGTAGATAGAATGGTTAATTATTTTAATATTCAGATAAATTGATATATGTCATTATATTATGAGTGGATGAAATATCCAATAGAAAAAAAATTGTTTGTATTCGTCATTTTTAGTGGGAATCTATTTAGTGTAACTTATCCATAAAAATGGTTGCCGACTTATCTTGGTTCTCATTTTGTTTAATTTTCATAAATTTGACTCATGATTAATTGTGAGTGAAGTTTTTTTGGAAAAAATCTGGTCTTCCATTTATTTTGTAGGATTTAAAAGATTAAAAAACTTTAATACATATAATTTTATGTTCGAAACTAAATACTGGTAGCATTGCTGCTTCTATAAATAACTCATTTGTGCTTCCAACTTGTTATTTGTATTTCACGTTTTTTTTTCTCTTCATAAAGATTTTCTTTTTTTTTCTTTTTTCCATTCACTTTTTCTTCCATTTTCCCGACTCCCAAACACCACTAATCCTTGATTTTCTAGAGTATTAACTGTCCGTTTCTACGAACATAGACCTACTGTTTGTCTAAATACTCTCAAGAAACAACGTACTCTGTCGCGGGATCTCTTCGTTTATTGACTTTTGACTTGTGAACGGGGCTAATTAAAGGGCGTTCCTTTCTTCAAGAAAGAATGCAAAGAAAGTACTATCCATGAGACACCTTAAAAATTATTTTACATAAAAAATGATAATAATCATAATGATCGGTTAAGGATCGACAAAAATGTTATAACCTATAAAGCATGGATAATTAATTAATGGGAATGCACCTCTCATCTTTACCATTCTCTTTGTCATTTTCATAATTCAGCTGTTTATTAATAAAGTGAATAAATTTATCTTTTAATAATATGTTTCTTGGCTGTTTTTTGTGTATTTTTTTGTACAATTTTGTGTGCAAATAGCATTATTCATTAGTAATTAGTTTGGAGTGTTCTAATTTCTTCTAACAAGTAGCTCATTTTAGCTTAGGACCTGTAACTAGTATTTTATGTTTCTGTTAATCTTTGATAAAGATTTTCCTATTTTTTTCCTTTCACTTTCTCTTCCATTTTTCCCGACTCCCAAACTCCACCAATCCTTGATTTTCCAGAGTATTAGCTCTCTATTTCGACAAACGAAGAACTGTTGTTTGTCTAACTACTTTCAAGAAATAACGTAGTCTGTGGTTTATTGACTTGCGAATGGGGCTAATTAGTCACGGTCCGATTGTTCGATTCTCTCCATTGACTCGGTCAATTCACGACTTTGACCTGCACAGTTGATACAAACGGACTTCTCCATTTGGTGATGATGAATTGGGTGTTAGTTCATGAGTTTAAGGATGAAGAGGACCAAAACATTATTTTATTATTTAAAGAAGACTAACAAAACATTATTTTACCTTCTCTTCCATTTTTCCGACTCCCAAACACCACTAATTTGGGTCCAGTCCAGCTAACTTGACAATCTTCAGCAGATTAATAAATTTATCTTTCAATAAAATATTTCTAGTCTTTTAGTGTTTTGTGTATTTTGTTTACGTGCAAATAATATTACCATGAGTAATTAGTCTAGAGTGTTGTGATTTCTTCTAATATGTAACTCATTTGAGCCTAAGACCTGTAACTATGTTTTACGTTTCTACTACTTAATAAAGATTTTCTCTGATCTTGTTTTTTCCCCCTTCTCCATTTTCCCGACTCCCAAACACTACTAATCCTTGTTTTTGTTTTTGCCCCTTGAACGGGGCTAATGTTGGTCTAACTGCTTTCATGAAACAACGTACTCTGCGGTTAAAATTAATTGATCATTTTATTTGCTGATAATGAATTGGTTGTCAAGTCATGAGTTTGATGATGCACAGGACGAAAAACGTTATTTTATTATTTAAAATAATACTAACAATTATGTTGATGGTCATTTTATTTTTTAAAATATGCAAATGGAATCTTACCGAACTATAGTGCTTGACTTCTTCACACAGTGATTGACTTCTTTGTACAGAATTATAAAGTGAAAGAAATTACGAAATTAAATACTTTTCATGCGAGTGGGGGAGATTGGGAAGCGATTACATTACATAAAAGAAAAATAATATAAAAGTACAACACTAATAATAATCTCATTCCCAATCATATCGATGCAAAAATTCTGTATATGTACGAAATAACTATTGATTTCACTTCGGTAATTACTTTTTAAAAGTAACGTAAACATTTTTATTTTATTTGCATTCGAGCTTTCTTTCTTTTTCGCTGGCCTTTACTCTTGACCTTATTTTCATGGGGCATATTCAATCTGAATCCTCTGCAAGTTTGTGGCAGTTTGGTTAGTTACGAACTTTTGTAGAATTGCATGAAGATGACGCTTTTATAGACATTTTTTCTTTTTTCTTTTTTTCTTCAGTGAACTTTTGACCAATAAATCTAAGTGTAGTGCTTGGTGTATTGATCTTTTTTGGAAAGGGAGTGTGCGAGTTGTTTATTTCAAGAATAGGCTGACCCAACTAGCTGCAGTTTTTTGGTTATAACTAGGACCAAAGGAAAAGGGTGCATGATTCCGGAATTACTTCTGAATAAATTTCAAATCATATTTAAGAACCATAGCATTTCGTGATTTGTTGGTAAATCTATTTGATTCTCTATCAACCAAACCAATAATGTGGGACCATTAACATGGTTAAAGCTAAAGTTTGAAGTCCGCACAAGACTACTTTCTACTACTATGTTTTACTATAGAATAGAAATGTTTTCAAAATGAATAATTAATAATAATTATTGGATTCTTTTTTCGATATAAAACACTCAAGTGTTGATAAAAAAGATTTGAGCCTTTATTGGTATTGGAAATTTTATTGGAAAATATTGGAAAATAGGTATTTCAACCAACCCTTATTTATGCTTTGAATGGATGACCTCCATATAAAGTGCAAGAAGAATTCTTTGATTTGAAGAAAAAAGAAACAACTTGTTGGACAATTATATATTTTGATTCGTCAAGAGTGTCTCAATATTCGCTTCGATTAGGGGATCACAAGATTCATTTTGAAATATGAATAGAGAAGAGAGAGAGGATAGCTCATTACATTAAAAAGATATGGAACCCCCCATACATAAGTAGGACGATGAGAGAAATGAATCAAAAAATTCATGTTTGGTTCGGAAGGGATCATCAAGTTTTGAGATGAATGGAAAGATAATCTACTTTCATTAAGTGATTTATTAGATAATCGCACGAGGATTTTGAATAGTATTCAAATTCGTAAGAACCGCAGAGAGGGGCCATTGAAATTTGAAAAAGCCCGAAGCCCGGTTACAAAAAAATAGAAATAGCATCAGCTTTCGAGGAATGGATACCCGAGATAGAACGGGAAAAAATTCAATTTGATTAATCTCAACTTATAAGACTTTGGATCAATTAGAAATTACAAAATGAAACCATTCATTTTGAACAACAAAGAGCAACAATTAATCAAGTCCGACAACGGGTTTTCCAAATGCTTTATACAAAGGAGTGCTCTAACTCAATAGTTGTTTCAACAAGGAGTTACATTTACGCATTATTAGTGCCAATATTGGCATGTTTGGAGCGATGAAAGAAATAACCGATTAGTCCTTTTATCAGGGTTACATTATTTTTTTTTTAAGAAAAAAAGAATTAAGAAATACTTATGGCAACAATTAAAGCCGATCAAAATTAGTAATATTATCCATGGCGAACGTATTGAGTAATATAATAGAGAAGTAAAGATTGTAAATATCGGGACCGTGACAAATAGGTGACCCAGATCGTCATTTGTGGTCTTGATGTAAGTAATGCAGAATTAGTAGATTTCAAGAGGGATACAATAGCATTGCTCAATTTGGAATCAACTAATGCTTGGTGTTGTTTTAATTGACGGTTTAACGATACAAGAAGGAAGTTTTAAAAAGCAACCAGAAAAATTGCTGGGATACCAAGAAGCGGTTTAGTCTTATTTAGGTCGTGTTATAAATGCCCCGCTAAACCTATTGATGGTCGAGGTGAAATTTCAGCTTAATCTTGATTAACTTGAATCCTCTCGCCTGGTATTATTTCGAGACGTTCGAGTATATGAGCCTCTTCAAACAGACTTATTGCTATTGATTCGATGATCCCTATCGACGTCAGCACGAGAATTAATTATTGGGGATGACAGACCCAGAAATTCAACGCAGCAGCGGTACGACATTGCATTCTCAACAACAAGGGCAAAATGTAATATGTGTTTATGTAGCTATGACGGTCAAAAAGCATCTTCTGTGGCTCAGTAGTGAATACTTTCTGTGAGAGGGGGGCAATGGACTACCTATTGTGGTAGCCGAAACGGCGATTCCCCGCCACGTTATCAGCCACCTCGCCCTTATAATGGCGCGTAGCTCTAGTCAATATTTTATGCACTGCGTCGAACTTATACACTTTTAATCATTTATGATGATCCCTCCAAACAAGCATGCTTATCGACAAATGTCTCTTCTATTATTTAAGACCACCGGTCGCCAAGCTTATCCCTGAGATGTTTTTATTTGCATTCACGACTTTTTGGAAAGAGTCGCGAAAATTGAGTTCACTGCTAGGGGTGAAGGAAGTACTTACCGCTTACTCAATAGTTGGCACCCCAAAGCATTTAAGACAGATCGCATTGTCCATTCTACTAATGTAATGCATTACGTATCGGGTAAATATTCTTATCCATGATTTATTCAATGCCGAATCGCACCGCTTATTAATGTGGGTATTGCCTCTCGAGGCAGATCCGCCACCAAATTAAGCTACGAAACAAGTAGCCGCAAATTAAAATCGAATTGGCACAATTGCAGAGCTAAGTTTTTGCACAATTTGCTTCCGGGATCTCGATAGTTTACTTGTAACCAATTGGCAGGTCAACGCCTCGTGAGTTGCTCCAAACAGCCCAAGTAGTTTCCCTCTCACTCAAGGAAGAACAGATAATGACTATTATACAGAACGAATGGTTATCTTGATTCATTAGAAATCGGGTCAAGTAAGAAAATTTCTCGCTGAGTTATGTACTTACTTAAACTAATAAACCTCGCCCAAGAAATAATATCATCTACCAAGATATTCACCCATCTAGTTAGGGTGCCCTTTCGCAAAGAAGCTATTCGAACAAAAGGAATGTTTTCTACTTCGTGAACAATTATAAATAAAAACCACTTATTTTACTTTATAATACTTAATAATATTAAAAAAATAATAATAATATATAAATATATAAGTAATAAATATTTGAACAATTATTCAATATATTACTCTATTTATTATTTCAAAACAAAATTTATTAATATAATAATTATTAATTTATTATTATAATAATCAATAAGAATATATCATTATGTAATAGGAATATGGGAAATGGCAAAAATTGCATCCAATAGGATTTGAACCTATACCAAAGGTTTGAAGATATCCGTCTCTATCCATTAGTACAATGGACGCCTTTCATTCCCATTCCTAATTATGTTTTTTCTTTTCAGATTTTTTTCTTTCCCATCTCTTCTTCAAAAGCATAAAGAATATGTGATATAATTTCAGGATTCTTTCATATTAACTGGCGATGCATTAAGTAAACTTTCTTAATTAATGCATCGCCGACTGAAAGTTGATATACTTTAACCGATATAATTATCATATGAGTTTAAAGGAATCGAACCCGATCGCTAGCTTGGAAGGCTAGGGTTATAGTAGACGCCATTCATACTTTTAACGCCGCTAATTCAAAACCGAACATGAAACTTTAGTCATTCGCCCTTTATGGCGGAAGTTTGCCCCAGAGAGCCGAGAAAAATAACAAAAGTCGACTCCATAACATCTATATGTTACGGCCATTTTTTTGTCCGAATGAATTCAAAACAATCCGCTTAGATGATCCTCTAGAAGAGTGGGATTATAATACGTCAATCTTTCTATTACTTTGTTCTCTATTTCTATTTGAAAGAACTTTAGAAAAGTTTTTGTTTCCTAGCTAAACTAAAAATAGAATATGCTGATGTCTCTAGTAAACTAGAGTGATCATTTAATAAATATTTTGCTTCAATCTAACCTATAAAAACCAAAATTGAAGATTTAGTTAATCTAACTCCAGACTTTTCTATCTTTATCCATGGATCCTTTACTTATACTTAAAAATTGGAAGTATTGATCCAATTCAAAAAAAAAACAAAATTATGTTTCTACTTCATAACCAAATTGTCAATTTCAATTGACTCTTTGGATACAAATCATGAGAACGGATATTTTCTCAATCTTTTATTTAAATTTGAGAGTGAAAGGATTAAAATTTAACTTTTAAGAAATAAAGTTTTTAATTGAAATATCAATTAAACTCAAGGACACCCAACTATTAAGGATTAATTGAACAAATCACACTTTTACCACTAAACTATACCCGCTACAATGCGCATTATTAGATAAAAGGGTCCCTTGTCAACAAGAGAATCGATGTAATCAAGATAGGACATAAATTTAAATAATCATGAAATGAAAAATTAAATTAGAACGTTGACGCCTTTTGTCGAGTCCTTGTAAAGCGGTGAGTTAGCGTTTCAAGCTTAACAACTAAATTTAATAATTCAAAACAATTTCTTTGTTGGACTTTTGATAGATATGGTTCGATTAAATAACTTTTTATCCACAATACCAAATACAAATTTTTATTCTGATTCAATCAAAAGAATGAAATAGTCCTTCTTTTTATTGTTCTTTTGAATACAATAACAAGTATTTCATTTTGTGGTTTTCAAATCAAATTAAAAAATCATTTTTATGGTATGGTTCGACCTTTCACGCCTACCGGGGAAATGGTCATTAGAATGAAAAAAGGCCCGTTGGTACCCACTGTGTCAAATGCGGGAAGTGAAATAAAAAAGGCCCTGTTGAACTAAATTAAAGATATTCTTTTCTTTTGATTTTTTTCTATTTTATCTCTTCAATACTTTCTTTATTTTAATTTTCTAAAAGGTGATAGAAATGGAATTGGGATAAAAGTTATATCTATTTATCTAAGAGAATACAAAAGACAATAAAAAAGAAATTTATAAGCCATATTTTCTATGAGTTATAGAGAGCATTATTTCTATTTTCTATACCTTGAAGAGAATATAGAAAGGAAAGAAAGATAAAAATCAAGTAAAGACGGGTTTTTCAAACATTATTTTTGTGTAATGTAACATAGTCCTTTTTTTTATTTCTTTTTTTTTTCAATTAGGAGATGGCTGAGTGATTAAAGCGCCGGATTGCTAATCCGGTGTACGAAGTTATTCTGCATTCGAGGGTCCTCTCTCTTCTTCTTCGCCATGGCTTGGTATTTTTCATAAATTTAACTTTAGCTTAACACTTTCATTTTCTTTTTTAGTAACTGGAATCAAAAATCCAAGAACGTTTATACTTCTAATAGTAAGCAACTCCTTCCTTTTATTCTTCACATCCGGATTACGCCTGACCATTAGACGGGGATGAAGACAAAGAATAAAACAAAGAATATCACTATGGTGTAAACAAAGAGTTTGAGAGTAAACATTACTACAATAATCTCCAAATTGGGTTTTGGAAAAGGGAAAAGAGAATAAAGATTCTCTATTTTTATACTACATATCCAATTTTGACATCAAGAAATGAAGTTCTTTTAGAATTTGATTCTCTAAATAGAAAATCGTTTTACAAATTAAATTCACAATAAATAGAATTCTACATTTCATGGCTCCTTAATATAAAATATAAGATGGTTTCAGTGAAAAGGGTCATAATCAACAAATTTTTAAATAGCAAATGGGGATCAAATGGATCATGTCTCTTGAGAATTTCATTGTTTGAATTGAGTATGGGGTTCGTTATATTGTAAGACCTATATGCCTTATTTATTAATTGTTAAATTTTTTTCGAATTAATAAATCATAAGAATTTTTCTAGCACAATATTAAAGATCTCACTATCGAAACTTACAGTTTTTGCCAAACTAAGGCTAAGAGAAAAAAATAGAATAGGTATTACGGGTAACATCTACAATTGGATTCAAAAAGCGAGGCCTCGGGTAATTTAGCTTAATAAAAAACTACCTTTAATAAAGGGCAGAATTAAGACAGTACATACATTAAAATTCAAAGATATTAAGCATAATAAACATTTTGTTCTTGGAGATAATTTTATTTTGATTGAGTTATTAATATTCTTATTGATATAAGATAAAAATGAAGAAAAGAAAGTAAGGTAGACAAAAAAATTGTTGAACCGAACCCTAATCAAACAAAAATCCTTCTATTCTCGTGTGGTCAATAATTGAAGAAATCATACTTCATACAATATCTTCCAATGAATTCTATAATGATCAATAAATTACCAGTTGTATTTACACCTACATGTGTCAAAACCTGACACTAAAATTAGAATCGAATTTTGGGGGCTTTGGACTGAATTGACGAACAGCCAATACCACTATGTACTCTTTTTATTAGTACCAAATCGAAATTGAAATGGGGCGTCGCCAAGTGGTAAGGCAACGGTTTTGGTCCCGGTATTCTGGTAGGTTCGAATCCTTCTGTCCCAGACCGGGCAGAATAAAATTTTCAATTCCCGTTTGACAATTGAGTCACGAAATAACGTAGTCTGTGGTTTATTGACTTGCGAACGGGGCTAATTAGTCACGGTCCGATTGTCTGATCTCCATTGACTCGGTCAATTCACGACCTTGACTCCGTACAGTTGATCTAAACGGACTTCTCCATTTGAGGTGCACAAAACTTTCTTGAATTTTGTTTGGTGATGATGAATTGGATGTCAGTTCATGAGTTTCATGATGAAGAGGACCAAAACATTATTTTATTATTTAAAGAAGACTAACAATTTCTTGATGGTGATGTCATTTTATTATTATTTTTAAAATATCCAAATGGTGAAGTTTTAAAGAATTAAGGTGCTTGACTTCTTAAATAGAATTGGCAAAGCAAAACAATTAAGAAATTAAATACCGTCATCCCAAGTGAGAAGAGATTGGGTTGATACATTAAATAAAAGAAAAATCAATTAAAAGCACAAACAACTAATTAATTTCTAATCTCAATCATATCAAAATAAATTTACTGTACGTTGTCGGTTCTATAAAAAAATTATTAGGATTTGGTAGTTTTTTTAGTGTAATTTCGTTAGCATCACAGCTGAACGGAAGGGTTAATATGGATCGGCGAGTAATCATATTATGGGCCTAAGGAATAATATTTTTGGGATTCAAGACTTTAGGTTGTTAAAAGTGCCAACTTGCAAGGCTGTTGCTGTGTAACTGTATGCAATGCTGCGGGTAAGTGTGCTATAACAGATTGTTGAGATGGCACCAGAGATTGTAAACTAATTAGTACTGAAACTTATTTGCACATAAAATTGCGTTATGTGTAAAATAAAGAGAATGAGAATACTGTGCAAAAAAAATTAATAAAGTGAATAAATTTATCTTTTAATAAAATATTTCCAGTCTTAGTAGTTTTTTGTGTACTTTTCGTACGTGCAAATAATATACTCATGGAGTAATTAGTCTAGAGCGTTGTAATTTCTTCTAATAAGTAGCTAATTTGAGCCTACTACCCAAAATTATGTTTTTATGTTTCCCTATTACTTAATAAAGATTTTCTCTGTTTTTTTCCCCTTTACCTTTCTCTTCCATTTTTCCAACTCAAACACTACTAATCCTTGTTTTTGTTTTTTGCCCCTTGAAATGGGGCTAATAAGTTGGTCTAACTGCTTTCATGAAACAACGTACTCTGCGGTTAAAATTAATTGATCATTTATTTGCTGATAATGAATTGGTTGTCAAGTCATGAGTTTGATGATGCACAGGACGAAAAACGATATTTTATTATTTAAAATAATACTAACAATTATGTTGATGGTCATTTTATTATTTAAAATATGCAAATGGATTCTTACCGAACTATAGTGCTTGACTTTCTTCATACAGTGATTGGACTTCTTTGTACAGAATTATAAAGTGAAAGAAATTACGAAATTAAATACTTTTTCATGAGTGGGGGAGATTGGAAGTTGATTACATTACATAAAAGAAAAATAATATAAAAGTACAACACTAATAATCTCATTCCCAATCATATCGATGCAAAAATTCTGTATTTACGAAATAACTATTGATTTCACTTCGGTAATTACTTTAAAAGTAACGTAAACATTTTTATTTTATTTGCATTCGAGCTTTCTTTCTTTTCGCTGGCCTTTACTCTTGACCGTATTTTCATGGGGCATATTTTAATCTGAATCCTCTGCAAGTTTGTGGCAGTTTGTTAGTTGAAGAACTTTTGTAGAATTGCATGAAGATGACGCTTTATAGACATTTTTCTTTTTCTTTTTTCTTCAGTGAACTTTTTATCCAAAAAAATTTATGATAGAATAGCTAATTTTTCAATCGACCTTTCTGGATAAATGATAATTTTTGATAGAAATGTTACTAAAGTATTACAGGAAGAAAATTATAGAATAATTTTTTGAATTAATAGTATTACTTTTACGATAACACTATCACAATCTAATTTAAAAAATAAAGTTATTCTTTAAATTTCGCATTACTATTCCTACTTTTCTTGTTATACTACTTAATGGCACTGGTGAAGCCTTGAATTATCAAACAAAAAGCAAAAATAGCTTTAATATCTGCTGTCCCACTGAGCATTGCAATTCGTACGATAAAATGAGTACTTATATTAAAAAACAATCAGTCTCATTGCGTGCTCTTTTCATTGACATTAGATTTGTGCTGTCAGGCACTTTAATTTCAAGAATTTTTCAAATTTAAAAGAAAAAATACAGAAATGTAATTTCAATTTATCCAAAATTTGAGTTTCATGAATACAACATTTATTATAAGTCATGTTAATATAGAGAAGAAAATTTTAAAACTTTTTGATGAATAAAAGTATTTTCTGATAAATATTTCACAATCATATTTAAAAATTTCACTCCTCTTGGTACATACATTTAAGAATTTAACATTATAAATTAATCTTTTTTAATCAAAGTACATAATCTCTCCTCGGTCTACAAATGCTAAAATTTAATATTATATCCATGGATTTATATTTAATCCAAATTCAAGAAAATAAAATTTCTAACAGAATTATGAAATTCGTTACTAGAAAATTGTATAAAACAGTTGTGAGAATAGAAGGTTTGATCATAGGAAATTATAACCTATCCGATGCAAAAATGATTGTAAAGAAAACAAAAGTCACAGGCTTATTTAGAAAAAAAAGAAAAATTACATTCCATTTTCCAGTTATTAAAGTAATTCTAAAATCGCTAGGATCACAAAGGATAGGCTTTGGTTGACTGAGGTCAGCCTTAACGCATGTCGGTCTTTTTTCTCCTCTACATTCTTAGAAATTTTGGTTTACTATATAAATACTCGGTATATAGCAACTTATAAGTGTTCTTGCATTACCAACCAACTGCACACGCTTTACAATATAAATACTCTCATCTCATGGAAAGAGTTCATTCTCTCAGGATGATGAGCAGATTTCTTACTCCATTGTTTGATTCTTATTTCTATTTATCGCGGCAGCAACAGTCCAACACAAGTTCTACTATCACAGACCGAGATGCTCTGTTGGTCTTGAAAGCTCACATGAACTCATGATCCGACTAATTTCTTGCTGGAATTGGAACACGAGTACTCATGTCTGTAATTGACAGGCGTCACTTGTGATGACCATAGCCATAGAGTCATAGTCTTCAATATTTCTGCTTAAATCTCAATGGGCACCATCCCTCTCAACTTTGGGAATCTTTCTTCTCTGCAATCACTCAATCTAAGTTTTAACTTGACTTTCTGGTTCCATTCCTCCGCCATTTTCACCACGTACACACCTGAAATATGTTAATCTCCGTCAAACCAGCTCTCCGGCGCTTTACCTTCTTTCATGTTCAACAAGTCTTTTATACAATATCTTGATTTTATTTCAATACATTGTCTGGGTGAAATTCCTGCAAATATTTGTAGTAATCTTCTTCTTGAAATTTTGCTTTGCAAGAAACATGTTCCATGGAGCAATACCGTCCATTCTATCAAATTGCACATATTTCTGCAAAATTAGTTTGGTATAGTAATAATTTCTAGGTGGCCATACCTAAAGAAATAGGAAATTTGACCAAACTTAAGATATTATATCTTGGATGTAACAGTCTCAAAGGTGCGCATGATAATGAATTGTAATTATTAAAATTTTTGAATAAGTTTTAGTATTAATACTGTTTCTGATACAGTTTTACACACGTTGATTAATTTGCAGGAGAAATTCCTCGAGAGTTTGGCAATCTCGCCGACTTGGAGCGATTGGCGTTAGCAGGCAACAATCTCCAAGGCATGATTTTAAACTTTTTGCAATTTTATTTTAGCTATGCTTGCTTCTGTATTCATTCGCTTGTTCTTTAATTATGCGATGATTTATTGTTTTTCTTTCAGATAGAGATAAAGCTCCATGTCTCCCCTCACTCATTTCATTCTTTAATTTATGCAGATAAAAAAAAAATAAAAATGTTTTGTAATTTTCTTTTCGTCATTGCCACCTGTTTTGAAGCTCCCAATTAAGTCAATGAAAATGAATGATGTTTCATTCTTATTCTTGTCAGCCTAATTTTATATAATTGAAGAGTAAATTGTTATTATGATAATGTCAACCAATAAATTCTTTTTTTTTAACCCCAAATATGAGATCAAATTGTTTGCGTACATATATGTACTTAATTTGCGCAGGTATTCCACAGAATTGGGAATCTTGCAAATTGGAGATGTTACACTGCTCCGTAATAACTTGATCGTAACTTTCTTTTTACTTATATATATTTGAGACATCTTCCGCTTAATTAATAGACGCGTCTTAAATAATAGATTTCAAGTTCTCTCATTATAAATTTCATATGTAGGATGTAGTTACCACTATCTAACGTTATTCCTTTTTATTAGAAATTAGTTTGTGTTAATTCAAAATTTCCGTACCTCAGCATTTAAAAAAATTAAAACATATCGTGGAATAAATCATCAATCTTCTTTTCATCAATTTGGATTTCTCAAAATAATCTTGACAAGTATGTTTCACTATTGATATGCATGTGACAACTTCATAAAATATTTTACATGGAATCACTAATTATCTCTAAAGATGCCATTGATGATACATAATTTCTTAACAAGCACCATACCAAAAGAAATCAACAATTTTATTAATCTTAAGAGTTACATCTTCAACCGCAATTATGACATAAATTTTTAGTCATCAATCGCATAATATTTTATCTTAAAAGAATCGATTATGATGTTGGGTCAGCCTTTGGAATTTATAACACTTGAAGAAGAAGTTTAAAATAAGAAATTGTTCATTTGCTAAAAGTTAACTTAGTATTTAAGTTTTCAATTGAAAATTTTGAAAAAAGCGTTGAGAACTGGCTACTCATAGTATTTCTTTAGTGGATAAATATAAAAACAGGCTGAAAGAAATTATTTTCCACTAAATAAGAGTTAAAAAGAGAGGAGAAGCAAAGACTACTCATGACTTGGGCTTTACATGTGCTGCTTATTTTTTACTTGCTTTGGGGTCATGAATTACGCCCAAGTTATATAATAGGCTTACTTTCAGCACACATAATACGATGATTTCTAACCTCTCAATTAGGTTATAGCAATTTATATATAAATAACTAAAGCATACTAGAGCTAGCATTGATGTACGAATGAGCATGAGTGAAAAGTGTATGTTTTAAGGTATTATTATTTATTCTCTAAAACATATCTCATACAATTTTCAAAATACCGAGGAAATAAAGCACATGAAATCGAAATATTTTATTATGGAGTAGAATTTCGTAGAGTATTCATTGTAGTAGAACATATAAAATTGACTATAAATTCATTATTCTTGAAGTTAAATCTAATTATAATTCCTTCCAAAATTAAGTTTGTCAATAAATGATTTCTCGTATCATACCAAAAGAAATCGAATTCTGGACCAAACTTCAAGGAATTATCTTGACCTTAAAGAGGCTCTCAAGCGTGCGCATGATCACGTAGTTTAATTATGAAAATTGTTGTATACAGGCTGGATATCCTGATAACCGCTAAAGAAGCGAAACAAAAATCAAATAAAAGCTAACTGCGACTTTAATATCCTAAAACCCTCGAAAGGAATGGTAATGGTATAATATGGATTCTAGGCATATTTCACTGACTCAACATTTACAAGGCTACCTACAACCTTTATTTCTTTGTTGGAAAGAAATTGTAACTATTGTGGGTGGGGAAAATAATGTCAGGGCCACTTAATTTCGTGTAGTATCCGGGAGTTGGCCCACTAGGAATTGTAACAAATTTTGTCAGATATCTGGCCTTTACAAATAATTAATGGCCAACTAATAATAATAAATAAATTGAGAGGTGTGAAGTGAAATTGGGACATGAATGAATCTCGCCATAGCGGCACATTTTTCTAATTAATGCATTATGAGCTCCGTGCCAAGATATGGGAAATTACAAACCAAGGAGAGAATTGACCCATTAATTAAATTAAAAAGAATACCTAACATATAAGCAGTCAAAATATAGTGAAGTATGCACACTGAATTGTCACATAACTAAATTTGAGAATAAAACCGTGACTTGGGTTTGAATGTTTGATTGATTATCATTTCAGTTGTTTATTTTATTTTAAGCGATTACCACACACGGCCTGAACACTTTACGCCTCGGTGCTTCTTTCACTTTCACCACACATTTGATAATTTCTTAGCCTTCCCAATTCAGGATTATAGTAATTTATATATAATAACTAAGCTAATAAAAGCCACCATTGATGTATCGATGAGTGGCGCCAAAAGTATATCTTGTTTTATTTATTATTGTTCTATGATACAAATCAATAATGGAATATGATGCTTTGAAAATACCGTTAAGGAAATAGCACATGAAATCGGAAAATATTTTATCGCAATAAGAATTCATATATTCATTGTAGTAGCACATATAAAATAGACTATAAATTTAATTTTAAAATACATTCTTATCTTCATATAAATTTTATATTACTAATTTAAATTAATATTAAAATATGTTGTTTCTTTCACTATGTTATTTTATTTACACAATGATGTGGACTATTGGAATTAATAATGTTTTTAATTATTTTGTAAAAATATAAATTTAATACTTTGTTAACATTTTATCTACATATAATAATTAAACTGAAACTCAGATTTAAAAAATTTAGTTACATATTCATTTCATGACATAAAAGTGTATGTTATGCTAATTTACATTTATCAACAAATGCTTTGAGACAAATAATCTACCCTATTTATTTTTATATTTAAAACTTGCATTTATTATATTTTGAAAAAAATAATTTTGTAATTATTTTAAAATGGGGCCCATTCAAATTTTTAGTAGTTATTAAAGTCATAGGGTATAAATGTATAATAGTCAAAAAATGATTGTATGATCATTTTCAATGTATAAATTTCTTAGTTAGTAGGAAAATTCAAAATTGTTGTTGATTTACTCATAAATAAATTTAATGTTTAGTATTTTAATTTTGGAAAAACTTGAACTAAATGTTGATAACTTCAATCGGTGCCGAGCCGAAGTTTCTCTTCCTTGACTCACGGACCTAGCTGAAAGTTCTATTCTAATTGATTTCCCGAGGTGCTTATAAAAGCATTTTCTTTCCTTGTGGTTTGTAATTTATTCACAAATGATTTTATTAGCATCGGGTTACACGAGAGTTCCGAGACCATGCTAGTGGGAGAAATTTGAAAAGAAATTATTTACTGAATTAATTTATTTTAGCTCGTTGTAACCTAAATACTACTTTTTTTTTGGGCTTGTCACTGGGCTTGATTTACTTTTAATAGTACAGCCAATGCTTGTTGACTTAGGCGTTTTTTTACTTCTCTACCGGATAATTTGATCTTTTAATTGTTTTAACCACATAATAATCTATCTATTTCTCTTCACCTATAAGCCATTTTTACTTAAATCGTCGCATACATATTTTACCTACTAATTTTTATAAATATTAGTCAAATATATTTTATTACGTTTCTCTCGTAATCTGCTTTCAAATGTGTACTATTAATACTTAATCCTCCCTTTACCTCTTTACATTCAATCTATCTATCACTTAGTCACATATATATTTTACCTAGATTTTAACCCAAAAATATAAAAATAAAGAAGAAGAATATGTAGCAATTCATATAATAATAAAGCATTGACTGCCAGTAGCCTTTCAATACTACTTAGTGGCTTTTCTTGCATAAGTACTTGTAATAATCACAGAGTATATAAATGACATTTTATTATTAAAGTGTATCCATTTTTTGTGATATTACTTATTATTTGAAAATAATTGAATATAATTCTTTTAAAATACTGTGGAGATACTACTTGAAATTAGTAATCTCCAAAATCCTGGAGAGTTGGACCTTTCGCTCAAAACAAATTAGTTATCGCCCAATCAGTCTCATCTTTAATGTGTCAACACCACCCCCTTCAAATTTCAGCTTGAAATAATTCTCTTGGATGTCTTTCGTCCATTACAAGATACATCCACCACTACCAAATCTTAGAATATCTGATTTTAGGTAATAATTTTAGTGGCACAACTTGCTTGCAATTCATCTTTAATGCTTCTAAGCTTTCTATACTAGAGTTATCACTGCAACTCATTCTCCGTTTTACCAACACATTTGGCAACTTAAGAAACCTTGAGTGGCTTAATTTATGAGATAATTATTGTCTTGACATCTTCAACCTGCACTGAGCTTTCTATCCCTCGTTGTCAAATTGCAAGTTCTTAACACTATTGACATCAAATAATCCCCTGGATGGCATTCTTTTTCTAAGGCGCTCATCTAATCTAATCTCATTTGCTTGAAAGAATTTTACATGTCCAATTTAACAACGTTAAGGGCGGCATCCAAGAGATCACCAACTCTGACCAACCTTGAGACCATCAATAGTAACAAAATTGAACGGATCAATTCCGACATCAGCGGCAAAACACAAATTACGCTTCAAGGTTCGGGTCAATGATGATAACAATTAGGGGGATCAACTCTGCATGCGAGATTTGTCGCTTTAATTAGCAGGCGAACTCGTACGAGCTGGAGCAGTGGGTACAAGCTTTTTGGATCAATCCCTCGCATGCTTCGACTTTCCATTTCTCGTTATAAGTTGATGAGTTAATCTGCTAATTCCCTTCAACTTTTTGGGACATAACCTTACGATATCTCAACTCAACTTTTCATCAAATTTTTGTTGTGCATCGCCCAATTCATTGTAGATTGGAAATTGAAGTTGAAGGTTTTGATTGAATTTGATTTTTCGATGAATAATTTTTTCAAGCTATCCCAACGTAAATTGGAGGCCTAAAAAAATCTGTATATATGTTTCAGATATAATGATCAAGATCGATTCTCGATTCATTTGGTGATTTGATGTTTGAAATTTTTGAATTTGTCCAATAATAATCTCTCTCCTGGGCTATTCCTGTTGACATCTTTAGAGAAACTCTCTTATAATTGAAGATTCTATCTTCTTTCATGCTTGTATGGTAGAAATTCTTGAGGAGGATCTTTGAAACTTCAATTAATCATTTCGAGGAAATGAATTATTAAGCGTGGTTCACGACTTTACAAGTCCCGCCATGCAAAACTAGCATCCACTCATACATCATGGAAAAATTCTCTTCTCCTGTGGATTGTCTTGCTGCTATTGAGTACTACATTATTGATAGAAATTCATTCGTCGGGATCCAAGATATCGTAGAAGAGAGAAACCACGAATCATCAAAATGATGCTAATATGCCACTACTAGTAGTGAACATTGAGAATATTTTCATATCTAGAACTTTGTGTAAGAGCAACAAACGGATTTTAGAAACAATAACTCGGGCAGAGGAGGTTTTGGCTCTGCTTATAAAGGCAAGACTTCGGGATTCGGATGGAGGTTGCAAAGGAAAGCTTTTCAATTTGCAATGGAAGAGCGCTCAAGAGCTGTGGAGTCGCATTGTTGAATGTGAAATGATGAAAAGTATCCATCAAACCTTATCAAAGTTATTAGTAGTTGTTCAAATGAAGAGTTTAAAGCGTTGGTATTGAAATACAGAAGCCTCATGGAAGTTTGAGAAGTGATCAGATTCCGAATTGCATTTAGATATTTTTCAAAGATTGAACATAATGATTAGAGTGTCGCGACTTTGAATGCTCTGGTACTGCTTGTTTAGCTCGAATTCATCTTGACTTAAAGCTGACAATGTATTGTTGGGATGATAATCTGCTGTTTATTTGAGGATTTTGCATCGCGAAGTTTCACCGGAGAAGATCAACATAGACTCAAACGCAAACACTTGCCGTTACAATTAGGTTATATGGCACTGTGTTTGTTCAATATAAATTTTCATTTCTTGTAAATTTCTAATAAGTTATTTACGTTTATGATCTTCATTGGACAGAAATTATGACATTTATTATATCTACGATATTTAACTGCTGTAACTATAAAGTGCTAAAGAGAAGGACGGTATCCACAAATGGAGATGCTTTATAGCTTTTGGAATTATGTTAATGAAACTTTAATGGAAGAAAACCAACAGATGAAATTTTGAATGGAGAAATGACATTAAAGTTATCAAGTTAATGACTGGCTACCATTTCACTATGCAGTTTTCGCTGAGCAAGCACTCTATAAGTCGTGAGGACATATTTGTTGCAAAGGAGCAATGTGTGTCATTTGTCTTCAATTTGGCTATGGCGTAATCGGGTGAATCTCATGAGCAGAGAATCAATGCAAAGAAATTGTAACAAAGCTCTAAAATTGGGGAGACCCATTATTTAGAAACGTTTGAGGCAATGATAACCAAATTTAAATTGATTCTACCCCTCCATTGCTTGGGTTATCCTCGCAGAGACTTTAACTGGTTATCCTTCATACCGCTTTTGTTGATAGTGTTTGTTATTACCTTGCTCTTGCTTGTTTTCTCTATTTCTTTAATTTCCATGCATATTTTTCTTTTCTTTATGTTTTGTTGGTTTGTATGTAGTTTGTTTGTGTGGGTGGTGCCGATTATGTCCTCCCTCAATTACACGTATCCTTTTATGTTTATTCAATAAAAGCTTCTCTAATACTATCATAATCATCAAAAGAAAATTTTAATTAATTTTTCTTTTGATGTGTAATGGAAATTCTAATTCTGCGTTGAATAACTTCACACAGAGTAAAGAGTGTTAGTAATTATGGTTGTTTTTTGAACTCCTGGAGTCAAGAGTAATTTAACAAAGAACAAACAAGTCTCTTTGTATTAGGCAAAATTCTTTTCATTAATCTTATTTGTTCACATGTTCTCCTATTTTCACCCATATTAATCTTCGCCAAGGTTTCATGCTTCCTCTGATGAAGGAAATATTACTATGTATTATTTCAATTTGACATAAGAGATCGTTTTGGCTAACCATTTGATAAATGGATATGAGTGGAGCTTTTCAATCATTACCTCCACTTAAAATCCTTACAACGCATACTTTTAATTTTATTTTTAAACACATTCAGTTTAATTTATAAAAATAAATCCATTTGTTCAACGAATAATCTTTTTCTCACAAATTTCAACTAAAACATATTTCTTTTTAAATTTTTAATTATAAAATACATACAAGTTCTAAACTATTATATTATTTTCTTTATTATATAGTTTGGTATCTCCATAACTCTAAAACTCCTATAATTTTTTTAAAAAATGTTTTAATTTAAAAATATATATATATAATATAGAATGGAGTGGGTATAAAAAAAAAATCCTTGATTAAAAGAATAATTCATTTAAGTATTTAACTGAATTTAAATTAAAACAAGAAATAAATAAATTTATTTTTATTAGTTAAGTAATTTCAATTGAAAAGGTTGTATGAGTAATATTATTGAAATATGATTAAAATTCTTATGAATTAAATGTTTTCGATAAATACTGTGATAATTCTGAGAGAAAGATGAGAAACTTAAAGAAAACTTGAATATAAATATGCAAGGTGTAATTTACCTATGCAAATTATGAACTAAAGTGATCTTCGTGAAGACATCAAAAATTATTTTTGACTAATTATTTATTTTGAAAAATTACCAACAATGTTTAAAGTGGATTGAAAAGATTATAATACTTATATAAGACATGATATCACGAAGATTTAGTTATAAATTATAAGAAATATATTGATCTTACAAATATTTACGCCAATTGACAAAGTCCATTTACCTTTCCACCGGGCTGAAGGTCTTATTTTGTCCTCTAGTGTTGTGGCCATTGGATATTCGTAAGTTGACTCAACGTTCTGTTCGGCAACAGAAATTCAATTTCAATTGTAACCATTTTCATGAACTTTAAAGAGAATTATCTACATAAACATTAAAAAAGAAGCTAAAGGGACGAGAGACCCTCGTTTAAATAAGCAGACAAAACTTGGCTAACGTTTTTTCAAAAAAAGACATACCCCGTTCTGAATTCTCTATCACAACAGAATCCAAGTTTCTTTTTAACGTAAATTATAATTTTAAAGTGCAATTACCATTATAATTTTAATAATATTAAAACTAATTGTTCATTGTCCAATTTATCCTATATTATCAATAAAATTAAAATAAAATTTGGTAAAGAATATTTCCATGCACATCTAAAATTGATAAAGAAAAAAATAACAAAAGTAATTAGCAAGAAATCTCCGATAAACCTAACAAATTAAGAACTCATTCCATCAAACAACCATAAACCAAAAAAAAAATTTCTCGTAATAATTTATTTATATTATTGCACATACATCACATATGCATCAAACATGCTAGAAGTTAATTTAGTAAAAATAGAAAATTAGCAGAAATTAAAACCAGATCGACATCGAACGCGGGCACAAGCGTGACCAAAGCAGCCCAAAAGTAGCACAAGCATTAGCAACGAAACACGAGATTCAAGCAACATCAGCACCAAGCGCGACACCAGCAAAATGAACCAAAGCGGAGCACAAGCGGCGTTGTTCAAACGCGAGCAATTCCGATGGCAAACGCCGGTGGTTCCAACGGCCAAATCAAAGTTCGGTGGAAAAGAGGTTCCAACGGCACAACCGGTAATAGCGTCGATCGCGGCGATTAAGGACGGCAGAACCGATCGGTCTCGTCGGCGACTGAAAGCCCCAAACTTCGATGGCGTGCTCCAAAGAATCAAGAACCCAAGGCGATCGGCTTTGGAAACCGTGGAGGGCAAGAACAAGAAGTTGTTACCGGAATCAGAATGTGTGGGGTTTGTTTGTAGCATGTAGATGTGTGTTTTTAGTCAATTCCTTAATTTGTAATTATGATAATAACTCTGTAATGATTTAACAAAGCGATTTCCGATAAGCAATGAAGTGCGAAGTGTCTTTTTGAAACGATTAAAGAGTTTATATCCGCTTATTAAATGAATTCAGTTCTTTAATGTCTTTCTAAAAAGAAAAATCCAATTTTTCCCCTTTCATCACCGTCGCATACCACCCACAACTAATATCATCATCACCATCCCAATCTTTTAGCTCGCCATCCACAAGCTCTAACAACCACCATGACCGGGCTATCACAATCAATCACCTCCTCAAAACTCCCCAGCCACCCAAACATTTACAAACTCTAACCATCATTGACTCATTGTCAGGCTCACTGCCTTATCTTCCATTGCCGCGACCTACCAATCATTCACAACACCTAACCGTCATCACCAACAAACTTTCGCAGCCGCCTTCTACAAGCATGAAGCCTCACCACCGCACACACACAAAGCCACTACCAACCGCCATACTATTAGCATGCAAGGCCACAATGTAAGGTAAGATCCAGCAGATGAAGGATGTTTTCCTTCTCAGCTGACTCTTTTTATCCTTTTTTTGTTTTTTAATTGTTATATTACTTTTAATTATTTTGGTTGTTAGATTGTTTTTGTTGTTGTTGCCGGCGGCAATGGAGTTGCAGCTCGTGATGATGATGGTGATGTTGGTGTCATTTTAATCGAGATGAGAGAGATTCAGAGCTAAACAAAAAAGTGGAGGCTGTGGATGAGTATGAGAGCGATCCAGATGAAGTGAAACACTCTCTCGTTTTACGTAGAATGGAAACAAGCGATGATGAGGAGGAGTAGACAGAATTTGAGCGTCGAATAAATTGAAGGGTCCAGATTCCTCTCCACATTGGACCCATCTGATAGCCAAAGTGGTGCTCCAGCTGAGTATGATGATGATGAAAGAGGACGAAGAGAGAACATGACAGAGAATTAGAAGAAGATGAAGGGGATGTTTATGAGCGAAACAAGGGCGATTTTTATGAAGAAGTGGAGAGAATGACGAGGCTGTTAAGGAAGTCAATAGAGGTAATGATGCAAGAGGAGTACAGGTAGAGGTGCATGGGAGAGTGAGTAAAGGGAATTATGATAATGGCAATGGTGCTAAAACAATGATGCAGCGAAGGAGGGAATGGAGGAAGGGGAGAAGGAGAGTAATGAGCCTTTTGCACAGCAGCCGGGGCTTTTTATATGGGACAATGTTGCAGGTCGACACAGGTATTATTTGATTTGAGTGATCTATAAATAACTGATAGTTGTACTTTCGTTAGGCTTGTCGATTAGTCTAGTCTCGTTTTTTGGTGCTGTCTAATGATTGTTTGCTGGAATCTGTGTAGAAGGCTTTTGGCGTAGTAGGTTGAAAGGAGAGAAAGTTCTCAAGTAAACATCTGTGCTTTGTGGTGTCAAAAGCAGCCATCTAGATGGTCTAAAGCAGCCATCTAGATGGTCAGCAACAATTTGTTCAAACAAGAAGAATTTGGCAGCAGCAAATATGGAATGAAGAAAATTGAAAAAAAAAAGAAGTTTGAAGAAGAAAATGGGGAACACAATTTTGACGAGAAAAAAAAAATTAATTATTATTTTAATAGCCAATTTTGGCTATATAAAGGGAGCTCTTCATTTGGTTTTCTGCATTCAATTCCATTGAGAGAGAAGCATTGCCTTCCTTTAGAGTTGAGAGTATTAAAGAGTTTAATAAACTCTTGAGTGATTAGTGTTATGAGACGCAGACGCTTTGGGTGTATTGGGGTTTTGAGTAATTTAAAAATACTTCACACTTGTAGAGCTCTTTTCACTTTAAGTAAAATATTTCCTTCAATATCTTAGGCTGTCGGATCAAGTGAGGCTGAAAAGTAAAGCCAATACCAATGTAATTTTGGTGTCAAAGGCCACTCTATTGTTGCTTGTTCTTTATTTTCTCCAATTTTGCTTTAGCCATGGCTGCCCCTTACTTTCACCCACCAATTTCTGGCATGTGGAATATAATTAATAGGGACAAAGTACTAAATTACTTGATAGATGGATGCCGAGCTAATCATGAGCTATGATAGCATTATCCGTGCTTTACGTATTTTTTAGCTTATTCATTTCAAAGTGTGGAGTATAGTGCAATTTTAAAGGTTAGTTTGAGTGATGAAGTGTTAGAATAGGTTTCTGTTTTGGTATAGTTAAGCCGTCAATACATGAGCTATCGAAGCAGATATAGAGCAGGATATCTGGTTTTGGGTTTGGTCTTTAGTTTGAAGATGGCTACTGATTATGCAGCTAGGTACGTATTCGTGTTTGTGGATTTCTAAATGCTTTCTGTCAAATGTGACTAGATTATTACTAAAGTGCATGGACTTTACACTTAATTAATTATATATCCATTTGTAATGTTCAAAATGATAATGTACTTTTGCTTGAAATTATGCTTTCAAGACATCATTTTGAAATCCATAAGGTTATAATGTGTCTCTAAATTCAGTAAAATACAAGTTCTGTCTTAATTGCTGTTGGATGCAGTGTGGACCTGAATAGTTTAATATACATTTGCAGAAGGAGCGAGAAAGAAAACTAAAATTTCTGTGCGATGTTGCTGGAAATTTAAATAGCTTCATTTGAGCATTAATTGCCAGCATGATCTCTTAGAACTTCTCTTGCATTGAATGAATGGATGAGTGCTGTAATCCATGCAAAGAACTTCCATGCATGCACAATGATGCTACATCAAAGGTATGGTAAAATGTCAGCAACTTGGCCCAAATTATCAAGCTGGTTTGGTGGCTGCTGTTTGTTCATCCTTTGGACCATTTCCTTGACAATGAGAAAAGCTCCAAAGATCTGTATCCAAATTCATTAAGTAAATGCCAGAGATGGAAGTGAATAACTAGAGTGTTAGTGAAAAGAGGTGTAGTGATTGTGAGGGAGCTGGGTGTATGGGGTTGGATGTGAGATAAAATATTTTGAAGTGAAGTTGTAACAATTTTGTACGTAGAGAATTTTTTTGTCTCGTTGTCCTTAGCTTGACTGTGGTTTTTTATTTGGGTAATAGAGTTTTCAGGTAACTCTTTTGTTGTGTGATCCGAGTATTCTCTTGTTGTATTTCTTTTATTTATTTATTTATTTGACGTATTACAAGCTATGGGAGATCTTGGGTGGGAATAAAAAATTCCCAACAATTGTCAAAGTTGTTTTAAACTCTATTCCGAACAGAGCATGAAGGATTCACTTATCTAATTATGTCATTTATGCTTTAACTTCACTCATTTCATCTTGTCCGTCACCTTTACTAAAGTTGTGTATGTTGAGTATTAGGTTCATCACAAGGATCATATTATGGCTAAGGAAGGAGCACGGGTTATTAGCTTTACTCAAGTGTAGCAGTAGGTGTTGATCAAGACTGTTATAAGGTTATTACAGATGCAATGCTGTTGCTGTGCAACTGTATGCCATGCTCTCGCAAGTGCGCTGTAACAGATTGCTCAGTAGCACCGGATATTTAAGCTAATTTTGGTAATTAGTCTAGAGTGTTCTGATTTATTCTATAAATAGCTCATTTGAGCGTAGATATCGTACATTTCTGTTACTTCCTAATAAAGAATTTCTTTATTCCTTTTTTCTTTCACTTTCTTTTCATTTTCATGATCCCCAAACACCATCAAACATAGAATTGCTTTTTAAGAAACAAGTACTCTATCCTGTCACCCAGCGGTCTCTCGTTTATCGACTTGTGAACAGGGGGCCAAAACGTGACAAGTTCTTGAATTGAATGGGTCCTTTTCTCCATAAATCTTTGCTTAATTTTTTTGTTCTCAACCTTTTTTGGCCTTTTTGTGCTAAAATTCTTTTATTTGATACATTATGCAAAAATTGATGAAAATAAGTTACTTTAGAACATCAATAAATTTTATTACATGATAAGACAATATCAATAAATTTTTATTACATGATAGACAATTATACTTAAATTACTCTTATTTAATTGAATTAAATGTAATAAAATTAGTTTAACAAAATCTAAGCATAAATAAACCTTTTTTATCACATGATTAACGTACTGCAAAAAATCATAACTTCAGTCGGCCACTTGTTTTACCTATAAAAGATTGGTGTGATTTAATTATTTTTCTTTTTGGCTTCGGTCTGTAAAATTATGAATACTTTTGGCAAATAAAGAAAATTATAAACACCATTTGAAAATCTGTTTAAGCCATGGCTGTGATGTGTCTTTATCAATCACGGATACAAAAATTAATCAAAATTATCGATTGTTTTTAAATTTTGTTTTAACAGAGCATGAAGATGTCATATCTAGATTTACTTTTTATGCTTTGACTTCACTTAATACGGCTTCTTCCTCCTTTAATCTTTGTATTTTTAGTTTGTCTTCACAAATTCACCGATACAATTAATTTCTACCAATATTACCAAATGATTACTGAGCACTGAACCTTCTTTAGAAGAGAATTATTGCGGCAAGGTAATTGGAAGCTCAAAGAGTTTCCGTATTAGCTGAATCTAAGCGATAAGGTTTCCATATGTGAGCCATAATTGAAAAGACCAATTCAAGTTAAACAATTATTAATTATTTTAAACTATGTTCTGAACAGAGCATGAAGGGTTTCACTTACCTAGTTACGTTTTTCATTCTTTTCTTAATTTCTTCTTGATTTCATCTTGTCCCTATCGTTTATAAAAGTTGCATATATTGGTATCAAGTCCATCATAAGGATCATATTCTGGCTAACGAAGGAGCACAGTTCATTGGCTGCACTCATGTGTAGTAGAGTTTGGATTCAAGACTTACAATTGCAGGAGGTAATTAGTGTAGAGTGTTCTGTGATTTATTCTATAAGTAGCTCATTTGTGCTTAAAACCTACATGTCTTAGTACGCATTTCTATCAGTAATTTAATTACCTTCCGTACTTTATCAATCATCGAATGATTTTACTGGTTTGATCGCTTGATTGTTTGATCGTCTGTCTGCAAGTGATTTGGTAATTCACTCTCCAATTTTCATTAATTTAGTCTACCAAAGCTTTAACTAGATGGGTAGATAACGTGGTCATGAAAACTTGATTCAAGAGTTTAATGCAATCAAATCTACTTTTAATGATTATTTAATGCACGGAGATTTAACATCAATTATCATCACGTTATTCTAACAGCGAGATTGCGTACAAACTCAGAAGCACAAACTTTCAACAATGATAATAGGTAAAAACTATAATCTTATAATAAAAAGCAAGAAAAAAAAAAGCTGATTTAGGAGGTAAGAATAAAAAAAAAAATAGAGAGAGAAATTAGTTTAGGCTCAACCATTGTTATAGTAGAGAAAAAAAAAAAAAAAAAAAAAAAAAAAAAAAAAAAAAAAAAATGATCGAGAGTAATTTTATGCACTTTTTAGAAAAGAGTGAATTAAATAATAAGTTTATAATTTGATAATATCTTAATTAAAAAATGGGGTTGAAATAAAATTAGTGAATTAGTAGTCTGCCCAAAATCCAAACTTGCATATCAATTATCTAATTTACATGAAGTTTTTCTATATGTTTGATAACATTTGATTCTCAATTGGTCTAATGGAGAAACAACCAGCAAAAAATAAAATAGATACAATTAAATGGAAATTTGAAAAGAGCAGTAGATGACATTTATTGTGCGCAAATTTCTGTTTGACAGGATCCTGGAAAAATAAAGAAAGAAAACAGAGTAAGACGCTGATACTGTGGGCTTTAATATTTTCTAGATGCTTCCATGGCAGATTCTCGTTGGTTCATTTTTTACGCCTTAGATTCTATGATTCAATTTCAATCAAATACGACAAACAAAAAAGAAGCTTTTAAGCCTGCAGCTCAAAAAGATGGCACTTTTAATTTCGGCTGAACATACATATGGCAAGATTATTATTGAGCATAGTGAGATACAAAATCAGATTCGGATTAGGCATTGGATTTGTTCAGGGGAAAAAATATGTGGATGTGGATTTATTATTTATGGATGCTGATAATATATTTATTTGATTGTGACATCAAGTGAAATATTTCGAATATTCAGATCCAAATAATAAAAATTATAAAATATTGGGCTCAAAGCCCATATGATCGTGGGCCAACACCGCTTGCCCATGCTTTGAATCAAAATTTTCTAATGAAGTGAGGTTGAAGCTGAAAGGGCAAAATGATATATTGGAGCCAACGGGTACAAGATCATTTAATTCCCTCCTTGTCGATAGATGTTTGCCGAATTTTTCATTTAAAAATATTATATTGTTAATAGAATTTGAGTTTACAAAATATAAGTTTAATTTAAAAAAATTATATTTGTTAATTTAAATTTTTCATTGGTGGTTGTGTTTGAGAAAATTTAGGTATACTCGGATGTACTCTCTTATTATTCCCATTGAATTTGGGCATTTTAAACATACTAGTATGCAATATTTTTGTAATTACCAGAGAAGTATACATGAGAAAAAGGTAACGTGAAACAATACACAATGAAATTATCTACAATTTTCATTGGACTTAGTCAACTCTTCATTAATTTTCATTTGACTTGATCAACCCATGATCTAACTTGACAACTTGAAAATTAAATTATGCTAGTAATTCTTGCACCAACAAAATATGCTAGTAATTCCGTAAAATTAAAATTTATCTCCCAAAATTGATAAATGTTGTGTCACTTGTCAAATTACTTGAATAGGGTAAAAGCTGCGTGGCTAAAAACTTTTAACATTAGTTGTATGCTAATTGAGAAGGAATGAGACACGAAAGAATTCAATGAATGCCACGTCATGTAAACACTAATACTAACTTTTCTACCTCTTAACAAATTCTTACAAACGTGATTCATGAAATTAACTTGACTTTTTGTCTAAAAAGGCCTAAAGAAACACAAGCAACAAATAAAGTAGTCCAAGCGTGATTCATGAAACTTGATAGGCACTATCTAAATATGTATTAATATGGCAACCAAAACATGCGCGCAAGTAGACTTTCTTGGACGATCCATGCCAATCAGCATATAAAGTAGTCCAAACGTGATTCGTGAAACTTGACTTCTTGTCTAAAAAGGCCTAAAAACAAGACCAAAATTTCCATGCAATAGCAATATGGTGACCACAATGCACTTTTAAGCCATTTTCAAAACTAAGTTTCTTCGTATCACATGCACTATTCAAGCAATTTTCAACATTTTCTCCTTCCCTAAAAGACATGCATGAATCATGTCCCAATCAATTTCTTGGCAAAATTGGAACGCAAGAACCGATTGGAGCATAAGGACAATGTCGCGATTCAAGATTCTCAGCAAGACCACGTCACAATGCATCACTTTTGGAAAGTAATTTAGCAATTTCAATGTAGCCCAGTTGATTAATGGCTTGACCATGTGACGATTGGTCCACCTTATGCATGGCAAGATCAAAGAAAATATCACAGCTAGCTCGACGACTACTAGCCAAAATAACAAGACAATGACGGCCAGTTACAAACTCTTTACAAGGAAATACCGAAATATGAATATCCCTCCTAATCACTTTCTTATATTATCATTATTTTGTACATGTAACAGAACACGTTCTGTCTTGTAATGAAAGTCAAGAAAACGGTTTTTAGTTTTATATCAATAATGGAATCCAAAATCTTTCACAGCTTGCTTCTCCTTTGGACGCTTGAAAGACTTTCTTACCTGGCTAAAACTGTGAAAATTGTTCAAACTAATTTGATTGATAACTTTCTGACACTATATTGTATATGAGGCTGCATTTAAATGTGAAATAAAATGAGTGCTTATATTAAAAACAATCAGTCTCATTGCGTCCTCTTTCATTGACATAGGCAATTTTGCGTCAACTCGAGGAGTTGTTTGATTTTATGTTTCAAATTAAGTACCATAGCATTACTACTTCTAAATAACTCATTTGAGCTTGAGCTTGTTATTTGTATTTTACGTTTCTGTTTCTCTTCATAAAGATTTATTTTTTCATTCTCTTTTCTTCCACTTTCCTGACTCCCAAACACCACCAGTCTTTGATTTTCCTAGAGTATTAACTGTCTGTTTACACGAACATAGACCGACTGTTTGTCTAATTACTGACAAGAAACAGCATACTCTGTCTCGAGGTCTCATCGTTTATTGACATGTCACTTGTGAACGGCTAATTAAAGGCGTTCCTTCCTTCAAGAAAGAATGCCAAGAAAGTACCATCCATTAGAACACGTTAAAATTATTTAACATTAAAATGATAATAATCATAATAATCGGTTTAGTATTACCCCGTTATTAGGTAATGACTGTCCGATTGTCTTCGCTTTCATTGACTTCGCAACTGTGAATTCTAAGCCGGGTTAAGGATTGACAAAATGTTATAACCCATAAACACTACAACAAACAGGTTATATCACCGACGAAATATTTCCGAGGGCGTAAAATACCTTTGATAATAAGTACTTTTTCTAAGGTGTAAGATGGTCGGATAAGGATGAAATATGATCAATATTTCCGAGGGCAATTTGCCCTTGGTGATAATGAATACTTCGTCGAAAATGCCTGCTAGACTTAACTAGAAGCACCCAAAATTTACACTTCAGGCCCGGCCTTTGAGTAGAGTACTAAAACCACAAGCCCGCAGCCATAACTTCCACTAATTGTTTTTTTAAGAGTAGCGTACTTTGGAAATTTTTTCTTGTAAATTTAATTACTCTTGGTAAAATTAAAAACCTAAAAGTATGAAATACAAATAAAAGCTAAGAAAATACAGAAGAAACGAAAAAATAAACAAAGGAAAAATTAAAACAGAAGGAAAGTTCAAAAGAAACAAAAAGAACAAAGTTAAAGAGAACGAATAAGAAAAGAAAAAGAACGGGAAAGTTCTTCAATCATTGCAGCGCAAGCACTCACATCTCTCACTTTTCAATTTCTCATTGTCCATTGCTCGCCCAATCACTTTGGTAATTATTTCACTGTTGCTTTCTCTATTTGCGCTAGATTTCATCTTTTTTTTTTTTCCTTCAATTAACTTAGGGTTAGGTTATAGTTTCCATCATTGATGATGAGTCTGAAGGCTAATTATTTCTCTTAAGTTTGTAATTGTTACCATCTCTTGCATAATCGCTCACTCTATGCTTCTAATTTTGTTTTTAATTTGTTTTTGCTGCTTCAGATTTTGTTTTAGGCCAAATGGTAGCTTCCTATAAGTTCGGTGAAGCTATTGCATTTTTTTTTTAATTTTTTAATTTTTTAATTTTTATTTTGGAGCTCTTACTTGTGATGCTAATTATTTAGAATTCATTGTTTGTTATCTGATTTGGATTAATTTTAATGATCTTTTTGCTGGATTTCATTAATTTTTTTTTCCATTTTTAATGTTATGTGATGCTAAGTATGGACTCTAAAGGATGTTGATATTTTTTAATTTTGAGGAGTTGTAGGGAGATGAAGTGAAATAAACATTTAGGGGGTCATGTGTATATAGAATTGTTTGATAGAGCTAACATGACTAAAAAATGTAAGTTAATGCTATACTAAAGCGATGGTTAACTTTGTACTTTGAATTTTGCAGCATGAATTTAGTATATTGGTATTTTCATTTTATGTGTACTAAAAAACTAAAAAGGAAGATAAAAATAGATGAGTTACCAGGGAGATAAAATTCAATCTGCGGTGAACTAGTTGTATTTCTTTTTCTCCTGTTTTTTTTTTTTGCCCCACTTTCTATGCATCCTCATTTTAAATAGTTAGTATTGCTGGTATTGGTTTTATCATAATCATAACTTGTGAGATGAATTTTGTGCTTAATTTTTTTTTTTGTTTTGTTGAAAGGGTGTATAAAATTTAATAGTAATATCAAGAACAAGTTTCTTAAGCTTTGAACTGAATATATATTAAGCTTTTAAACTTTTCCTGGCTTGCTGCAATGATTTCTTTTCTAAGCTTTTCCTTCCTTGTTAAAGCACTTATTCACATGTTTCAGGTTTTGATTGTTGTACTACTATACGAAGTAGCTCTAAGCTTTGTAGGGGATGCCTTCTTGATGATATTCTGCAGGTTAGAATCTGATTCTCTAAAAATTCTTATACATGTAGAGAACAGGAGCTTAAAGATGTCGTAGAACTTCATGTAAAAATTCGTTTTTCAGATTGGATGTCAGAGCTGAGGAGGGGAATTTTTAAGAAGTATCCAACTGTTGGAGAGCATTATGCACATGCTCCTGAGAATGTGCCTCCAAGAATATTGAGACAAATGGTTGACAAATGGATGGATGAGGGGTGGAAGGTACCAATAATGACTATTAGCATAATATTTTTCTGTCCTTTTCTTTCCTAAGCTTTGCTGTTATTTTAATTCATCAGTGAATTATAGTTGCTAGAATCATTATAGAAATAGGAACTGATAAATCTTATCCATGTGCTTTGTACATGAGTTGTTCTTGGCGGGTTTAGAATAACCAAGTTGATTTTATGTTTTTTTTTAACTTATATATAGAAAACAAGCACAACAAACAAGAGGAACCGAACCAAGTCCAAACTTATTCACACTATATATTCCCATATTTTTTTTTTTTTGGCATGATTTCATTACTATATGCACTCAGACAAATGTATGTATTTATTATAGGAAACAATGGAATCAATGAGATCAACTGTTATAGATCAAGGTTTGTCAGTCGATGAATGGAAAATATATTGAGAAGTAACAGGAGAACCAGCACATGGTCGTGTTGTTGGTTGGGGAGCAGGCATCAAAGGAAAGGATGTGTATGGTTCTCCAAGTCAAGGAGGTAACAAGCATCAATGTACTAATTTGGAAGTGAAAGTAAAAGACTTAGAAAAAGAAGTCAAGAAGTTGAAAAGACTGATAAAGCTCGTTCTTGGAAAATCCGCACAAGAATCATCTCAAAAGGTATAGGTTGTTTATTTCATTTTATTAATAGATTAAGTGAATGAGTATGTTCTATGTTTTGAGTTCTCATGGAAAATGATTGGTGACTTGTCATTGCTCTGTTAGTTAATGAACTGAAGTGATTATGGACAAGCTTATAATATAGGTGGATGATTGAATAATTATTAGATTTTTTTTTTTTGAAACAGAGACTGCATTTATATAGAGTTTTTTTTTATTGCACAATTTTTCTCATTAGTCTCAGCTTCTTTATTATATTTTATACCAGTTTTTGTTTTGGTAATAATAGTGATTAAAATTTTTTCTTTTACCTAGGATATTGTTTTGACGGAAGAAGATGACAGGTATGAGGATGATGAAGTTGAGCCAAACGATTTAGAAATTGAAGAAGTTGCTTTAGAGGATGATTGAACACATTCAAGATATGATGATATCATTTTGTATATACATTTGGTATATTTTTTGCATAAAAGATACTATAAAATTGAATTTTTTGTTGTATTCTTGAATGATGAATGTGATTTTATGAATTTTTAAAATTAATGAAGTTACATTTAGTAATTTCGAATATTATTATTACTTTTGTTACATCACTTCTCTAATATAGATATTTCAACAATAAAAATAAAAAAATGAATGAAATATTATTATTAAATAAAATAAAGGGGGCCATTAAACAACAAAATAAGTTTATTTTTGACGGTATATCTTTTATTTCCGAGGGCAAGTTGCAGATGAAAATAAAAATAACCAGGTTTATTTATCTTTTTCCGAGGGCATTTAATTCCATTTCCGGCAATGCGAAATAATGTTTTTCTCCGACTACGTCGGAAATTCATTTCGATAAGACTTAATCTGGCTGACGGTCGACGCATACCACGAAAATGAGTTTTTCTAAGGGTCTTTGTGTATTTCCGACTCGAGGGTATTTGCCCTTGAAATGACCCATTTTCTTGTAGTGAAAGCACAGATAATTAATCAATGGGCCACTGATTTCTTCTTTCATAAAAGAGAACTTTTCAGGAGATTGGAATAAAAGGCTAATTCTTGGTAAAGATCAGAAAGTTCTCAAATAAAATTCGGCTCTGTGGAAATTAAATTAAAAGCAATTAAGCATTATAAATTACTTAACAGCTTAATCGAGTTTGGTTTTGAAAAATATATCTTTAAATCCCTTGTAATTAAAGATAATTATCATATTACCGTCTCAAATGGACCGATTTCAATCAAATGAAATCTAGAAAATTGAGCAGCTCATTGATGTATTTGGTCGAATTGTGACTTGTGTCAGAGTCTTCGTTTTAGAAGAGTGCACAGCAGCTGCCAGGTCCACTTGGCAGTTGGCACGCCAAAAAATTTCTGTTGACCAATAATTTTGAAAGGGATATTATTAATTTACTATCAAATATTTTCCAACACATCACTTTACTATCAAAATTTGTTGTCACTTAATATTTCAATTTTTATCATTTTATCATCAAAAAATAGTAAATGCATGCGTAGTGTCAGTTATTCATAAAAATGGTTGTTGAATTGTCTTGTTTCTCATTTGGTTTAATTTTCATAAATTCGACTCACACAATTCAATTATGAGTGAAGAGTTTTTTTTTGGGAAAAAATCTGGTCTTCCATTTACTAGAATCACGTCTGAATGATTTTGTTATTTTTCTTTTGTTTGAAATATACGTGGAAAATGTTAGAACACTTTGCAGGATTTAGAAGAATTTGAAAGTTTGAATGCATATAGTTTACTATCGATCAGCTGGTTGATTGAGAAATGGACCTTATTACATGTCATAAGATTTTTTGCTCAATGCAAAATAAAATGATCCATCTGTATTGTTTAGATGACACTGAAGTATTACCTAAATTAGCCTTTCAAAACTTCATTTTCAAAAATCTATGGTTGTGATGCGTCTCTATAAACTCACTCGTACAAATTCTATCTAATGCCAATCATTTTAAACTCTGTTCTGAACAGAGCATGAAAGGATATGTTCACTTATCTAGTTATGTTTTTTATGCTTTCACTTTACTTGATTCACCTTGTCCCTCTTTTAAAACAGCTGTATATGCTGGAGGGCCAAATCCATCACAAGGATCATATTATATCCTACGGAAGGAGTACAGTTCATTGGCTGCACTCAGTTTACAGAGTATTTCGGGATTCAAGACTGTATGCCACGCTGGCGAGTGTGCTCTGACAGATTGTGGAGATGGCACCAAAGATTGTAAACTAATTAGTACTAATTAGCACATAAAATTGCACAAAATAAATAGAATGAGAATAGTTGTACAAAGTAGCGTTACTCATTAGCAATTAGTCTAGAGTGTTCTGATTTTTTCTAATAAGTAGCTCACTTGAGTATCAATTATTTACTCATTAGCGAGTGTGCTCTGATTTTTTACGTTTCTGTAACTTTCTAATAAAGATTTTTTTTTTATATTTTCAATTTCTCTTCCATTTTCCCGACTCCCAAACACCACCAATCCTCGGTTTTCTAGAGTATCAGCTATCTCTCTTAAATATTATCGCTGTTCTTTCTTCTTTTCTTTGGTTTTCTTTTCCATTTTCCTGACTCCCAAACACCACCAATCCTTGATTTTCTAGAGTATCAGCTATCTCTTTCTACAAACACAAAACTGCTATTTACTTTCAAGAAACAACGTATTCTGTGGTTTATTGGCTTGTGCCTTGTGAACGGGGCTAATGTTGGTCTAACTACTTTCACGAAACAACGTACTCCGTGGTTTATTGACGCGCACGGGGCTAATTGTCTCCTCTTTCATTGACTCTGTCAATTCATGACTTTGACGCGCACGGTAGCTGCTAACTGCCTTCTCCATTTGACGTGCAAAAAACTTTCTTGAGTCGGGTTAAAATTAATTGATCATTTTATTTGGTGATAATGACTTAGTTGTCAAGTCATGAGTTTGATGATGAAGAGGACGAAAAACATTACTTTATTATTTAAAATAAGACTATCAATTAAATGGAATCTTACGGAATTAGAGTGCTTGACTTCTTCATACAGTGCTTGACTTCTTTTTACAGAATTATGAAGTGAAAAAGGAAATTAAGAAATTAAATACTTTTCATGCGAGTGGAGAAGATTGGGTAGCGATTACATGAAATAAAAGAAAAATAATTTAAAAGTACAACACTTTAATAATCTCATTCCCAATCATATCTGTATAAAAATTCTGTAGATTTATTGAATAACTATTGATTTTACTTTGGTAATTTCTTTCTAAAAGTGAGGTAAACATTTTATTTTCTTTGCATTCGAGCTTTCTTTCTTTTGCGCTGGCCTCCACACTCTTGACCGTATTTCATGGGGCACATTCAATCTCAATCTTCTGCAAGTTTGTGGCAGTTTTGTCAATTACGAACATTTGTAGGATTTTATGGAGATGATACTTTTATATACATTTTTCTTTTCTTTTCTTTTTTTCGGTGAACAAATTAAAAATTTAGTTTTTGTCATCATGACTAGTGAAATGAAAATAGTCTTCATTTCAAGGATTGACAAAAACGTTGTACTCATACCGATTAATGGGGAACTAATGTCGTCCTCTTAAAAAAGAATTATTTGCAGCGTAATTCGGAGATTTCTGTGATGAGAATTGCCAAATGAGATATAATTTGGAGGGAAACAAAAAACTAATTCAAGTTAAAGACCGGGAATTTGTGTTCCTCACAAAAACAATAATTCAAGCCGCACAATTTTTTTGATTTATTTAAAAAAAATTGTTTTCCTCACAAAAACACTTCAACGTCTATTCTCTCATGGAGGGAAATATCCTTCACTCTTTGACGTATCCCTGGGGCAATGTAAGTTGACTTTACATTAAAACAAAACATAATTACCATCACATAATTACAATTATCATCACTGATTTGTATAATTTTCAGGACTAGTAAATTATCTCAATTTTTAAAAAACATAATTACAATTATCGATGGAACACCACTAATTCCAATAATTCATCCAAAAATATCTTTGAGTTTCAAGGAATTAATGTAGCACGAATGGCCAAGTTTTTCAACTTTTTAGATATTTGATATATGTCATGTTTTAACTTAGTACGAGAAGAAAATTATAGAATACTTTTTTTTTTCAAATTAGTGGAAATATTTTACGATGTGCAGAAGGGAAACCAGCGGTGACGAGGAGGTGGAGGAGGAGAGAGATTCAGAGCGTCCAATAGGTCGAAGTGTCCACATTCCTGTGGGAGCAGCAGAGGCTGTGGCTGAGTACGAGATCGATCCAGATGAAGTGAAACTCTCTCTCATGATGTGCAGAAGGGAAGCAGGTGATGATGAGGAGGAGGGGAAAGAAATTGAGCGTCGAAGGAATCGTAGGGTCCACATTCACTCTTAAGATGAATCTGATGGCGAAGGTGGTGCTCCAGCTGGGTATGATGATGAAGAAGAAGAAGAAGACAGAGAATTGGAGGAAGAAGATGAAGAGGGGGATGTTAATGAGGATGAAGAGGAAGATGAAGTTTATGAAGAAGAGGAGAGGAATAATGGAGCAGTTAAAGTCAAGGGAGTAGAGGGTAAGGATGCAAGAAGGAGTGCGGAGGGGGCGGTGGAAGTGAATACAGGGAATAATGATAATGGCAATGGTGCTAAAATGAATGATGCAGTGGAGGAGGGCATGGAGGAAGAGAAGGAGAGTAATGAGCCTTTTGCGGTTCCAACAGCTGGGGCTTTTTATATGGGAAAATGTTGCTGGTTAACACAGGTATTATTTGATTTGAGTGACAGTTTATAAATAACTGAGAGCTGTATTTTTATTAGGGCTTGTCAGTTAGTCTAGTTTCATTTTTTTGTGTTGTATAATGATTGTTTGCTAGAATCTGTCTAGAAGGTTTTTGGCCTAGTAGAGTGAAAGGAGAGAAAGTTCTCAAATAAACATCGGTGCTTTGTGGAATATAATTAATAGGTACAAAGCATACTAAATTACTTAACCGATTGAAGCTGAGCTAATCATGAGCTATAATAGCATTATCCATGCTTTGTGTATTTTTATTAGGGCTTGTCTATTTCAAAGTGTGTATTGTAAAATTTTTGGGTTAAGTTTGAGTGATGAAGTGTTAGGTAGCTTTCTGTTTGGCATATTTAAGTGGTTAATCTGAGTTATCGAAGCAAATACAGAGTAGGATATCTAGTTTTGGGTTTAGTTTTAGCTTGAAGATGGCTATTGATTATTCATCTAGGTACGTATTAGTATTTGTAGATTTCTAAATTGCTTTCTGTCATATGTGACTGGATTATGACTAGAAGTACATAGATCTTACACTTAATTAATTATATATCCATTTGTAATGTTCAAAATGATAATGTACTATTACTTAAATTATGCTTTCAAAACATTATTTTGAAAATCCATGGTTTTAATGTGTCTCTAAATTCAGCAACACAAGTTCTATCAATTACTGTTGGATAAAGTGACTTGAATTGTTTAATATTTCATTTGCAGAAAAAAAGTTGAGAAAGAGAACTAACAATTTGCGTGCGTTCTGCTGGAAATTTAATTAGTTTCATTTGAGCATTAATTGCTGGCGTGATCTCTTCGACTTCTCTTGCATTTGAATGAATGGATGAGTGGTAATGCATGCAAAGACTTCCATGCATGCACAATAAATGCTACATCAAAGGCATGGTAAAATGTCAGCAAGCTTGGCTCAAGTTATCCAGCTGATTTGGTGGCTGCAAGATTTGTTTATCCGGATTTTGGACCATTTTCTTTGACAATAAGAAAGCCCCAACATCTGTAAATTTAAAACTCATTGAATTTAAAACTCATTGAAGTGCCAAAAGAGAGATGGAAGTGAATAACTAGGGAGTTAGTGAAAAGAGAGTGCAGTGATTGTGTGGGAAGCTTTGGGTATAATGGAGGTTTGGGTGTGAGATAAAATAATTTGAGTGTGGTTGTAACAATTTTTCACGTAGTGAAATTTTTTTTCTGGTTGTCCTTGGCAATCATAGTTCTGTACTCCAGTAAAAGAATTTTTCAGGCCACTCTTGTGTTGTGTGATTGAGGTATTCTTCATTTTATTCTTTTTATTTATTATTTGTTTGACATATTGCCGGCAGAGATCTTTGGTGGGGACCAAAAATTCCCAACAATTACCAATTGTTTTAAACTCACTTCACTTGATTTCATCTTGTCCCTCTCCTTTATAAAAGTTGTATATGTAGGAGTATCACATTAATCACAAGGATCATATTATGGCTAAGGAAGGAGCACAGTTAGCACCCATTAGCACCAAGTGTAGCAGAGTATTTGGATTCAAGACTGTTAGAAGGTTGTTACAGGTGTAAGGCTGTTGATGTGTAACGGTATGCCATGCTGGCAAGTGTGCTAAATCAGATTGCCGAGGCACCAAATATTGTAAATTAATACTAGTAATTAGTCTAGAGTGTTCTGATTTATTTTATAAACGGCTCATTTGAGCTTAGAACCCGTAACGTGCATTGTACGTTTCTGCTACTTCTGATAAAGATTTTTTCTTTTCATTTTTCTTTCACTTTATCTTTGATTTTCCGGATCCCCATGCATCACTAATCTTGATTTTCTAGAGTATTAGCATAGAACTGCTGTCTATTTGTCTACTTACTTTCAAGAAACAAAGTTCTCTGTCCCGTGGTCTCTTCGTTTATTGACCTGTGACTTGTGAACACGGTTAGTTAAGGGGCATTCCTTTCTTCTAAAAAGTACTACCGAATAAAGGCGTTAAGAATTATTTTGCTTCTTAAAAATAATCATAATAAATTGGATTGAGTTAATAATATTTGCTTGTGTCTGTGTAGTATAAATTGTTTAAGATTGGAACTTTTATACATAAATATTTTTCTCATTTAAACTAACGCGACCATATTTTCCCAAATGACTGTCTTGTGTTTCATATTATTTATTTTACTTGGATTATTTTCATTTTAATGTATCATCACACTACTCTTCCCCAGCTTTCATATATACCGTACCTGTTTGTATGAGATTATTTTGTACACACTACAAAAAAAGCGGCCTGATACGACGCCGGATTTGTCGAATTTCTGAGCTGACGTAAATGATTAGTTTGACGTTCAATTTCAACAAAATTTGTTGTGGTTTTACCAGATCAATCGTTCAATCACTGCAGCATAACCTGATGAAACAATCAATCCAAGCCGAAAATTTCCCTACGTCTCCTTGATTTACAATTCAAGCTGTAGGTGATCGTCTATCGGCAATTTGATCACCTTTCTGTACTTCATTAATCATTGAATGATTTTACTGGTTAAATCGCTTAATTGTTTGAGTATAATCGGTAATTTGATCGTTTACCAGCAAGTGGTTTACAATTCACTCTCCAATTTTCATTAATTTAGACGGTATTTGGTTTTAAGAAAGGGGAGGAGAGGAGAGGAGAAAAAAGGAGAGGAATGGAGAGGTGATGAGAGGAAAATAGTGCAAAAATTAATTGTTATTATTTATTTTCATATTAAATTTGAAAGGAAAAGAAATTATATTTTTTTATTTGGATAAATATACCCACTATCTTTAATGTTAATATTGTTAATAAATTAAAAAATAATAAAACTATGAATTAATTTAATCTAGAAATTACCTAATTAAATAATTTATTTTTTTAAAATTACAGCATTTGGTCATGGACAGCCACCGCTTTGACCGCCGTTGACCACCGTTGACCGCTATGGACCGGCGTCGTTGACCCCTATTTTTCATCGCGTTAAATGCATAATAATGATAAAAAAAATGGACGATTTACTCATTAGAAATGTTAATTTTGCAGAAAATACACTATATAGTTAGAAATATGAGAGCTAAAATTTTCCCAAATATTTAAACAAAACTTGAGGTAAATAACAACGTATATTAGCATTTCTAACCTCATAGAATTATAGATCGGCTCATGATGATTCCATTGGTACTGGTTTTGATGGTGAAGTGCGTCTCCGGCGAGTCTCCAGTGACTTTCTAGCAAGTCAATTTACTGTTTTTTCTTTTTTCAAATAAGTTTATCCTATTAATTTGTACTTTAATTTATTTAAAATTGATTTTGTTTAGAGGATAATATTGGAATTTTTGTGTTTAAATAGATAAGGAATTTGAAATCTTTAGTCATTGACAAGGAATACAAATTCTTCAAATTGATGGAAATTCAATTCCCTTAAACTTAGTCCAACCAAACAATGGAAAGTAGAAAAGAAATCAAATTCTTTTCCTCTCCCCACTTCTCTACCCCCAAGCAAACATGGCTTAGTGTAGCAAAGCTTTTAACTCGCTAGGTAGATAATGTGGTTATGAAAACTTGATTTAGAGTTTAATGCGATCAAATCTACTTCAATGATTATTTAATGCCAGAGATTTAACTTCAACTATCATCACGTTATTCTAACTTCCGCTACAACGAAACTGCAGAGCTTGGATCTTTTCTAGTTCGAACAGTCTCACTGGCTCTATTTAAGGATAAATTCTATAATACATCTGTTGTACCATGTCATCTATACAACAAGTAATAATGTCATGATACGTGTGCATTTATTTTGTAAATTATCATACAAGTGGTGGTTGTATTAAACTCAATTACGCATATCATGCATGCATTAATTGGTTGTAATATGTATTTAAATTCTCCTATTTCTGACACAATGGGCAAGCTGAAGCAATTGCAATTCCTGTATGATCATTTCCCAAGCATTATTATAATGATTATTTAATGCCGTTCATTCGAGCTCTGTTTGGCTGTTAGCTTTATTTAGTTATTTATAAGGAGATTCATTTCTCACTTGAATCTAGAAATTTACGGATCAATAAAATTTTATTTTTTCTTTTATATGACAGCTTGCAATCCCTGGTGTGTATTCATACTGCCTTACATGAATACAAAAATGATATATTTTTTTTTTTTTTGGGGGACAATTGCAGTTCTGATAACAACTAAAATCTGTGTGGTCCAGTTACCAGAAAGGCTTGCCCCAGATCTCTGCCATTTTCTCCTCCACCTCCATTTGGGGAAACTAAACTATTTACTTTTTGCAAGTTTTTCTTGAAATATATATTTTTGAGAAGAAAACCAACAATACATTTTATGATGTGGGCTGTTTCAAAGATCTTTGCTTGATATCTTTGCTACTGGTTTTCAGCAGAGTGCCCAAAATAATCAGTGCACGCACCATATGCTTTATTATTATCAGCAAAAATCACTGCTGACATGTTGGGATCGACTTTTTTATTTGGGAGAGGAAGCATGCTTGAAAGAGTAGAGCGGTTCATCTTGTTCAAACACGCACCGTAGAGCCAATTCCATTTTATGAAATAGGAGTTAGACTGAATAACGTTATGTCTTCATTATCATTTCAGGAGGAAATAGATCAAATGCAGCAATTGCTGTAGGAGTTGATGTTTGTGCGGCTATATTTTCTTCAGACTCTCATACCAAGGAACAATTTAGCTTCAAAGAATGGTATGATGCTTTGATTTATGAAGTAATTGTTATACATTTTGTACCTTCCACACATTTTGCTCTGTTAATATTATTATTTGATAACATGCTTGTCGAGTTGCACAGTGTTTAGAATTTTGAGATTAAATAGAGTATAAATGCTATCCAAATACACTCCTTTCATTTTATACAACTTTGATTGATCATTGTTTCTAATTTACCTCAGGCATCAATGGAGTCTGTCCGAGTCTCCTTTGCTGGGGAATCAGTCAAATGACAGCACAGGTGCATATATTCCAAGAGCCAGTAATGTAATAGCTCACAATTTAGCAAGACCAGCCGCCCAACATTTGTATTTATTCACTAGTTGAATGCTTAAAAGGGAGACCTTTTTATCAAAAAAAAAAAAAAAAACTTCAATTGAGTTGCTATCTATTTAACTTTGGCAAGTGAGAGAGAGGGACGGGACTGTCCAATTAAAATTAAGTTTCAAGTGGCAATCCCATCATTGTCGTCTCATGTTTGTCAAATTCAAATTTGAAAATATCACCATGTTTGTATGGTGATGTTGTGGGATTATCTCGCCTAGGCTTTTAAACTCATGACCTCCTTTATTAGCAAAAATCTTAGGTGTTCTTACTCAATGGTAGAATCAAGATTTTACTTCAATGGAAGCCATAATGATTAAAATATATTCTTATTAATTTGATCAATTACTTATTTGATGTTGCTCTCTCTATCTACATCTCCTTCTTTATGAAAAAATTATTGTAATACATGGAAGTAAATATTGCATTGAATAAAATGAAATTGTTCAAAAATTAACAAATTCAACTTTATTATAATCTAAAACAAAGTAAATAGAATAATATCCATCATGTAAAAATAAAAAAATAAAAAAATTTGTACCACTTTGAATCTATTTTAAATTTTTTGGTCAAATCTCAATAGCACAAACTTTGAACGATAATAATATGTAAAAGCTAATAATCTTATAATAAAAAGTAAGAAAAAAATAAAATTGATTTAGCAGATAAGAATAAAAAAAGAAAAATAGAAAGAGAGAGAAATTAGTTTAGGCTTTAACCATTGTTATAGTACGGAGAAAAAAAAATTAACTAAGAGTAATTTTATGACTTTTTAGAAACGAGTGAATTAAAACAATAAGTTATAATTTAATAATTATCTTAATTAAAAAAAAGATATTGAAATAAAATTAGTGGATTCAAATAGCCCACCCAAAATCTAAACTTGCATACCAATTATTTTCTAATTTACATAAAGTTTTTCTATATGTTTGATAACATACATTTGCTTCTCAATTGGTATTATTTAAATGGAATTCTCAATTTTTAAACAACCAGCAAAATGATGCTGATACTGTGGGATTTAATATTTTTCTAAATGCTTCCATGGCAGATTCTCGTTGGTTCATTTTTCTTTACGCCTTAGATTCTATGATTCAATTTCAATCAAATACGACAAACAAAAGAAGCTTTTAAGCCTGCAGCTGAAATAGATGGCACTTTAATTTTCAGCTGAACATATATATGATGGGGATCCTCTGTCTTATATATAAGATATATTTTTTTCACATAAATAGTATATGAACCCCACATATATACTATTTATATAAGAGAGATATATCTTACATTTATATAAGATAGAGATTATCATATGATGGGAGAGAGCTACCTTACAGGTTATGTAAGGTATAGGCCTCACGTGAATAGTGCTTGGCTGTGGACCCGTGTGGGATCCACAACCAAGTTTGTAGTGAGCTGTAACTTACAAAATCTGTAAGTTAGTAAGCTCCATATATGATGAGATTATTATTATTATCGAGCTTGATGAGGCTATAGAAAATTCAATATCGAGATCGGATAAGGGTTCAAAAAATTATAAAATATTGTAGCTCAAAGCCCATATGATCATGGGCCAGGCCACTACTTGCCCGTGCTTTGAATCAAAATTAGTGACGTTGGAAGCTGAAAGGGGCAAATGATGAAATGGGGTTCATCATATATTGAGCCCAACGGGACAAGATCATCATTTAATTGCCTCCTCCACTTGTCGATAGATATTTGCCGAATTTTTCTATTTAAAAAATATTATACTGGTCAATATAATTAGAAGTTTTACAAAATATAAATATAATTTTAAAAAAATTTATATTTGTTAATTTAAAATTTTCATTTGGTGGTTGTGTTTGAGAAAAATCTTAGAGATACTCATATATACTCTCTTATTATTTATTAAATTTAGGCATTTGGACATACTAATATTCAGTGTTTTTTGGTTATTAGCTGAAAAGTATATGTGATAAAAATTTAACACATGAAAGAATACACAGTGAGATTATCTAAAATTTTCCATTGACTTAGTCAAAGCTCCATTAATTTCATTGACTTGGTCAACTTATGATCTAACTTGACAACTTGAAAATTAAATTATGCTAGTACTTTTGTAAAATTAAAATTTATCTTCCAAAATTGATAAATACAGTGTCACTTTGTCAAATTACTTAGGGTAAAAGTTCTATAGCTAAAAACATTAAGATGAGTTGTATCTTGGTGAAGAATGACAAAAAAATTCAATTATGAACTTTTAATGCAGATTCTTTCAGTCGTTAGATCCACAGTTGTACAATTACATTAACTGGATCTAATAGTTGAAAGAATCGCGTAATCTGTAAATTCAATGAATGCTACATTACGTAACGCTGCTTACTCTTAACAAATTATTACAAACGTGATTCATGAAACTTGACTTTGTGTCTAAAGAAGACCTAAAGAAACATGCCAGGGCAACAAATAAAGTAGTCCAAACGTGATTCATGAAAACTTGATAGGCACTATTTAAATAATATTAATATGGCAACCAAAAACATGCGAGCAAAGTAGACTTTCTTGGACGATCCATGCCAATCAACAAATAAAGTAGCCCAAACGTGATTCGTGAAACTTGACTTCTTGTCTAAAAAGGCCTAAAGAAACAAGATCAAAATTCCATGCAGAAGCAATATGGTGGGCACAATGCACTATTTAAGCCATTTTTCAAAACTAAGTTTCTTCTTTTTCACATGCACTATTCAAGCATTTTTTCAACATTTTATCATTCAACTAAAAGATAACTTGCATGCGTGAATCATGTTCCAATCAATTTCTTGGCAAAAATTGGAACGCAAGAACCGGTTCGAGCATAGGGACATTTTCACGATTCAAGATTCTCAGCAAGACGGCAAGAACAACGTGCATCACTTTTGGAAAGTAATTTAGCAATTTCCAATGCCTTAGCTGATTAATGGCTTGACAATGTCACGATTGGTCCACATTATGCACATGGCAAGATCAAACAAAATATCACAGCTGGCTCGACGACTACCAGCCAAAATAAGAAGACAATTACGGCCAGTTACATCATTATTGCTAGTAAACTCTTTACGAAGGAAATGTGAATATCCCTCCTAATCACTTTCTTATATTATCATTATTTTGTACATATGACAGAACATGTTCTCCCATGTAAAGAAGTCAAGAAAATGGTTTTAGTTTTCACATCAATAATGGAATCCAAAATCTTTCACAGCTTGCTTCTCCTTTGGACGCTTGAAAAACTTGAAAAACTTTCTTACCTGGCTAAAACTGTGAGAATTGTTCAAACTAATTTGATTGATAACTTTCAGACACAAAAATGTATATGAATGCTACATTTAAATGTGGAACAAAAAGGAGTACTTATATTAAAAAACAATCAGTCTCATTGCGTCCTCTTCCATTGACATAGGCAATTTACGGTCAACTTGTGGCACCCTTATTGACACGTAAAGAACTTACTTACCCTGCAGCCAATACTTTTATGAATTTTTAGGATTGGTAAATTTTTCAAATTTAAAAGAAAAAAGTACAGAAATATAATTTCAATTTATCCAGAAATTTGAGTTTCAAGGAACATAGCATTTATTGTATGTCATGTTAATATAGAGAAGAAAATTTAAAAAAAAAAATTGAATGAATAAAAGTATTTTTTGATAAATATTTGACAATCATGTTTAAAAAAAGGTTTTTTTAAAAAACAAATTCACTCCTCTTCCTACATAATTTAATAATTTAACATTATAAATTAATATTTTTATTCAAAGTAACAATCTCTCCTTCGGTCTGCAAATGCTAAAATTTAATATTATATCCGTTGATGATATTTGCCCCAAATTCACGAGAATAAAATTTCTAACAGAATTATGAATATCGTTACTAGAAGTTTGTAAAAGTTTGTAAAAGCTTGAGGATGAAGAGAAAGAAAGTTCTCAAATACAAATCCGGCTTTATGGAAATTAAATTAAAAGCTATCAAGCATTGTAAATTGCTTAACAGATTAATGCTGAGCTAATCAAGTTTGTTTCTGAAGAAAATGTCTTTAAATCTTTTGTAGTTAAAGACAATTATCATATCACCATATCAAATGGACCGAATTCAATCAAATGAAATCTCGAAAATGGAGCAGCTCATAGATGTACGTTGGTCGACTTTTTGCTACTCCTTTTATTTTAATAAAATCCGTGGCTAAGTTGAGGTTCATTTGAAAGTACTTGGTCGAATTGCGACTTGCGCCGGAGGCTTCGTTTTAGAAGAGTGCAGAGCAGCTGCCCTGTCCATTTGGCACGCCAACGACTTTCTATTGATCAATAATTTTGAAAGCGATATTATTAATTTACCATCTAATATATTTTTTTTAATATTATCATTTTATCATTAAAGTTTTTTTACAATTATTTTGTTCAGTTATTGTTTTAATTTTTACTATTTTACTACAAAAAAAAAAGATAAAGACACCCGTAGGATAGGTTATCCACAAAAATGATTACCAAATTGTCTTGTTTCTCATTTTGTTTAATTTTCACAAATTCAACACACGATTCAAACGTGAGTGAAGATTTTTATTGGGAAAAAATCTGGTCTTCCATTTACTAGAATTAGGTATGTGTGATTTTATTAATTTTCTTTTGCTTGAATTAGGTAGCTGGAAGATTATGAATACTTTGCAGGATTTAGAAGGATTTGAATGTTTGACCGCATATAGCTTTCTGTCCATCAGCTAATGCAAATTCTGTATTTTATAAATATCAAAGCTGGTAGGTTGACAAAAGGACCTTATTACGTGCCATAAGATGCTTTGCTCAAAGCTACGACTGGGCAATGCCGTGCTGTTCTTATCGGCCAAGGCAAGCCATTTACTATTCTTTCTAATGGAGCAAAATAAAATGATTCTTACCTGCATAGAAAATTAGAAAAGAAAAGGAGGATTACTGATCAACAGAGCTGTCATTTACTATAAGCACATAAATCTCACACTTAATTCATTATCCATCTGTAATGTTCTAATGATACTTATGCATTACCTAAATTAGCCTTTCAAAATTTCACTTCGAAAAAATCCAAGGTTGTGATGTGTCTGTATAAATTCGCTAATACAAGTTCTCTCTATTCCCAATTGCTTTAAACTCTGTTCTGAACAGAGCATGAAAGGATATATTCATTTATCTAGTTATATTTTTATGCTCACTTCAAAGTAATAATTTCTCCTCGGTCTGCAAATGCTAAAATTTAATATTATATTCGTTGACAATATTTGCTCCAAATTCACGAAAACAAAATTTCTAACAGAATTATGAAATTCGTTACTAGAAATTTGTATAAAAGTTGTGAGAATAGAAGGTTTGATCATAAGAAATTAATATAACCCTATCCGATGCAAAAATGATTGTAAAGAAAAACAAAAGTCACGGGCTTATTTAGAAAAAAAAAAAAATTGCATTCCATTTTCCAGTTATTAAAGTAATTCTAAAATCGCTAGGATCACAAAGGATATGTTTTGGTTGACTGAGGTCAGCCTTAACGCTTCCCGGTCTTTTCTCCTCTACATTCTTAAAAATTTTGGTTTCACTATAAATACTCGGTATATAGCAAACTTATAAGTGTTGTTGCATTACCAATCCAACTAAGCACACGCTTACAATATAAATACTCTCATCTCATGGAAAGACTTCATTCTCTCAGGATGATGAGCAGATTTCTCTTACTCCATTGTTTGATTCTTATTTCCTTATTTATCGCGGCAGCAACAGCCAACACAAGTTCTACTATCACAGACCGAGATGCTCTGTTGGCCCTGAAAGCTCACATAACTCATGATCCGACTAATTTCTTGGCTAAGAATTGGAACACGAGTACTCCTGTCTGTAATTGGACAGGCGTCACTTGTGATATCCATAGCCATAGAGTCACAGTCTTGAATATTTCTGGCTTAAATCTCACGGGCACCATCCCCTGTCAACTTGGGAATCTTTCTTCTCTGCAATCACTCAATCTAAGTTTTAACCAACTTTCTGGTTCCATTCCCTCCGCCATTTTCACCACGTACACACTGAAATATGTTAATCTCCGTCGAAATCAGCTCTCTGGGCAAATTCCTGCAAATATTTGTAGTAATCTTCCTTTTCTTGAACATCTTTCTTTGTCCCAAAACATGTTGAACGGAGGAATATGGTCCGCTCTATCAAAGTGCACATATTTGCAAATATTAAGTTTGTCATCCAATAATTTCTCGGGGGCCATACCTAAAGAAATCGGGAATTTGACCAAACTCAAGCATTTATCTCTTGGCGTTAACAGACTCCAAGGTGCGTATGATCACGAAGTTCAATTATGAAAATTGTTGGATAAGTTGTAGTATGAATAATGTTCCATAATACAGTTTACACACGTTGATTAATTTGCAGGAGAAATTCCTCGAGAGTTTAGCAATCTTGCCGAATTGGAGGTGATGTCGTTGGCAGGCAACAATCTCCAAGGCATGATTTTAAACTTTTTGCAATTTTATTTTAGCTATGCTTGCTTCTGTATTCATTCGCTTGTTCTTTGATTATGCGATGATTTATTGTTTTTCTTTCAGATAGAGATAAAGCTCCATGTCTCTCCTCACTCATTTCATTCTTTAATTTATGCAGATAAAAATTAAAAAAATGTTTTGTAACTTTCTTTTGTCATAATTAGGTTATAGCAATTTAAATATAAATAATAAAACATACTTAAGCTAGCATTGATGTATGGATGAGTTGCGTCAAATTCTTATATAAATGAAGAGTAAATTGTTATTACGATACTCGTCAGCCAATAAATTCTTCTTCCCCCCCCCCCCCTTCCCAAATATGAGTGATCAAATTGTTTGCGCATATATAAATGTACTTAATTCGCAGGAGGTATTCCACGGGAATTGGGGAATCTTACAAAATTGGAGATATTACAGCTGTTCCAGAATAACTTGACCGGTAACTTTCTTTACAATATATATACGAGACATCTTCCGCTTTTTATTAGAAATTATAAATTCAAGTTAAATCTTAATTAAAAGATTTCAAGTCTCTCATTATAAATTCTCACATGAGGATGTGTCGTTACCACTATCTAACATTATTCCGTTTTTTATTATAAATTAGTTTGTGTCGATTCAAAATTCTGTAGCATTTAAAAAAAATTAAAAACACGTGGAATAAATCGTTAATCTTTCTTCTTTGCTGAACTTGGATTTCTCAAAAATAATCTTGACAAGTATGCTTCACTAATGATATGCATGTGTGACAACTTCGTAAAATATTTTAAATGGAATCACTAATTATCTCTAAAGATGCCATTAGTGATACATAATTTATTAACAAGCACCATACCAAAAGAAATCAACAATTTTATTAATCTTAAAGAGTTACATCTTCACTACAATTATGATATAAATTTTTAGTCATCAATCACATAATATTTTATCTTAACGGATGATAATGTTCAGTCTTGGAATTTATAATACCTTGAAGGTTAGTAGCTTTGAAAATAAGAAATTGTTCATTTGCTAAAAAGTTAACTTAGTATTTAAGTTTTTCAATGAAAATTTTGAAAAAAGTCTTGAGAACTAGCCCTCCTTAGTATTTCAGCGGATAAATATGAAAAATAGGCTAGAAGAAATTATTGTTGTGTGTGCTTATTCTACATGGGCTTTGGGCTTGATTATACGATTACCACTTACACCTGTCATAATAATAGGCTTTTACTTTCACCACACGTTTGATAATTTCTTAACCTTCCGAATTAGGTTATTGCAATTTATATATAAATAACTAAAGCATACTAAAGCTAGCATACAGTACTCATGACTTAGGCTTGCTGCATTACCCATTACTTACACTTGTTATAATAATATTAGCATCCGCTGATCGACTATGAGTGATCAAATTGTTTGCACATGTGTAATTTGCAGGAGCAATTCCACTGGAATTGGCAAATCTTACAGGATTGGAGATCTTCGACGTGTCTCATAATTTTTTAACCGGTATCATTCCTTCATCTATCTCCAAATTGCTTTTCTCTATTAAATTTGGCACTGTCATTTAATAACTTAACATGTAACTTCCCTTTGAACATGTCTGTGTGACATGTTTTACTTCTCAATTAAAATATTTCACTTCCCTCAATATAAATTTTCATAGGAGGATGTGTTGTTATTACTATTTCAATGTATAAATTTTCTTAGTTAGTAGGAAAATTAGAAATTGTTGATTTACTCATAAATAAATTTAATGTTTAGCATTTCAATTTTGGAAAACTTGAGCTAAACGATGATAACTTCGAATCGGCCGAGTCGAGTTTCGCTTCCTTGACCCACGGACCCATTAAAAGTTCTATTCGAATTGAGTTTCCCGGTGCTTATAAAAAGCATTTCTTTTCCTTGTTGCAGTAATTTATTCAATTTAAATTACAGTACTCACTACTCATGACATAGGCTTGCTGTCGAACACTTGATAATTAATCACATAACAAGTGCAATGACCGGTGCCCTCTATTATTTTATTGATTTAATTTATTTTATCTTGTTATGGCGAAATACTACTTTTTTGGGTGTCACTTGGAAGCGATTTACTTTAATAGTAGCGACCATTAGGCTTTTTACTTTTCACCACACAATTTGATCTTTTGATTCGTTTTAACCACAGAATCTATCTATCTCTCACCTATTGCTTATTTAAATCGCATACATGTTTTACCTACATAATTTTTTAACAAGCACCATATCAAAAGAAATCAACAATTTTATTGATCTTAAAGAGTTGCATCTTCACTACAATTATGAAATAATTTTTTAGTCATCAATCGCATAATATTTTATCTTAACGAGGATGTTCAATCTAAATCTATAATACCTTGAAGGTTAGTAGCTTTGAAAATAATTGGAGATGCTCATTTGCTAAAAAGTTAACTTAGTATTTAAGTTTTTCAATTGAAAATTTTGAAAAAAGTATTGAGAACTAGCCCTCCTTAGTATTTCAGCGGATAAATACGAAAAATAGGCTAGAAGAAATTATTGTTGTCTGTGCTTGTTCTACCTGGGCTTTGGGCTTGATTACACGGTCGAGCACTTACACATGTTATAATAATAGGCTTTTACTTTCACCACACGTTTGATAATTTCTTAACCTTCCCAATTAGGTTATAGCAATTTATATATAAATAACTAAAGCATGCTAAAGCTAGCATACAGGACTCATGACTTAGGCTTGCTGTGTTACCTATTACACATATGTAATTTGTACCTATGTAATAGCATCCTCGGATCGACTATGAGTGATCAAATTGTTTGCACATTGTAATTTGCAGGAGCAATTCCATGGGAGTTGGGAAATCTTACAGGATTGGAGATCTTAGATATGTCAGAAAATTTTTTAACTGGTATCACTCCTTCATCTATCTACCAATTGCTTTTCTCTATTAAATTTGGAACTGTCATTTAATAACGTAACAGTTAAATTCCCTTACAACATGTCTGTGTGACATGTTTTGCTTCTCAATTAAAATATTTCACTTCTCTCATTATAAATTCTCATAGGAGGATGTGTTGTTATTACTATTTAACATTATCTCGTTTTTTATTAGAAATTAATCTGTGTTTATGCAAAAAAATTTAGCATCTAAAAAAAGTATAAAAACACGTGGAATAAATCGAAAATCTTTCTTCGTTACTGAATTTGAATTTCTCAAAAATTATCATGACAGCTACGTTAATGTCTTACTAATGATATGCATGTGTGACAGCTTCATAAAATATTTTACATGGAAAATATGAAAAATAGACTTGAAAAAAAATTATTTTACTGAAATAATAGTTAAAAAGAGAGGAGAAGTACAATACCCATGACTTAGGCTTGTTTTGTACTTACACACGGTCGAACACTTACATCCCACGACATAGGCTTTTAGGGATGAGTGGCATCAAATGTGTCTCTGCTTTTATGTATTATTATTCTTTGAAACAAATCTGATTATAATTCTTTTAAAATACAGATTAAATAGCACGTGAAATTGGAAAATATTTTACTGCGATAAGAATTCATATATTCATTGTACTAGCACATATAAAATAGACTATAAATTTAGTTCCAAAATACATTCTTATTTTCATATAAATTTTACATTATTAATTTAAATTAATATTAAAATATGTTGTTTCTTTCACTATGTTATTCTATTTACACAATGATGTGACTATTGGAATTAATAATACGTATAATTATTTTGTAAAATTTAATCCTTTGTTAACATTTTATCTACATATAATAATTAAATTGAAACTTGTATTTAAAAAAATTCCAGTTACACATATTCATTTCATGACATAAAAGTGTATATTTATGCTAATTTACCATTATCAACAAAATGCTTGGAGACAAATAATCTAATTTATATTTTTATATTTAAAATACTTGCATTTATTATATTTTGAAAAAAAATTATTTGCAATTATTTTAAACCGTTGGATTCAAATTTTCGTAGTTATTAAAGTCAAAGGGTATAAATGTATAATAGTCAAAAACAGATTTGTATGATCATTTTTCAATCTATAAATTTTCTTAGTTAGTAGGAAAAATTAGAAATTGTTGATTTGTTCATAAATAAATTTAATGTTTAGCATTTCAATTTTGGAAAACTTTAACTAAATGTGATAACTTTGAATCGAGGGTTTAAGCTTTCCCTTGACCCATACGCACCCATTGAAAGTTCTATTCAATTGAGTTTCCTGCTTTTAAAAGCATTTCTTTTTCTTGTTGCAGTAATTTATTCACAAATGAGTTGATTAGCATTGAAGTTACCTGAGAGTCTGAGACCATGCTAGTAGGAGAAATTTGAAAAGAAATTATTTTACTGAATTAATTTATTTTATCTTGTTGTAACTGAAATACTACTTTTTTTTGGGCTGTCACTTGGGCTTGATTTACTTTAATAGTAGCAGGCACTGACTTAGGCGTTTTTTACTTCTCACCACACAATTTGATTTTTAATTTGTTTTAACCACATAATCTATCTATTTCTCACCTATTGCTTACTTAAATCGCATACATATTTTACCTACTAATTTTTATAAATATTAGTCAAATATATTTTATTACGTTTCTCTCGTAACTGCTCCAAATGTGTACCATTAATACTTAACCCTCCCTTTTAATTTACCGTGCAATCTATCTATCACTTAAGTCACATATATATTTTACCTAGATTTTACCCCAAAAAATATATAAATAAAAGAAAAAGAATATGTGTAGCAATTTGCATGTAACTAACAAAGCATTGACGGTGTGTAGCCTTTCAATACTTCACGAGTGGCTTTTCTTGTGTGTTAGTACTTGTAATAATTGTGTAGTGTATAAATGACATTTTATTATTAAAGTGCGTCCATTTTTTTATATTACTTATTATTTGGAAAAAAAACTGAATATAATTCTTTTAAAATACAGGGGAGATACCACTTGAAATTGGTAATCTCCAAAATCTGAAGGTGTTGGACCTTGGTCAAAACAAATTAATTGGTACTGTCCCAGCTGCAATCTTTAATATGTCGACACTCAAAATTCTTGAGCTTCAAGATAATTCTCTCTCTGGAAGTCTTTCGTCCATCACAGATGTCCGACTACCAAATCTTGAAACGCTTCTTTTGTGGCGTAATAATTTCAGTGGCACAATTCCTCGTTTCATCTTTAATGCTTCTAAGCTCTCTATACTAGAATTTTCAACAAATTCATTCTCCGGTTTTATTCCCAACACATTTGGCAACTTAAGAAACCTTCAGAAGCTGAGATTATATGATAATTATTTGACATCTTCAACTCCAGAATTGAGCTTTCTATCCTCGTTGACAAATTGCAAGTCTTTAACACTTATTGGCTTATCACATAATCCACTAGATGGCATTCTTCCTAAGACGTCTATCGGAAATCTTTCTCATTCTTTGGAAGATTTTAAAATGTACAATTGTAACGTTAGTGGTGGCATCCCTGAAGAGATAAGCAACCTGACCAACTTGACAACCATTGATTTAGGACGCAATAAGTTGAATGGATCAATTCCGATTACTCTCAGCAAATTACAGAAGCTTCAAGGTTTGGATCTTGAAGATAACAAATTAGAAGGATCAATCCCAGACAGTATTTGTCGTTTGACTGAACTGTATGAGTTGAAGTTGGGTGGCAATAAGCTTTTTGGATCAATCCCTGCATGCTTCAGTAATCTGGCTTCTCTGAGGATACTATCGTTGGGTTCCAATGAGTTAACTTCTATTCCCTTAACTTTTTGGAACCTTAACGATATCTTGTACCTCAACTTTTCTTCAAATTTTTTTACTGCTCCACTCCCATTAGAGATTGGAAATTTGAACGTTTTGGTTGGAATGGATTTTTCGATGAATAATTTTTCAGGCGTTATCCCAACAGAAATTGGAGGCCTAAAAAATCTAGAATATCTCTTCTTAGGATATAACAGATTGCAAGGATCAATTCCTGATTCATTTGGTGACTTGATAAGTTTGAAATCCTTGAATTTGTCTAATAATAATCTCTGCGCTATTCTTGCATCTTTAGAGAAACTCATATCTTGAAGATCTAAATCTTTCTTTCAACAAGGAAGGAGAAATTGCTATGGGAGGATCTTTGGAAACTTCTCAAATCATTTGAGGGAAATGAATTATTATGTGGTTCACCCAATTTACAAGTCCCGCCATGCAAAACTAGCATCCACCGCACATCATGGAAAAATTCTCTTCTCCTCGGGATTGTGTTGCCATTGAGTACTATATTTATGATAGTATTCATTTTGTTGATCCTAAGATATCGACATAGAGGAAAACGGCCATCGAATGATGCTAGTATGCCACTAGTAGCAATGTGGAGAACGTTTTCATACCTAGAACTCTGTCAAGCAACAGACGAATTTAGTGAAAACAATCTAATCGGCAAAGGGGGTTTTGGCTCTGTTTATAAGGCAAGACTTGGGGACGGGATAGAGGTTGCAGTGAAAGTTTTCAATTTGCAATGTGGAAGAGCATTTAAGAGTTTCGATGTTGAATGTGAAATCATGAAAAGTATTCGCCATCGAAACCTTATCAAAGTTATTAGCAGTTGTTCAAATGAAGAGTTTAAAGCATTGGTATTAAAATACATGCCTCATGGAAGTTTGCAGAAGTATTTGTATTCAAGTAACTGCATTTTGGATATTTTTCAAAGATTGAACATAATGATAGATGTTGCATCAGCTTTGGAATATCTGCACTTTGGTTGTTCAACTCCAGTAATTCATTGTGACTTAAAGCCCAGCAATGTATTGTTAGATGATAATATGGTTGCTTATTTGAGTGATTTTGGCATCGCCAAGCTCTTAATCGAGAAGATCCTATGACTCGACGCAAACACTTGCCACAATAGGTTATATGGCACCAGGTTTGTTCAATATAAATATTTTCTATTTCTTGTAAACTTCCTAATAAGTTATTTATGTTTCATAATCTTCATTAGATGAGGAAATTATTATTAATGATATATCTTACTATGTAAATGTTGCAATTCATAGAGTATGGAAGAGAAGGACGAGTATCCACAAATGGAGATGTTTATAGCTTTGGAATTATGTTAATGGAAACTTTTACTGGGAAGAAACCCACGGATGAAATTTTTAATGGAGAAATGACATTAAAGCATTGGGTTAATGATTGGCTACCCATTTCCACTATGGAAGTTGTTGATGCTAATTTGCTAAGCCAGGAGGACGTACATTTTGTTGCAAAGGAGCAATGTGTGTCATTTGTCTTCAATTTGGCTATATGCCGTGGAATCTCATGAGCAGAGAATCAATGCAAAAGAAATTGTAACAAAGCTCTTAAAAATTAGAGACTCGTTACTTAGAAATGTTGGAGGCAGACATATAAGTCAACCAAATTTAAATTGATTCTACCCTTACATTGCTTGTTATCCTTTTCAGAGACTTGAACGGTTATCCTTCATACCAGTTTTGTTGATATGTTTTGTTATTGCTCTTGCTCATGTTTGTTTCTCTATTTCTTTAATTTGCATGCATGTATTTTTCGTTCTCTTTTATGTTTTTGTTGGTTTGTATGTAGTTTGTTTTTAGGGGCAAGGTTGATTATGTCCTCCCTACACGTATCCTTTTTATGTTTATTCAATAAAGCTTCTCTAATACTATCGAGGTTCATCAAAAGAAAATTTTTAATTAATTTTCTTTTCTTTGACAGGTAATGAAATTCTAATCTTCATAGTGAATAACCTCAATAATAGAGTGTAAGAGTATTAGTAGTTATGGTTGTTTTCTGAACCTGAAGTCAAGAGCAATTTAACAGCAACAAACAAGTCTCTTGTATTATAGGCAAAATTCTTTTCATTAATCTTATTTGTCTACATGTTCTCCTATTTTCTCCATTAATCTTCGCTCAAAGTTTCATGCTTCCTCTTTGATAAAGGAAAACATTTTCGTATAAATACTAGTGATAATTACAGAGAAAGCACGATGAAGTGAAAAAACTTAAATATAAATACTCTAGTATAATTTTACACATGCAACTTATGAACCAATGATCTTTAGAGCATCATAAAATTGTTTTAACACAATTAATTGGTTTGAAAAATTGCCAATAATGTCTACAATGGGATTTAAAAGATTAAACTACATATATAAGACATGATATCATTTAAGACGGCTTACAAATTATGAGAAATATTTTGATCTTCCAAATTTTTAAAATGTCAATTAGACTGAGTCTATACAATGAAAATTTCAAATAAAAAATAAACCCTTTTATTTTCTTTTAATCATAAGTGTGATCTTAATTATTAAAGTCATTTAATGTCCATTACTTATTCATTTTTTTAATTACCTAAATGACATTGAAAAATCTACACAATATTAATTCATTCCAATGTTTTGTTTTAAGGTAAGCGGAAACTGCAAATGAAACAAATGCTTGAAATCACAAACGGCCTAAAAATAGATTTTCATTTTTCAATGTTGCAGTGACTTTGATCTTGATATTGAAAATTTATATGTAACTTATATAAATGCCTCAATTTTATCATAATTGGTTAGTAAGGCTACGTAGGGAGCATGGATAAATTTTGGGATTGGATAATATTTTTGGAACTAAAAAATTAATTTCATCCAATGTTATATTTGGCTGTCAGGACTAGCAACTTAGTCTAAAATTATTGAAATTATTAATCTTTTATATTATAATCTTTTCGTTCCTACTTTAAATATTATTGGTAGCTTAAATCATTTTTTAAAATTAAATATAAAAATTAATTTAATTAAATATAAAAATAATTTAAATTAAATATTAACATTAATTCATAATTTTTTTACCTAGAATTTTATACTATATTAAATACTAAAATTATATTCGATAATGTATTATCATTTATTTAATAAATGTTTAGGTTTTAGTATGTTATATTATTATTTAAATTAATTTTTTATTTACATATAAACATAAGTTATTATTTACTAATTTAAATTTATTATAATTAGTTAAATAATAAAAGATAAATGATTATATTGAAAAAATAAATAGTATTCTAATGTATTATAGTCTAAATCTTACCCCTATGAGTTTATTTTATACACTTTTTATTATATTAACCACATTTATAATGCAGTGCAATGTAACAAAATTTTTTTAACCAAATATGAGTTAGCATGAAAATAATATTTTAGTGCAATATAATACAATGTAATGTAAGCTAACAAATGGATATTTAATGGAAGCAAAAATTGCATATGGCTTGTGGGTCTCTTAAAAGACAACAAATAAACTATACACTGATTCTGTCCTCTTTAATGGTGTCTTTACTAAATGGGAATAAGAATAAGTTAGAATCGAATGAATTGAATAAAAATTAGAATAAAAATAAATTGATTACTTAAGTTGTATTAATAAAAAATGGAATAAATTTTACTCAAATTAATATGTTTATTTTCTCTTAAAATTAGATTTGACTATTACAAATTACTAAAAAATCATTTGGTAATTGTTGTCTCTAGTATTATTTGTATCGGTTATAATGTTAAGAATAATTAGAATAAAAATAATACTAAAAGTGAAAATAATAATAATAGTAGAGACAATAATAATAAAATTAATAAATTATTATTATTATTATTATTACTACTACTACTACTAGTAATACTGAAGACCGCTCAGTGAAGATTGGATAGTGAAGATGAAGATGACGAAGATGAAGATTCCGGCAACCAACTGCTGTTCCAAAGATGATGTGCCCAAATGGAGACAACCAATGATGACCAACCAACTAGATCACAATCTCGATGTTGTGATCTCGTGTGACCACAAATAAATCTATGTGTGATGTCGGTGTCGTGATTTATTTATTTATATTTTTTAATTTATCAGTGGTATTTTCAAATTTTTGTAATTTTAATATGGGCAAATTGGATAGTCCAATGAACAGGAGACTGGTTCCCAACCATCCTAATAATTAGTCTCTCATTTTTTATTTCTAATTTGTATTTTTATTCCAATTCTACGTTTATTTGTGAAAAACTACAAGAATGTAATAGATTAGATCCAAATTATTATCATCGAATATAATGGTTGAAAATCATAGATTAATACCGAACCTTTATTTGTGAAGTAAAATGATGTTAATAATTTCCAATTAGAGAAGTAAACACATCATAATATTTTTTTAGATGCTTCCATGGCATAATCTCATTGGTCCATTTTTCTTCACGCCTTAGATTCAACTTCAAGATTCAAGATTCAATTTGAAGCAAACACAACTACAAAATAAATATAATAAGCGTTAATAAGCCTGTGGCCGAATGGCTGTGGCCAACCAAATGTAACTCATAGTGACCGAATCATATCTTATTATCTTACGCCAGAAGCTAAACAATGTTCCCATTCCACGTGTCACTCTCTGACCAATCCCCGAACTTTCTTCATATTTCCAAAGAATCCCTCACCAAGTCAAGATAATTACCTTCACTCTCATATAAATATTGTCCTCGATTCGACTGATGTTTGATGACGACATATCTTTAGTCTTTTTTTAAAAGGGGAAATTATAAAAAATTCTCCTCGTTCCCTAAAAATCTAGGGTTTCTCAAGAATCGCTAAACCTAGATCCCAATCCTTCAGAATCTCAATTTAACCTCTCTAGGGTTTCAATTGTCGAGGATTCGCTTCAAAATATAGTATTTTTTAGGGGATTTTGCTTGTCTCCTATCCGTCAATTGTTGTTTGGTTCTGAAAATAATTTGGAATTTTAGGGGTTTTCAGATTATTTGGTTTTGCTTGAGTACAATTTCCTCTAGTTACGGTTTCAGTTTGAAGGGTTAAGTGTGATTTCGAATATTTTTATAAAATTAAAATTAAAATTCATAAAACGATTGGGCGTTTAATAATTAATTGATGGCTGGCGATACTACAACGGTGGCCGCAGCTGCGGAAGAAGCAGAGGCGGTGGAGGAGTATGATAGCGATCCAGATGAAGTGAAACGCTCTCTTGCGATGCGCAGAAGGGAAGCCAGCGATGAGGAGGTTGAGGAGGATAAAGATTCAGAGCTTCCAATAGTTCAAAGTGTCCACATTCCTGCGGGAGAAGCGGAGGCTGTGGATGAGTATGAGAACGATCCAGATGAAGTGAAACACTCTCTCATTATGCGCAGAAGGGAGACAAGCGATGATGAGGAGGAGACATAATTTGAGCGTCGAATGAATTGAAGGGTCCAGATTCACTCTTACATTGAATCTGATGGCCAAGGTGGTACTCCAGCTGAGTATGATGATGATGAAGAAGAAGAAGAGGAACATGACAGAGAATTAGAAGAAGAAGATGAAGAAGGGATGTTTATGAGGCTGTAGAGGAAGAAGAAGTTTATGAAGAAGAGGAGAGGAATGATGGGGCGGTTAAAGTCAAAGGAATAGAGGGTAATGATGCATGAGGAGTACGGAGGGTGCAGTGGAAGTGAGTAAAGGGAATAATGATAATGGCAATGGTGCTAAAAGAATGATGCAGCAGAGGAGGGAATGGAGGAAGAGAAGAAGGAGAGTAATGAGCCTTTTGCACAGCAACTGGGGCTTTTTATATGGGACAATGTTGCAGGTCGACACAAGTATTATTTGATTTGAGTGACAATTTATAAATAGCTAATAGCTGTACTTTCATTAGGGCTTGTCAATTAATCCAGTCTTGTTTTTTGGTGCTGTATAATGATTGTTTGCTGGAATCTGTCTAGAAGGCTTTTGGCCTAGTAGGTTGAAAGGAGGGAAAGTTCTCAAATAAACATCTGTGCTTTGTGGAATATAATTAATAGGTACAAAACATGATAAATTACTTGACAGATAGATGCCGAGCTAATCATGAGCTATGATAGCATTATCCGTGCTTTGTGTATTTTTAATAGGGCTTGTCTATTTCAAAGTGTGTAGTGTAGAATTTTTGGGTTTAGTTTGAGTGATGAAGTGTTAGATAGGTTTCTGTTTGGCATAGTTAAGTGGTTAATACGAGCTATTGAAGCAAATATGGAGTAGGATATCTAGTTTTGGGTTTGGTCTTAGTTTGAAGATGGCTACTGATTATGCAGCTAGGTACGTATTAGTGTTTGTGGATTGCTAAATGCTTTCTGTCAAATGTGACTAGATTATTACTTGAAGTGCATGGATCTTACACTTAATTAATTATATATCCATTTGTAATGTTCAAAATGATCATGTACTATTGCTTAAAATTATGTTTTCAAGACATCATTTTGAATCCATGGTTGTAATGTGTCTCTAAATTCAGTAATACAAGTTCTGTCAATTGCTGTTGGATGGCAGTGACTTGAATAGTTTAATGTTCATTTGCAGAAAAAATTTGAGAAAGAAAACTAAAAATTTCTGTGCGTTCTGCTGGAAATTTAATTAGCTTCATTTGAGCATTAATTGCTGGCATTATCTCTTAGATTTCTCTTGCATTGAATGAATGGATGAGTGCTAATCCATGCAAAGACTTCCATGCATACACAATGAATGCTTCATCAAAGGTATGGTAAAATGTCAACACGCTTTGCCCAAATTATCAAGCTGGTGTGGTGGCTGCTAGATTTGTTCATCCGGATTTTGGACCATTTTCATTGACAATGAGAAAAGCTGCAAGATCTGTAAATCGGAAACTCATTGAAGTGCCAAAAGAGAGATGGAATTGAATAACTAGAGAGTTAGTGAAAAGAGGGTGCAGTGATTGTGTGGGAAGCTTTGGGTATACTTGGGGTTTGGATGTGAGATAAAATAATTTGAGAGAGAGGTTGTATCAATTTTTTGGTAATAGAGTTTTTCAGGTAACTCTTGTGTTGTGTGATTGGAGTATTCTCTATTGTATTTTTTTATTTGTTATTTATTTGACGTATTGCTAGCGGAGATCTTTGTCAATTGTTTTAAACTCTATTTCGAACAGAGCATGAAGGGATTCACTTATCTGATTATGTCTTTTATGCTTTAACTTCACTTGATTTCATCTTGTCTGTCACCTTTATTAAAGTTGTATATGTTGGAGTATTAGGTTCATCACAGGGATCATATTATGGCTAAGGAAGGGGCACAGTTTATCAGCTGCACTCAAGTGTAGCAGAGTATTTGGATTCAAGACTGTTAGAAGGTTGTTACAATGCAAGGCTGTTGCTGTGTAACTATATGCCATTCTCGCAAGTGCACTCTTAACAGATTGCTGAGCTGGCACTGGATGTTTTTAGCTAATATTAGTTATTGGTCTAGAGTGTTCTGATTTATTCTATAAATAGCTCATTTGAGCTTTAGAACCTTTATAGCGTATCATACGTTTCCGTTACTTCTAATAATGATTTTCTCTATTCCTTTTTCTTTCACTTTCTCTTCTATTTTCATGATCCCCAAACACCATCAATCCATGATTTTCTAGAGTATTAGTTGTCTATTTCTACAAACATAGAATTGTTGTTTTAAGAAACAAAGTACTCCTACCTGTCACCCGCGGTCTCCTTGTTTATCGACTTGTGAACAGGGCTAAATAAACGGCAAATAAGATATTGGGTCAATGGGTCTAACGTGACAAGGTATTGAATTATTGCCCTTTAATTTTCTCCACAAATCTTTGGTTAATTTTTAGGTTCCCTCAACTTTTTTCCCCTTTAGCACTAAAATTCATTTTTGATACTTTATGCAAAAATTATGATGAAAATGAGTCACTTTAGAACATCAATAAATTTTTATTTTTACATTCAAGATAACGACAGTTACACTTAGATCACTCTCATTTAGTTGAATTATATATGTAATAAAGTTGGCTTAACAAAATATGATTCTTAACTGTTGTAATTAAGGGCTAGTATTATTTGGTTTTAGTTGTAGGGCTTATAATGCCGTGGCTCAGTTCTTGGTGGGTTCGAATTATTAGACGATCATTCTCAATCTTTTACTATTTGTAATTAAAAATTTCTATATCACAATTAGAACTTACAAACAAGTCAAAGTGGGTTAAATCATATGTCTAAATTCAAGGTCTATTACAAACTTTTAAAAAAGATTTTCTCTGTTTTTTTTTTCTTTCACCTTCTCTTCCATTTTCTCAATCCCCAAACACCACCAATCCCTGATTTTTTTGAGTATTAGCAGTCTATTTCTACAAACAAGTTCTTGAATTGAATGACTCCTCTTTTATCCATAGATCTTTGCTTAATATTTTTGTTCCCTCAACCTTTTTCGGCCCTTTGCTCTAAAATTCTTTTTTGATACATTACGCAAAAATTATGATGAAAATAAGTTACTTTAGAACATCAATAAAATTTTATTACATCTAAGATAAGACAATTATACTTAAATTACTCTTATTTAGTTGAGTTATATGTAAGAAAATTAGTTCAATAAAATCTAATCCGTAAATATTCCTGATCACATAATTAACGTACTTAAAAATCTTAAATGATCGGTCGCTTGTTTTACAATTCTTTTATATATCTTTGAAACTTTCAGCTTCCCAACACATCATATTGTTCTCAATTCGTCTAAATTATTATTTTTTTTTCAAACACTGCAGCAACAACCAGTATAAAATAGAATAAACTCATTTAATGGAAATTTTCCTAGATGCTTTCATGGCAGAATCTCATTGGTCTATTTCTCTTCGCACCTTAGGTTCCTCTAACAAACCTACCTCTTAACTCTCATGTCCGAATTTAAACTTTAAAGATGTTCCCCGTCCCACGTGTCCCCAAATCTTTGTATTTCCAAACAAACCCCTGCCAACTAAGTCAAGTGATAGGATGGCTTTTATTACAAACTGTATGAACGTTATGGCCATGGGACATTGGATAAAACTAATGGAATGTAAAGCAAAATTACCGATTAAACTAAATTGAAAATCCAACCAATTGAATCGGTTCAGTGTCACTCAAAATATGTGTGTGTATAAAACAACACAATTATCATATTAATGAGGTACTGTTAAATTCATTCAGCGAATATTTTTCTTTTTCATTTTTAATGAATGCTTAATATGACAAACAATCCGTCCCATTGAGCACTGTTTAAGTCATTCAATGAAAATGAATACTTCTATAACAAAACAATAATTCCCTTATTTATTTGACACGCAAAGAATTTTCTTGCTCAGCTCGGCGGCCAATCCTTTAAAATTTGTTAAAATTCAGTTAATTGATGAACGAGACATAGCCCAATAAATCGTTTAATTTGTATAATTGATAAAAATTTGAACTTCAAACAATATAGATAGAATGAATAATGTTTTTCAATATTTAGATAATTTATATATGTCATGTTACTATGAGTAAAAGAATGAAGTGTATGATAGAAAACATAATGTTTATGTTTGTATTAAAAATTCTAGGTGCAAATCTATTTAGTGTAGGTTAGACATAAAAATAGTTACCAACTTGTCTTGTTTCTCATTTTGTTTAATTTTCCTAATTTGAATAACTATTAATTATGAGTCAAGGGTTTATTGCAAAAACATGGTCTTCCATTTACTATAAAAAGATTAGCATGATTTAATTATTTTTCTTTTTGCTTGGTGTCTATAAAATTATGAATACTTTGGTAAATAAGATAATTATAAATACCATTTTGAAAACCCATGGCCATGGTTGTGATGTATCTTTATCAATCACGGATACAAAAATTAATCAAAATTATCGATTGATTACTTTTTATACTTTGACTTCACTTAATACAGCTTCTTCCTCTTTTAACTGTATGCCATGCCGGCAAGTGTATTGTACAGATTACTGAGCTAGCACCGATAACTAAGCTAATTATTAGTAATCAATCTAGAGCGTACCTGTAAATACAATAGGTTGCTTAGGTGGCACCAATATACTAACTTTATGCCGTGTTTCTGGTGTGTCTTCACAAATTCACCGATAAAAATGATTGTATTTTACGTTTCTATTTACTTGTAATAAAGATCTTCCATGTGTATATAAGTGTTGATTTTAACTGATAGCTGATAGCTGTATTTTCATGGTCATTCAATTTTATTGGGTACAAAATTCTCTAGGATTGCATGTACATTATACTTTTATATACATATTTTCTTCTTTCTCATTCGTTTTCTGAGTGAACATATTATTTTCGTCATCATCTCTATAACAATCAAGTGAAAATAGTCCTCATTTAAAGTATTGGCAGCAATGTTATACTCAATATAACGTATAAAGCACGCATAATTTACTCAATGGGGCAGCTGCTAGTACCTTCTTTAGAAGAGAATTATTGCAGCAAGTTAATTGGAAGCTCAAAGAGTTTCCGTATTAGCCGAATCTAAGCGATAAGTGTTTCCATGTGAGCCATAATTTGGGAAAAAGACCAATTCGAGTTAAAGATCAGAAAACAAACACTGTCAACAAGCATTAATGTCATTTGATGCATGAAAGACAATTAGTCCTATTTTTTGTCCTGTTTTACTTGAGTTGGGCAATTTGCCGTCAACTTTTCTCATCCACGTCAGGTAATGTGGCTTTTATTTGGTATGAAAAAGGCAATGCTTTACGATAAAACTATCACACACATATTATCCATCTGTAATGTTCAAATGACACTGAAGTATTGCCTAAATTAGCCTTTCAAAAATTTATTTTCAAAAACCCATGGTTGTGATGTGACTCATTAATTTTATAACCCGACTTACAATCCGACTCACTATTCACAGAGATTAATTTGCTATTGCTCAAGGCACAATATTTACTAAGCAATTTATCGGCAATGAAACATGTATATTATAGTGATTTGTAATAAAATTGGCAGAAGACATCGCGTACGAATTGGATATATCTCATGAAATTTGATTAACGAAAGTGTATGAAAATATATAAAGAAAAAAATAAAAACAATTGTTGTGTAAATGCTGTATAGGTGTTATATTACTTTTATAATCCATCAAGGTGCATTTGATTTTAATGATGAAACAAATACAAATAAATCCATGTATGTCAATGCTAGATGGTTCCATATTAAACTTGTGAAGTGTAGAAATAAGCGGGATTCGTAAAAAATATTTTAGATAATGCCATTGAAAAGTGATAAAAATATTTTTTTTAAAAAAAGAAATACATACTCGAGACACCAAGACCGACACGCACAAACTCACACATTTACATATTAATTGACGGGAAAAATGATATTCTGAGTAATATTGTTGACATGTGATAAAAATTCTTTTTAGTGATACATTTTCGTATAAATACTAGTGATATTTGTAGAGAAAGTAGAATGAAGTGAGAAAAACTTGAATATAAATGCTCCAATATAATTTCTCCCATGCAAATTATGAACTAGTGAACTTTAAAGCATCATAAAATTTTTTCAACATAAGTAATTAGTTTGAAAAATTGCCAATAATGTTTAAAGTGGGAACAAAAAGATTATTCTATATGAGACACGATATTATTTAAGACAGCTTACAAATTATGGGAAATGTATTGATCTTACAAATAATATTTAATAAGTACAAATTTCAAATTAAATAATAAACCCTTAATTTCCTTTTAATCATAATTATGATCTTAATAATTAAAGTCATTCAATCTTAATCACTTTTTCATTTTTTTAAACTATCTAAATGACATCGAAAACTCTACTCAACATTAATTTATTCGAATGTTCTGTTTCAAAATAATTGAAAACTGTAAATGAAACAAATGCTTGCAATCACAAATGGCCTAAAATGAGATTTTTATTTTTTGATATTGCAATGACTTTGATCTTGATATTGGAAATTTATTTGTAACTTATACTAAGTCTTCAATTTTATCATAATCAGTTTCTAGAGATGCATTTGCCATACTGTGTAGTTGTATTGTATGATGATATATTACATTAGGGTGCATTGTATTGAGCTGTAATGCAATACTATTTTATATTAATGTTAAAACTAAATCAACCTTATTTAAATTTATTAATATTTTAGGGTTTTATTAGTAATATCTGAAATTAAGTATTAAATAATTATTTTTATAATATTATGTTATATTATTAACAATTATTCTGTTTAATATAATTTATTTTTATATATTAGTTATTATAATGTAGTATAATCATATTATAATTATATTATATTGTAAAAATATAACACTATATAATTGTATAATATAATATGAATTAATTTATAATGTAACATTAAATTATAAATTTATTTTATTTATTAATGTCAAATATAATTGTCTAATTTAAATTTAGTTTTAAATTTTTTATTTTTTAAAAATAAACTATTAAATAATTAAAATGATTTTATATAATAAAGTAAAATAATGTATTATTATTTATTAATTAAATATTTAGGTTTATTAATATACTATATTATTAATTAAAATAAATTAATATTAATTAATAATTTAAATTTATTAAATAATAAAAGTTAAATGATTGTATTTAAAATATAAATAGTATTTTAATGCAATAAAACCTAAATCCCACATCTGTACCACATTTGTTATACAGTGTCATGCAACTAAAAATTATAATTATGTAAAAATAATATTTTAATACAATATAATACAAGTATAACGCCACTTGGGAAATTGATATTTTAATGGAAGCAAAATTTGCATTTGGTTTGTGGGTCTCTTAAAACATAATAATAAAAACCAATATAATACACTGATTCTGTCCTCTTTAATATTTTTCTAAATGCGTCCATGGCATAATCTCGTTGTTCCATTTTGTTTCACAGCTGAGATTCAACTTCAAGATTTTCAATTTGAAGCAAGCTGTGGTTGACTGGTCGTGGCCAAACAAATGTGCCTCATGGAGTCACGGTGACTGAATCATCTCTTATGTCAGAATTTGAACTTAAACAATGTTCCCATTCCACGTGTCACTCTCTAACCAATCCCCAAAATTTCTTCATATTTCCAAAGAAACCCCTACCTAATCATAATTACCTTCACTCTACTCGTATAAATATTAATTACTCTCCTCGATTCAACTGATGACGACAACCCTTATAGACTGTTTTTTGATTGTCGAAGATTCGCTTCAAAAATTAGTATTTTTTAGTGGAGGATTAATTGCAATTTCGAATTTGTGATAAAATTAAAATTAAAATTGGGTGGTTATTAATTAATTGATGGCTAGTGATACTACAACGGCGGCCGAAGCTCCGGAAGAAGCGGAGGCGGAGGAGGAGTATGAGGAGGAGGTGGAGAAAGAATTTGAGCGTCGAATAACATTACTGATGGCGATGGTGCTCCTCCAGCTGAGTATGCAGATGATGAATTAGAACATGACATATAATTAGAAGAAGAAGATGAAGAGGAAGAAGAAGTTTATGAACAAGAGGAGAGAAACGATAGGACAGTTAAAGTCATTGGTTGCAGACTATTAGAAGGTTGTTACAGACGTAAGGCTGTTGCTGTGTAACAGTATGCCATGCTGGCAAGTTTGCTATAACAGATTGCCAAGCTGGCACTAATTATTTTAAACTAATATTAGTAATTAGTCTAGAGTGCTCTAATTTATTTTATTCTATAAATAGCTCATTTGAGCTTTGAACCTGTAACATGTAGTGTACTTTCCTATTACTTCTAATAAAGTTTTTCTCTTTTTTTTTTTTCTTTCACTTTCTCTTCCATTTTCCCGACCCTCAAACACCTTAGATTCAAGATTCAATTTCAAACCAACGCCGAACAAACAGTATAAACCTTAATAAGTCTGTGGGTGTAGCCCAACAAACCTACTTCCGGCTCACCGAATAATCATCTCTTACGTTACGGCCATGGGACATTGGAATTGGATCAAACAACCGGAATGCACAGCAAAACTAACCCGAATAAACTAAATTAGATCCAACAAATTGAATCGGTTTGGTGTCACTCAGAAAACAAACAAATATATAAAACAACACAATTATCACATTAATGGGGCACTGTTAAATTCATTCAGTGGATACAATTATCATATGAAAAACAATCTATCCCGTTAAGCACTGTTGAAATCATTGAATGAAAATGAATACTTCTATAAGAAACAATTATTTCCCTGTTTATTTGACACGCAAAGAACTTTCTTACTTAGCTCGGCGGCCAATCCTTTAACATTTGTTGAAATTCAGTTAATTGATGAATGTGACATAACTCGATAAATTGTTTAATTTGTATAATTGATAAAAATGTAAACTTCAAACAATATAGATAGAATGATTAATTTTTTCAATTTTTAAATAATGAATATATGTCGTGATACTATGAGCAAATGAAGCGTCTGATTGAAAACACAATGTTTGTATTAGAAATTTTAAGTGTGAATATATTTGCTGTTGGTTTTATATATAAAAAAAATAGTTACCAGCTTGTCTTGTTTCTCATTTTGTTCAATTTTCATAAATTTGATTAACGATTAATTGTGAGCGAAGAGTTTGTTGTAAAAATATGGTCATCCATTTATTATTAAAAGATTAGTGTGATTTAATTATTTTTCCTTTTGCTTGATTTCTAGAAAATTATGAATACTTTGGTTAATAAGATAATTAATTATAAACATCATTTTGAAAATCCATGACCATGGTTGTGATGTGTCTTTGTAAATAACTAATACAACATTAATTTCTATCAAAATTACCATTTGTTTGAAACTCTGTTCTGAACTGAGCATGAAAATATAACTTATCTAGATTTGCTTTTCATGCTTTCACTTCACTTAATCCAGCTTGTCCCTCCTTTGACTGTATGCCGTGCTGGCAAGTGTGCTATGCAGATTACTGAGCTGGAACCAATGATTGTAAACTAATTATTACTAATCAATTTGAAGTGTACCAATAATATATTGGTGCCAGGTACTAACCTTATGCTATGTTAATGTACAATAATCGAGTGCTTAAGTTGGCTGGCACCAATCTACTAACCTTATGCAATGTTTCTAATGTGTCTATAAATTCACTAACACGAATTAATTTCTACCAACATTACCGAATGATTGTTTCGATTTTTAAGCACGTAAACATACCAGCTTTCTTTCTTTTACTCTCTATTTCATGTTTATTCAATTTTAATCTTCTGCAAGTTTTTGGCTGTTTTTATTAGTTACAAAATTCTCTAAGATTGCATGTAGATTATGCTTTTACGTGCATTTTTTCTTCTTTCTCTTTTTTTTTCGGTAAACATATTATTTTATCATCTATCACTATAAGAATGAAATGAAAGTAGTCGTCATTTAAAGTATTGACAGCAATGTTATACTCAATATAACGTATAAAGCACTCATAATTTAATAAATGGGGCTGCTAATATCTTCTTTAAAAGAGAATTATCGCAGCCACATAGTTGGAAGCTCAAAGAGTTTCCATATTAGCCGAACCTAAGTGATAAGCGTTTCCTTATGAGCCATGATTTGGGGAAAAAAACCAATTCAAGTTAAAGATGAGAAAAGTGTGTCCCTCACGAATACAATAATTCAAGCCACACATTTATCAAACGCATGGCAGAGACGCTTCAACATGTTGTCTCATGGAAAGAAATCCTTGTCTTTGACTTAATACTCTGTTATAGAAAAAATATTGGGTGCTCCCACTGGCTGCTTTTATTGAGTGGCAGAATCAGAATTTTATTTCGGGTAAAATCTCGTTTAGTCCCTATATTTTGAGGTTAGTGTCCGTTCAGTCCCTATATTTTTAAAAATACCTCAAAACATCCCCGACATTAAATTATTAGCACATTTCCTCTTACTTTTTGTTGCTTTTGGCTTAATTTTTACAATATTACCCTCTTACAATATTTTTTTGGACATTAGTAAAAAGAAAAAAAAATAATTATCAATTTAATCTCAAAAAATAAAATAGAAACAAAATTTATATGTGTTACTTTTTTGTAACACACTACTGAGGAATTAATATATTAATTTTTTTATTACTAATGTCCAAAAAAGGGGTAATTTAATTATTTTATTTTATTTTTGGGGTTAAATTGATAATTTAATTTTTTTTCTTTTTATTAATTTTATAAAAAGAAACATTATTATAAGAGGGTAATATTGTAAAAGAAATTCAAAAGAAATAAAAAGTAACAGCATAGATGTCAATCATTTAAGGATATGGATGTTTTGATGTATTTATAAAAATATAGGGACTAAATGGACACTAATCTTAAAATATAGAGATGAAACGAGCTTTTACCCTTTTATTTCCATGGTGGCAATAATGATTAAACTGTAAACTTAATTTGGTTGTGATGTGAAATTAACGTTGTAAATACTGGCTCTACATTTTATAAAATGTAGATATCTGTACTAGAAAAGAACTATGACACACACACACACACACACATATATATAATCATTCTCAGGTGCAGATGTCCGGATTTTTCTTAATGCAAACACATTTTTAAACCGTGCAATTTTAAAGAATTAGTTGTTGAATAAACTATAAAATCATGCGGTTTAGAAGAGTTAAAAGCTAACTCTCTTATACCATGCAGTTTTAAAGTGTGTCCGCATAAAAAAAAATGAAGACGCTCGCACTAGAGAAGACTATATATATATAGACATTCTCATTTTATTTTCATGCGGATACACTGTAAAACCGTGGGGTTTAAAAGAGTTAGTTAATTTTTAACTCTTTTAAACTGCATGGTTTAAAAGTGTGTCCACATTAAGAAAAATATGGACATTCGCACCTTATAATGATTATATATATAAAATAGTTTTTTGGTCCGGAATTTTAAAGTGTGGGAAAGGTCAGGGAAATCTTTAAAACCACATAATTTTAAAGGCTTAAAACTTGAAGCACTTAAACTGCACATTTTATGCGTTTTTCCGAACGTCCCCGTAATTTAAAATTCTAGATTATATATATATATATATATATATTTCAATTAACTATTATACCATATGATTAATAGCTTATCCACACGAGATTTACATTTAGGCAATTACTATCAAATATCGATACGCGTTTGAATAAACTCTTGAAAATCGATTTCCACCTTCATTATTACAGCCCTTGTATAAACTAACGCGGCAACATATAATCGGTTGGTAAAAGAATAAATATATGTCAAGTGGGTTCTACCATGATTTTAATTCAACGAACGACAATACGTCACCTCGATTTATACAATAATATTTATGACTATATCATTACTCATTAATTAATAAGAACACTAATTTATTTTCTTAAAAGAGAATTCATCAATTTGTACAATAATATTTTTACAAAAGTATTTGTGACTATATCAATACTCGTTAGCTAATAATAGACCACTAATTTATTCTTCTTAAAAGAGAATTACTGCAGCAAGTTTGGAGGCACAAAGATTTCCCATATTAGCCAAAACATAAGAGATAAAGAGTTCATATGAGAGGTAATTTGGAAAATCAATTCCATGCAATAGGTCTTAGTGGGTTCGACTCAGTATACGATTATTTTCAAATTTTTAACGTATTAAAGATTCCTATATCACATTATAATTTTCAAACAATCAAAATGAGTCAAATCAAATTTAGAACTTTGAGGTCTACTATAGACTTTGGACGTATTAAATTTAAGACAATTAAGCAAATGCTAGACAAAATCTAACTTGTAAATATACCTTACCACACGATGAACGTACTGATAAATCTTAACTGATTGCTCACCAATTAATTGTTATTTTGCAATTTTTATATATCCTTTTTTTCCCTAAAACTTTTAGTTTCCTAACATACGGTTCTCAATTGGTCTAATTATACTGTAAATTGTATTTTAAATATAAATAAAATGAATTTATTTAATGGAAATTTGAAAAAGGGACACTTATCTACGAAAGCAAAGCTGCATTCTCTGTGGGGACCCTAAAAAAAAAAAACGAGCCAGAATGATACACCGATGACGATAATCCTTAAGCTTAAGCATTAATTTTCTTTGCTTACAATTTGGTTTGAAGGGTTAAGTTCAAGTTCGAATTGATAGAACGAATGGGCTGGTCAGTATGATGATGATGATGATGAAGAAGAAGAGGGGGATGTCTTTGAGGATGAAGAGAAAGAAAGTTCTAAAAAAAAATACAGCTTTGTGGAAATTAAATTAAAAGCAACTAATTAAGCATTATAAATTACTTAACAGAGTAATGCTGAGCTAATCAAGTTTGTTTTTGAAAAAGGTATCTTTAAATCTCTTGGAGTTAAAGATAATTATCATATCACCATATCAAACGGGCCGATTAAAAAATAAACTTAAATATTATTTAAAATCATTTAAATTTAACTTAATATAATTCAATCTAATATTGTACCAAACATGCACAATACTATATATAATCCAGTCTAATCCAATTCCATCTTAATAAATAATACAATCCAATCTTGCGAGAGAAAATTGGCCTAAGGGTACCAATTGCGCAATAATCTTTATAGCCCGTTTCCCAGCCACGCACCCTTTTCTATTAGTATTCTCACAGCCATTGGAAATATGGCTCGTAATCCAATAAATAACATTATATGGCTGTTGCTTGCTAGTTTTTGTAAGGTGGCCAAGGCCTTTTATCAAACACTATAGGATCAACTAGTACAAAATGAATTCATTTGGGATGCGTTTAACATGCTGTGTCAGCTATATGCCTATATCGTATTATGATGTATTGCATTAACATGTAATATATTAAGTTATAATGTTATATTTTGATATAGTATAAATTGTATTATATAAGGTAGTATTTTATATTAATGTTAAAACTAAATTAATATTATTTAAATTTATTAATATTTTAGGATTTTATTATTAATTTTTTAAATTAAGTATTAAAAATTATTATATTATAATATAATTTATTTCTAGATATTAATTATTATGATATAGTATAATCATATAATAATATAATATAAGTTAATATTATATTGTAAAAGTATAATACTGTACAATTATTTAATATAATGTAAATTAATTTATAATATAATATTAAATTATAAATTAATTAAATTAAAATACTTTTTACGTATTTAAAGTAAAATAATTAAAATAATTTATGTAATAGAAGTATGATAATGTATTATCATTTTCTCATTAAATATTTTAGGTTTATTAATTTGTTAAATTATTATTGAAATTAAAATTAATTGTTTAAATGTAAATATAAATATAAATGAATGTTTAATAAAATCTACTCCTATGGATCTATTTTATACACTTTTTATTCTATAAATCACGCTTATAATGTAGTTGTATACACTGACTCTGTCCTCTTTAATATTTTTCTAGATGCTTCCGTGGCATAATCTCATTGGTCCATTTTACTTCATGGCTTAGATTCAACTTCAAAAGTCAATTTGAAGCAAACACAACAATTCAACAAATATAATCAGCGTCGATAAGCTTGTAGCTGACTGGCTGTGGCCAAGCAAAATGTACCTCATGGTTACCGAATCATATCTTACGTCAGAATATTGAACTTAAACAATGTTCTCATTCCACGTGTCACTCTCTAACCAATCCCCAAACTTTTATCATATTTCCAAAGAAACCCCTACCAAATCAAGGTAATTACCGTCACTCGGCTCAAATAAATAGTCTCCTCAATTCAACTGACGACGACATATCCTCATAGTCTTTATTTAGAAGGGGAAATTATAAAAAAATCCCTCGTTCTCTAAAAATATGGGGTTTCTCAAGAATAGCTAAACCTACATCCCAATCCTGAAAAATCTCAATTTAACCACTCTAGGGTTTCGATTGTCGAGGATTCGCTTCAAAATTTTGTATTCTTTTAGTGGATTTTGCTTGTCTCGTATCCTTCAATTGTTAGTTCAGTTCTGAAAATAATTTGGAATTCAGTTTGAAGGGTTAAGCGCAATGTCGAAATTTTTTATACAATTTAAATTAAAATTGATAGGACAATTGGGCGGTTAATAATTAATTGATGGCTAGTGATACTACAACGGCGCCCGCGCCCGCAGCTCCAGAAAAAGCGGAGGCGGTGGAGGAGTATGATAGCAATCCAGATGAAGTGAAACGCTGTCTTGCGACGCGCAGAAGGGAAGCCAGCGATGACGAGGATAGAGTGGAAACATTTTGTTATGGTGGAGAGTGGGGAGTGAAAAAGCCCAATTCAGCAGAGAACGACCGCATGAATTGGAATCCACTTATATTAAGACAGACGACCGCATGAATCGGAATCCACTTATATTAAGACAGACGACCGAGAAAGAAAGGCTCCACGTTCTCCAAGTGATTGATGTTAGCGTAGCGCGCTAGCCGCTGCTTCATTTCGTATAGTGATAACGCTTTCTTAGCGGTCCGCCACCCCCCCCCCCCCCCCGCCCCCCGGCGCATAGTAAGGGGGACTCTGGTTGCGCGGCTTTCTCTTACAGGGGTCTATTTTCTCTGACTTTACTCAACTTGAGTCGGTTAGAGTTATTGATTCAAATCCAATAGTAGGTAAAACCGGGGGAAACCCCTGCTTTTGTCAGCATGACAGCAAGCACGGACTGGCAGCAAATGTGGTGCGGGTTCATCTCTCTCGACCAAATTCAGGTTCAAGGGAAGGGTGCTCGAGGGGTACTTGTCTTGTTTATCATTTTTGTTTAATTTTCATAAATTCGACGACCCACAATTCAATTATGAGTGAAGAGTTTGTTAAAAAAAATGTGGTCTTCCATTTACTATAACTAAGTCCGTGTGATGTAATTATTTTTCTTTCACTTAATGTCTTGAAAATTATGAATACATTGTAGGATTTAGAAGGATTTTAAAGTTTTAATGCATATGGGTTTTTTATGTCCATCCACTTATGCGTATACTGCATTTTATGATTATCGTAGTTGGTAGATTGACAAATGGACCTTAATTACAAGTCAAATGACCTAAATACTTATCGGCCAAAGGAAGCCATTTATAGTAATTTCTAGTGAAGCAAAGTAAAATGATTCATACTGGCAAAGAAAATTAGAAAAGAAAAGGAGGATTACTGATCCATACAGTGTCGTTTACTAAAAGTACGTTGTAATGCCAAAGGAAGCCATTTATAGTAATGTACTATTTCTTAAATTAGGATTTCAAAACATCATTTTGATAATGCATAGTTGTAATGTGTCTCTAAATTCAGTAATACAAGTTCTTTCTGCTACTATTGGATGAAGTGACTTGAAATAGTTTAATATTTATCTGCAGTAAAAAAGTTGAAAAAGGAACTAACAATTTACATGCGTTTTGCTGAAAATTTAGTTAGTTTCATTTGACTTCTCTTTGACTTCTCTTGCATTTGAATGAATGGATCAGTGTTAATGCAGGTATATTATTAATTATTTTAAACTCTGTTCTGAACAGAGCATGAAGGGTTTCACTTACCTAGTTACGTTTTTCATTCTTTCACTTCACTTGATTTCATCTTGTCCCTCTCCTTTATAAAAGTTGCATATATTGGAGTATCAAGTTCATCACAAGGATCATATTCTGGCTAACGAAGGAGCAAAGTTCATTGGCTGCACTCATGTGTAGCAGAGTATTTGGATTCAAGACTGTTAGAAGGTTGTTACAGACGCAAGACTGCTGCTGAGTAACGGTATGCCATGCTGGCAAGTGGGGCAGTGCGCTATAACAGATTGCGGAGGTAGCACCAAATATTGTGAACTAGTATTCGTAATTAGTGTAGAGTGTTCTAATTTATTCTATAAGTAGCTCATTTGTGCTTAAAACCTACATGTATTGTACGTTTCTATCGGTAATTTGATTACCTTTCCGTACTTTATCGATCATTGAATGATTTTACTGGTTTAATCGCTTGATTGTTTGAGCATAATCGGTAATTTGATCGTCTGTCAGCAAGTGATTTACAATTCACTCTCCAATTTTCATTAATTTAGTGTGGCAAAGCTTTAACTAGATAGGTGGATAACGTGGTCATGAAAACTTGATTAAGAGTTTAATGCAATCAAATCTACTTTAATGATTATTTAATGCACGGAGATTTAACATCAATTATCATCACGTTATTCTAACAACGAAATTGCAGAGCTTGGATCTTTACTCGAACAGTTTCACTGGCTCTATTTCTAACACATTGGGCAAGCTGAAGGAATTGCAATTCCTGTATGATCATTTTGAAGAAACGTATTTTCATTTCTTAAATAAAGCATTATACATTGAGAGTTATTTATAGATGCAGAGGCTACATTTTTTCAAAGATTACATATGTGAATACGGAAGGAAATGTGTCGGATTCTTTCGATAAGTCTGACAATTCTGATTCTGTCTTTGAAAGCTTCATTCAATGCCGTTTTATTTGATTCTCAACACATTTCCCCAACTATTATTTGAATAATTATTTAGTGCCGTTCATTCCAGCTCTATTTGGCTGTTAACTTTATTTAGTTATTTATTTATGAGGAGATTCATGTCTCACTTGAATTTAGAAATTTACGGATCAATGACTTTTTATTTTTTCTTTTATATGATAGCTTGCAATCCCTGGTGTGTGTTGATAGTGCCTTACATGATTACAAAAATGAATTTTTTTTTTTTTTTTTGGGGCCAATTGCAGTTTTGATAACAACTAAAATCTGTGTGGTCCAGTGCCAATCCCACCATTGTCGTCTCATGTTTGCCAAATTCAAATTTGAAAATCTCACCAAGTCAGTATGGTGATGTTGTGGGATTGTCTCGTCTAGGTTTTTAGCCTCATGACCTTCTTTATTAGAAAAAGTCTTAAGTGTTCTTACTCAATGGTAGAATCAAGATTTTACTTTAATGGAAGCCATTCTGATTAAAATATACTCTTTTGATCAACTACTTATTTGATGTTGCTCTCTCTACCTTCATCTCCTTCTTTATAAAAAATTTATTGTAATACATGGAAGTAAATATTGTATTGAATAAAATGAAATTGTTCAAAAATTAACAAATTCAGCTTTATTATAATCTAAAACAAAGTAAATAAAATAATACCCATCATGTAAAAATAAAAATAAAAAATAAAAAATTTTGTACCACTTTGAATCTATTTTAAATTTTTTGATCAAATCTCAGAAGCACAAACTTTGAACAATAATAATAGGTAAAAACTAATAATCTTATAATAAAAAGTAAGAAAAAAATAAAGTTGATTTAGCATGTAAGAATAAAAAAAGAAAAATAGAAAGAGAGAGAAATTAGTTTAGGCTTTAACTATTGTTATAGTAGAGAAGTAATTTTATGACTTTTTAGAAATGAGTGAATTAAAATAGTAAGTTATAATTTGATAACTATCTTAATTAAAAAAGTGGGTGTTGAAATAAAATTAATGGATTCAAATAGCCCACCCAAAATCCAAAATTGCATGCCAATTATTTTCTAATTTACATAAAGTTCTTCTATTTTTTTTTTATAACATTTGATTCTCAATTGGTCTACTGGAGAAACAACCAGCAAAAAAATAAAAAATAAAATGAATGCAATTAAACCGAAATTCGTAAAAGAGCAGTATGACATTTATGTGCAAGCAAAATGCAAAATTGCATTCTGTTTGTGGGATCCTGGAAAAAATAAAAGAAAGAAAACAGAGTAAGACGCTGATACTGTGGGATTTAATATTTTTCTAGATGCTTCCATGGCAGATTCTCGTTGGTTCATTTTTCTTTACGCCTTAGATTCTATGATTCAATTTCAATCAAATACGACAAACAAAAGAAGCTTTTAAGCCTGCAGCTCAAAAAGATGGCACTTTAATTTTCGGCTGAACATACATATGGCAAGATTATTATTATTGAGCTTGATAAGTAGGGGTAGCAAAATCCGGATTCAGACGTAGGTGCATTTAGATTTGGATCCGGGAAAAAATATGTGGATGTGGATTTTGATGCGGGTAATATTTGCACGGATTGTAGGTGAATATTTTGGATATTCAGATCCGCATAATAAAAAATTTAATTTTAATTTTAAATTTAATAATTTACATAATAACATTAAATAAAATTCAATTATAATTTAATAATCAATAATTTAACATCAATTCAACATAAATAACATACAACAACACCATAAATTCTCAAACAATAATTTCACAATATAAATCAAACATAAAAAATAAAAAAAATCCATGGTAAACCGATTTATTACAATATTCTCTAATTATTATTATTATTATTATTTGTTTTTAATATATTTTTCATAGTTATTGAAGATTATAGAGTTAATTATACTTATACATTTAAATAAATAATTTAATTTATATATTTTCAATTGAAATTTAATTATAAAATAATACAAATCTGGATATCCGATTTTTCGGATGTAAGTGCATCCGGATCCGCACGGATCTTGATTTTTAAGATCCGGATTCGCATTTTTTAACGTACGGATATGAATTTGTTTGAATCCGAATCTTCTAAATCTTTGCAGATCCAGAGTTTTTTGCCAACTCTAAATTGATAAGGCTATAGAAAATTCAATATCCAGATCGGATAAGGATCCAATAAATTATAAAATATTATAGCTCAAGGCCCATATGATCATGGGCCACCGCTTGCTCATGCTTTGAATCAAAATTTTCTAATGAAGTGAGGTTGGAAGCTGAAAGGGGCAAATGATATATTGAGCCCAACGGGACAAGATCATCATTTAATTCCCTCCTCTTGTCGATAGATGTTTGCCGAATTTTTTCATTTAAAAAATATTATATTGGTTAATAGAATTTGAAGTTTTACTAAATATAAGTTTAATTTAAAAAAATTATATTTGTTAATTTAAATTTTTCATTTGGTGGTTGTGTTTGAGAAAAAATTTAGGTATACTCAGATATACTCTCTTATTATTCATTAAATTTGGGCATTTAAACATACTAGTATGTAGTATTTTTAGGTAATTAGCAGAGAAGTATACGTGACAAAAATATAACACGTGAAACAATACACAATGAAATTATCTATAATTTTCCATTAACTTGGTCAACTCTTCATTAATTTCATTGACTTGATCAACTCATAATCTAACTTGACAACTTGAAAAATTAAATTATGCTAGTAATTCCGTAAAATTAAAATTTATCTCCCAAAATTGATAAATACTGTGTCACTTTGTCAAATTGCTTAGGGTAAAAACTCTGTGACTAAAATCTTTTAACATTAGTTGTATGCTAATTGAGAAGGACAAGACACAAAAGAATTCAATGAATGCCACATCATGTAACACTAACACTACTTACTCTTAACAAATTCTTACAAACGTGATTCATGAAATTAACTTGACTTGTTGTCTAAAAAAGGCCTAAAGAAACATGCCAAGCAACAAATAAAGTAGTCCAAACGTGATTCATGAAACTTGATAGGCACTATCTAAATAGTATTAATATGGCAACCAAAAACATGCGCGCAAAATAGACTTTCTTGGACGATCCATGCCAATCAACAAATAAAGTAGTCCAAACGTGATTCGTGAAACTTGACTTCTTGTCTAAAAAGGCCTAAAGAAACAAGACCAAAATTTCCATGCAATAGCAATTAGCAATATGGTGGGCACAATGCACTATTTAAGCCATTTTTCAAAACTAAGTTTCTTCGTATCACATGCACTATTCAAGCAATTTTTCAACATTTTCTCCTTCCCCTAAAAGCTACATGCATCAATCATGTCCCAATCAATTTCTTGGCAAAAATTGGAACGCAAGAACCGATTGGAGCATAAGGACAATGTCACGATTCAAGATTCTCAGCAAGACCACGTCACAATGCATCACTTTTGGAAAGTAATTTAGCAATTTCGAATGCCTTAGCTGATTAATGGCTTGACCATGTGACGATTGGTCCACCTTATGCACATGGCAAGATCAAAGAAAATATCACAGCTAGCTCCACGACTACTAGCCAAAATAACAAGACAATGACGGCCAGTTACAAACTCTTTACGAAGGAAATACCGAAATATGAATATCCCTCCTAATCACTTTCTTATATTATCATTATTTTGTACATGTAACAGAACACGTTCTCTCTTGTAATGAAGTCAAGAAAACGGTTTTAGTTTTTATATCAATAATGGAATCCAAAATCTTTCACAGCTTGCTTCTCCTTTGGACGCTTGAAAGACTTTCTTACCTGGCTAAAACTGTGAAAATTGTTCAAACTAATTTGATTGATAACTTTCTGACACTATATTGTATATGAAGGCTGCATTTAAATGTGAAATAAAAATGAGTGCTTATATTAAAAAACAATCAGTCTCATTGCGTCCTCTTTCATTGACATAGGCAATTTTGCGGTCAACTCGAGGAGTTGTTTGATTTTATGTTTCAAATTAAGTACCATAGCATTACTACTTCTATAAATAACTCATTTGAGCTTCGAGCTTGTTATTTGTATTTTACGTTTCTGTTTCTCTTCATAAAGATTTTTTTTTTTCATTCTCTTTTTCTTCCACTTTCCCGACTCCCAAACACCACCAGTCTTTGATTTTCCTAGAGTATTAACTGTCTGTTTACACGAACATAGACCGACTGTTTGTCTAATTACTGACAAGAAACAGCATACTCTGTCTCGGGGTCTCATCGTTTATTGACATGTCACTTGTGAACGGGCTAATTAAAGGGCGTTCCTTCCTTCAAGAAAGAATGCCAAGAAAGTACCATCCATTAGACACGTTAAGAATTATTTAACATTAAAAATGATAATAATCATAATAATCGGTTTAGTGTTACCCCGTTATTAGGTAATGACTGTCCGATTGTCTTCGCTTTCATTGACTTCGCAACTGTGAATTCTAAGCCGGGTTAAGGATTGACAAAATGTTATAACCCATAAACACTACAACAAACAGTTATATCACCGACGAAATATTTCCGAGGGCGTAAAATACCTTTGATAATAAGTACTTTTTTCTAAGGTGTAAGATGGCCGTCGGATAAGGATGAAAATATGATCAATATTTCCGAGGGCAATTTGCCCTTGGTGATAATGAATACTTCGTCGAAAATGCCTGCTAGACTTAACTAGAAGCACCCCAAAATTTACACACTTCGGGCCCGGCCTTTGGAGTAGAGTACTAAAACCACAAGCCCGCAGCCATAACTTCCACTAATTGTTTTTTTAAGAGTAGCGTACTTGGAAATTTTTTTTCTTGTAAATTTAATTACTCTTGGTAAAATTAAAAACCTAAAAGAATGAAATACAAATAAAAAGCTAAGAAAATACAGAAGAAACGAAAAAATAAACAAAAGGAAAAAAATTAAAACAGAAGGGAAAGTTCAAAAGAAAACGAAAAAGAACAAAGTTAAAGAGAACGAATAAGAAAGAAAAAGAAGGGGAAAGTTCTTCAATCATTGCAGCGCAAGCACTCACATCTCTCACTTTTCAATTTCTCATTGTCTATTGCTCGCCCAATCGCTTTGGTAATTATTTCACTGTTGCTTTCTCTATTTGCGCTAGATTTCATCTTTTTTTTTTTCCTTCAATTAACTTAGGGTTAGGTTATAGTTTCCATCATTGATGATGAGTCTGAAGGCTAATTATTTCTCTTAAGTTTGTAATTGTTACCATCTCTTGCATAATCGCTCACTCTATGCTTCTAATTTTGTTTTTAATTTGTTTTTGCTGCTTCCGATTTTGTTTTAGGCCAAATGGTAGCTTCCTATAAGTTCGGTGAAGCTATTGCATTTTTTTTTTATTTTTTAATTTTTATTTTGGAGCTCTTACTTGTGATGCTAATTATTTAGAATTCATTGTTTGTTATCTGATTTGGATTAATTTTAATGATCTTTTTGCTGGATTTCATTAATTTTTTTTTCCATTTTTAATGTTATGTGATGCTAAGTATGGACTCTAAAGGATGTTGATATTTTTTAATTTTGAGGAGTTGTAGGGAGATGAAGTGAAATAAACATTTAGGGGGTCATGTGTATATAGAATTGTTTGATAGAGCTAACATGACTAAAAAATGTAAGTTAATGCTATACTAAAGCGATGGTTAACTTTGTACTTTGAATTTTGCAGCATGAATTTAGTATATTGGTATTTTCATTTTATGTGTACTAAAAAACTAAAAAGGAAGATAAAAATAGATGAGTTACCAGGGAGATAAAATTCAATCTGCGGTGAACTAGTTGTATTTCTTTTTCTCCTTTTTTTTTTTTTGCCCCACTTTCTATGCATCCTCATTTTAAATAGTTAGTATTGCTGGTATTGGTTTTATCATAATCATAACTTGTGAGATGAATTTTGTGCTTAATTTTTTTTTTGTTTTGTTGAAAGGGTGTATAAAATTTAATAGTAATATCAAGAACAAGTTTCTTAAGCTTTGAACTGAATATATATTAAGCTTTTAAACTTTTCCTGGCTTGCTGCAATGATTTCTTTTCTAAGCTTTTCCTTCCTTGTTAAAGCACTTATTCACATGTTTCAGGTTTTGATTGTTGTACTACTATACGAAGTAGCTCTATGCTTTGTAGGGGATGCCTTCTTGATGATATTCTGCAGGTTAGAATCTGATTCTCTAAAAATTCTTATACATGTAGAGAACAGGAGCTTAAAGATGTCGTAGAACTTCATGTAAAAATTCGTTTTTCAGATTGGATGTCAGAGCTGAGGAGGGAATTTTTAAGTATCCAACTGTTGGAGAGCATTATGCACATGCTCCTGAGAATGTGCCTCAAGAATATTGAGACAAATGGTTGACAAATGGATGGATGAGGGTGGAAGGTACCAATAATGACTATTAGCATAATATTTTCTGTCCTTTTCTTTCCTAAGCTTTGCTGTTATTTTAATTCATCAGTGAATTATAGTTGCTAGAATCATTATAGAAATAGGAACTGATAAATCTTATCCATGTGCTTTGTACATGAGTTGTTCTTGGGGTTTAGAATAACCAAGTTGATTTTATGTTTTTTTAACTTATATATAGAAAACAAGCACAACAAACAAGAGGAACCGAACCAAGTCCAAACTTATTCACTATATATTCCCATATATTTTTTTTTTTTGGCATGATTTCATTACTATATGCACTCAGACAAATGTATGTATTTATTATAGGAAACAATGGAATCAATATGATCAACTGTTATAGATCAAGGCTTGTCAGTTGATGAATGGAAAATATTTAGAAGTAACAGGAGAACCAGCACATGGTCGTGTTGTTGGTTGGAGAGCCGGCATCAAAGGCAAGGATGTGTATGGTTCTCCAGGTCAAGGAGGTAACAAGCATCAATGTACTAATTTGGAAGTGAAAGTAAAAGACTTAGAGAAGAAGTCAAGAAGTTGAAAAGACTGATAAAGCTCGTTCTTGGAAAATCCGCACAAGAATCATCTCAAAAGGTATAGGTTGTTTATTTCATTTTATTAATAGATTAAGTGAATGAGTATGTTCTATGTTTTGAGTTCTCATGGAAAATGATTGGTGACTTGTCATTGCTCTGTTAGTTAATGAACTGAAGTGATTATGGACAAGCTTATAATATAGGTGGATGATTGAATAATTATTAGATTTTTTTTTGAAACAGAGACTGCATTTATATAGAGTTTTTTTTATTGCACAATTTTTCTCATTAGTCTCAGCTTCTTTATTATATTTTATACCAGTTTTGTTTTGGTAATAATAGTGATTAAAATTTTTTCTTTTACCTAGGATATTGTTTTGACGGAAGAAGATGACAGGTATGAGGATGATGAAGTTGAGCCAAACGATTTAGAAATTGAAGAAGTTGCTTTAGAGGATGATTGAACACATTCAAGATATGATGATATCATTTTGTATATACATTTGGTATATTTTTTGCATAAAAGATACTATAAAATTGAATTTTTTGTTGTATTCTTGAATGATGAATGTGATTTTATGAATTTTTAAAATTAATGAAGTTACATTTAGTAATTTCGAATATTATTATTACTTTTGTTACATCACTTCTCTAATATAGATATTTCAACAATAAAAATAAAAAAATGAATGAAATATTATTATTAAATAAAATAAAGGGGGCCATTAAACAACAAAATAAGTTTATTTTCGACGGTATATCTTTTATTTCCGAGGGCAAGTTGCAGATGAAAATAAAAATAACCAGGTTTATTTATCTTTTTTCCGAGGGCATTTAATTCCATTTCCGACGGCAATGCGCTCGGAAATAATTTTTTTCTCCGACGACTCGTCGGAAATTCGACATTTCCGATAAGACTTAATACGGCGACGGTCGACGGCATACCACGCTCGAAAATGAGTTTTTCTAAGGGTCTTTGTGTATTTCCGACTCCGAGGGTATTTGCCCTTGGAAATGACCCATTTTCTTGTAGTGAAAGCACAGATAATTAATCAATGGGCCACTGATTTCTTCTTTCATAAAAGAGAACTTTTCCAGGGAGATTGGAATAAAAGGCTAATTCTTGGTAAAGATCAGAAAGTTCTCAAATAAAATTCGGCTCTGTGGAAATTAAATTAAAAGCAATTAAGCATTATAAATTACTTAACAGCTTAATCGAGTTTGGTTTTGAAAAATATATCTTTAAATCCCTTGTAATTAAAGATAATTATCATATTACCGTCTCAAATGGACCGATTTCAATCAAATGAAATCTAGAAAATTGAGCAGCTCATTGATGTATTTGGTCGAATTGTGACTTGTGTCAGAGTCTTCGTTTTAGAAGAGTGCACAGCAGCTGCCAGGTCCACTTGGCAGTTGGCACGCCAAAATTTTTCTGTTGACCAATAATTTTGAAAGGGATATTATTAATTTACTATCAAATATTTTCGAACACATCACTTTACTATCAAAATTTTTTGACAATAATTTTTTGTCACTTAATATTTCAATTTTTATCATTTTATCATTAAAAAAATAGTAAATACATGCTTAGTGTAAGTTATCCATAAAAATGGTTGTTGAATTGTCTTGTTTCTCATTTGGTTTAATTTTCATAAATTCGACTCACACAATTCAATTATGAGTGAAGAGTTTTTTTGGGAAAAATCTGGTCTTCCATGTACTAGAATCAGGTCTGTTTGATTTTATTATTTTTCTTTTGTTTGAAATATACGTGAAAAATGTTGAACACTTTGTAGGATTTAGAAGAATTTGAAAGTTTGAATGCATATAGTTTACTATCGATCAGCTAGTGCATATTCTGTATTTTATGAAATCAAAGCTGGTTGATTGAGAAATGGACCTTATTACATGTCATAAGATTTTACAGTGCTTTCTAATGGAGCAAAATAAAATGATTCTTACCTGCACAGAAAATTAGAAACGAAAAGGAGGGTTACTGATCCACAGAGTTGTTATTTACGAGAAGCACATAGATATTACACTTAATTTATTATCCATCTGTATTGTTTGGATGACACTGAAGTATTACCTAAATTAGCCTTTCAAAACTTCTTTTTCAAAAATCTATGGTTGTGATGCGTCTCTATAAACTCACTCGTACAAATTCTGTCTAATGCCAATTGTTTTAAACCCTGTTCTGAACAGAGCATGAAAGGATATGTTCACTTATCTAGTTATGTTTTTTATGCCTTCACTTCACTTGATTCACCTTGTCCCTCTTTTAAAACAGCTGTATATGCTGGAGTGCCAAATCCATCACAAGGATCATATTATATCCTACGGAAGGAGCACAGTTCATTGGCTGCACTCAGTTTACAGAGTATTTCGGGATTCAAGACTGTATGCCACGCTGGCAAGTGTGCTCTGACAGATTGTGGAGATGGCACCAAAGATTGTAAACTAATTAGTACTGAAAAATCATATTTGCACATAAAATTGCACAAAATAAATAGATTGAGAAAAGTTGTACAAAGAAATAAGATTAATAAAGTAAATAAATTTATCTTTTAACAAAATATTTCTAGTCTTTTGGCGTTTTGTGTATTTTTGTGTAAGTGCAAATAGCATTACTCATTAGTGATTAACCTAGAGTGTTCTGATTTCTTCTAATAAGTAGCTCGTTTTAGCCTAGGACCTGTAATTATGTTTTACCTTTCTGTTACTTTCTCTTAAATATTATCTCAGTTCTTTTCTTCTTTTCTTTCACTTTCTCTTCCATTTTCCTGACTCCCAAACACCACCAATCCTTGATTTTCTAGAGTATCAGCTATCTATTTCTACAAACACAAAACTGCTATTTACTTTCAAGAAATAACATATTCTGTGGTTTATTGGCTTATGCCTCGTGAACGGGGCTAATGTTGGTCTAACTACTCCCGTGAAACAACGTACTCTGTGGCTTATTGTCTCCTCTTCCATTGACTCTGCCAATTCACGACTTTGACACGCACACTAGATGCTAACTGCCTTCTCCATTCGACGTGCAAAAACTTTCTTGAGTCGGGTTAAAATTAATTGATCATTTTATTTGGTGATAATGACTTAGTTGTCAAGTCATGAGTTTGATGATGAAGAGGACGAAAAATATTATTTTATTATTTAAAATAAGACTATCAATTATTTCGATGGTCATCTTATTTTCTAAAATAACTAAACGGAATCTTACAGAATTAAAGTGCTTGACGTCTTCATACATTGCTTGACTTCTTTTTACAGAATTATAAAGTGAAAAAGGAAATTAAGAAATTAAATACTTTTCATGCGAGTGGAGAACATTGGGTAGCGATTACATTAAATAAAAGAAAATTAATTTAAAAGTACAACATTTTAATAATCTCATTCCCAATCATATCGGTACAAAATTCTGCAGATTTATTGAATAACTATTGATTTTACTTTGGTAATTTCTTTCTAAAAGTGAGGTAAACATTTTATTTTCTTTGCATTCGAGCTTTCTTTCTTTTGCGCTGGCCTTCACTTTTGACCGTATTTCATGGGGCACATTCAATCTGAATTTTCTGCAAGTTTGTGGCAGTTTTGTTAATTACGAACATTTGTAGGATTTTATGTAGATGATACATTTTTCTTTTCTTTTTTTCTTCGGTGAACAAATTAAAATTTTAGTTTTGTCATCATGACTAGTGAAATGATAATAGTCCTCATTTCAAGGATATACCGATTAATGGGAACTAATTTCGTCCTCTTAAAAAGAATTATTTGCAGCGTGGTAATTCGGAGATTTCTGTATTATATAGCCAAACCTAAGTGATGAGAAAAATGAGAATAATTTGAGAGGAAACAAAAAACTAATTCAAGTTAAAGACCAGGAATTTGTGTTCCTCACAAAACAATAATTCAAGCCTCGCAATAATTTTTTGATTTATTTAAAAAAGTTGTTTTCCTCACAAAACATTTCAACGTCTATTCTCTCGTACAGGGAATATCCTTCACTCTTTGGCGTATCCCTGGGGCAATGTAAGTTGACTTTACATTAAAACAAAAATAATTACAATCACATAATTACAATTATCATCACTGATTTGTATAATTTTCAGGACTAGTAAATTATCCCAATTTTTAAAAAACATAATTACAATTATCGATCGAACACCACTAATTCCAACAATTCATCCAAGTTTTTCAACTTTTTAGATATTTGATATATGTCATGTTTTAACTTGGTACGAGAAAAAAATTATAGAATATTTTTTTTTCAAATTAGTGGAATTATTTTACGATAAAACTATCACAATCACATTTAAAAACATTCTTTAAATTTTCACTATTTCTACTGTTATTCTTTAAACTTTTTTCTGAACAGAGCATGGAGGGTCGCTTATCTAAATATGTTTTCTGTGCTTTCACTTCACTTGATTCATCTTGTCCCTCTTTTATAGCTTCTATCTCGTAGGAGCTTAGAACCTGCAACTCGTATTTTACGTTTCTATTACTTTCTCTTTCATTTTCCCGACTCCCGAACACCATCAGTCCTTGATGTTATAGAGTATTAGCTGTCTATTTGTACAAACATAGGGATACTGTTCGTACTTTAGATCTTCAGATGGTTAGCTAACTATTGTTTGAATACTAAAATTAATTTGTTAAATAAATAAAGAAAACAAGAGACAATTACCATACATATTCCATATTAATTAGTCACTGTCCGATTGTCTCCGCTTCCTGACACGAGCAAAGAGCTTTCTTAGCCGGCTCGGCAGCTAATTCCTTAAAATTTGTTAACTTTCGTTTAATTGATGAATGTGACATGAAGCTCTATAAATAGTTTAATTTGTAGAATTGTTAAAAATTTAAATTTCAAGTAAGGTAGATAAAATGATTAATGTTTTTCAATATTTAGTAATGAACATGTGTCATGTTACTATGAGTGAATGAATGAAATTTTTGATAGAAAATACAATGCTAGTATTAAAAATTTTAAGTGCGAATCCATTTAGTGTACGTTATCCATAAAAGCAATTGCGACTTGTCTTGTTTCCCATTTTGTTTAATTTTCATAAATTTGACTCACGATCAATTACGAGTGAAGAGTTTGTTGGAAAAATCTGGTCTTCCATTTATTATAATCAGATGAGTGTGATTTAATTATTTTTTTCTTTTGCTTCATGTCCTGAAAATTATGAATGCTTTGTAGGATGTAGGAGATTAAAAATTTTAATGCATATTTATATTCAAAACTGAGTAAACATAACATTATTGCTTCTATAAATAGGTCATTTCAACTTAAAACTCGTTACTTGTATTTTACGACGTTTCCGTTTCTTATCAATTTTTTAACGTCTTGTAATTAAAGATTCCTATATCACATTATAATTTTCAAACAAATCGAAGTGAGTCAAATCAAATTTAGAAATTTTAGGTCTACTATAGACTTTTGACATATTAAATTTAAGACAATTAAGTAAATGATAGAAAAAATCTAACTTGCAAATATACCTTACCACATGATGAACGTACTTAAAAATCTTAACTGATTGCTCACCAATTAATTGTTGTGTTACAGTTTGGTTTGAATGGTTAAGTTCAAGTTCGAATTTTCTTTTTGTAATTTAAATTTAAATTGACAGAACAAATGGGCTGATCAGTATGATGATGAAGAAGAAGTAAAAGCTACTAAGCATTATCATATCACCATATCAAATGGACCGAATTGAATCAAATGAAATCTAGAAAATAGAGCAGCTCATAGATGTACGTCGCTAAGTCGAATGATCCACAGAGCTGTCACTTACTAGAAGCACATAAATCTTACACTTAATTCATTATCCATCTGTAATGTTCTAATGATACTTAAGTAATGTGCTAATACAAGTTCTCTCTATTCCCAATTGTTTTAAACTCTGTTCTGAACAGAGCATGAAAGGATATATTCGTTTATCTAGTTATATTTTTGATGCTCTCACTTCACTTGATTCACCTTATCCATCTTTTAAAACAGTTGTATATGTCGGAGTATCAAGTTCATCACAAGGATCATATTATGGCCGACATATACAACTGTTTTAAAAGTGTTAGTAGGTCGGAACAGATGGAACTTGCAAGGCTGTTGCTGTAAAACAGTTGTAATGTTCTACGACTGATTGCTAAGATATCATCAAAGATTGTAAACTAACGGAAAATGCTATTTGCACGTTAAATTACCCAAAACAAATAGAATGAGAATACTTGTACAAATGGACAAGATTAATAAAGTGAATAAATTTTATCTTTTAGTGAATGCTTCTTGTCTTTTAGAGTTTTAGCGCACTTTCGTGTGTAATTTTATGTGCAAATAGCATTACTCATTAGTAATTAGTCTGGAGTGTTCTAATTTCTTCTAATAAGTAGCTCATTTGAGCTTAAGACTTGCATTTTACGTTTCTGTTACTTTCTAATAAAGATTTTCTGTGTCCTTTTTTCCTTTTGCTTTCTCTTCCATTTTCCCGACTCCCAAACACCACCGATCCTTGATTTTCTGGAGTGTTAGCTATGTTGAAGTCAACAAATTATTGGTGCAAATTTGTTGAAGTCAACAAATTGTTGGTGCACCAACAATTTGTTGAAAAATAATAATAATTAAAAATTATATTTTTAATTATTTTATTCTTAGCATAGTAATTCATTTCTCCTATAAATAGCTAAGGATTTCATTCATTTGAAATCATCCCAAAATTGTTAAGCTTATAAGTTTCTAAGCTTTTGAGAGAAGTGAGAGAAGTGTGTCTGGGGAATTTATCTTTCCTGCAGAGTGTGAGAGTACTGGGTATATTTGAGTTTCTGGGAAGTGAGATTCGTTACTCAAATATTGTATTCTATTAATTGTTAAATAAACAATTATTCTTTCTTGCCTCCGTGGATGTAGGTTTAATTACCGAACCACGTAATTCTTGTGTCCTTTATTTTTCTATAATTATTTGGTGCGCTTGATTCCGCATTCCGCGCACAACAAGCTATCTATTTCTACAAACACGAAACTGCTGTTTGTCTAATTACTTTCAAGAAACAACATACTCTGTGGTTTATTGACTTGTGACTTGTGAACTGTTAGGAAATTGAGTTTCCTCCCAAGATCTCTCCAAGCAATTTATCAAGCAACAAATTAATAAGAAAAATTAAATGGAGAATACACCAATCAAACAACACAAGATTTACGTGGAAAACTCCAAATCCGGAGAAAAACCACGGCCGTTGTCACAAGACAACCAGAGAAAAATATTCACTATGTGGAAAATTATTACAACCACACTCTCAGAAATAAATTTTCTCTCACCCAAACCCCAAATACATAATCCTGAGAAATACCCCTTAACAAAGCAAACCCGTAATACCCATATTGAGGAGCCAAATGCTCCTTCAATATAACTACATGCTTAAGAATATTTCTCCCTCTTAATTTCTCACCAAGACTTGGATTCCATCTCTGGGATTTTGGATACAAACAATAAGGAGGAGCACTCCTCTATTTATAGCCACCGTTGATTACGTCATCTGCTATTCATCTTGCATTTGTTCATTTTATGCCATCGCTCATTTTGTTCATTTTACGGCTTTTCCTTTTTTTAATCCATTTTCAACAATCTCCACCTTGATTAAAAAAGAAAAAAAAAATTTCATAGCCACTACTACAAAACACTGTCTTCACCAACAGTCATAATTCTCAACATAGAGAATTATCATACTCCACCATAAAAGAGTATACCACTTAGAATCAACCATTCTAAGATTTTCCTCGGTACATGTCAAAATATCCTGCTGAAAATTATGGTGCAATTCTCATGCTTGGTTTCCCTGAGAATTCTTCAGCCATGACATAACTTTTCCACCACACACCTTGCATTTATACCAAGCCAATGCCCGCGTGCAAACTTGTGGACCCCGCTGATCATAACATGTTCTCTTTCATGGCAACTTGGAGATCTACATGCCAAAAGAACTAACCCAGTCTCCTATCAAAAGGAAACTCACCATCTGCGAGAATATCAGTGTCTCCTTTACTGATTTTGGAGTAATTTGCCGAGCCCACTCCACCTTCTTGACAATTTTCTTGAGGTGCCAAAATTGTCCACACCTTCAAATCTTTGTGCATACCAGATTGGATACACCTTTGACTTGAATTCTCCACAAGCCAATAAAATCATTCTCCCATTAATTTTTCAACAACATCAAACTTCAACCAAGTTTGAAAAAACACCAGCTGCTGACATATTTGCTTCATATTCTCTTCACCACAGATTATTTGGATTGGCTCCCACTGCTTCACGTGAACAGTACCGTATACGTGAATAGTACCCCGACACCAAAACTTCAATCAATGGCTCTGATACCACTGTTAGGAAATTGAGTTTCCTCCCAAGATCTCTCCAAGCAATTTATCAAGCAACAAATTAATAAGAAAAATTAAATGGAGAATACACCAATCAAACAACACAAGATTTACGTGGAAAACTCCAAATCCGGAGAAAAACCACGGCCGTTGTCACAAGACAACCAGAGAAAAATATTCACTATGTGGAAAATTATTACAACCACACTCTCAGAAATAAATTTTCTCTCACCCAAACCCCAAATACATAATCCCCGAAATACCCTTTAACAAAGCAAACATGTATATTGAGGAGCCAAATGCTCCTTCAATATAACTACATGCTTAAGAATATTTCTCCCTCTTAATTTCTCACCAAGACTTGGATTCCATCTCTGGGATTTTGATACAAACAATAAGGAGGAGCACTCCTCTATTTATAGTGATTCTTGTTATGCTTTATTCTCTTGGCATTCATTTTATGCATTCGTCATTTTACTGTTCATTTTACGGCTTTTCCTTTTTTTAATCCATTTTCAACATGAACGGGGCCAATCAGTCACGGTCCGATTGTCTCCTCTTCCACTGACTCTGTCAATTCATGACTTTGCCACAGAGTAGATGCCAGCTGCCATCTCCATTTGACGTGCAAAAAACTTTCTTGAGTGGGGTTAAAATCGATTGATTATTTGTTTGGTGATGATGAGTTATTTGTCAATTCATGAGTTTGATACAGTGAAATGCTTAACACTCTCTTGTGATGCGCAGGAGAGAAGCCAGCGATGATGAAGAGGACCAAAAACATTATTTATTTATTTAAAATAAGACTATGAATTATACATTCCAAAATAATTGGGTTTGGATGGTCATTTTTTCAAAAAAAAAATCCAAATGGAATCATACAGAATTAGAGTGCTCGACTTCTTCATATAGATTTTATAAAGTGGAAAATTAAGAAATTAAATACTTTTCATACAGTAGGAGGAGATTTGGTTGCCGTTATGCTAAATAAAAGAAAAATAAATTAAAAGTACAATACTTCAATAATCTCATTCCCAATCATACCGGAAATAAAATTTTCTGTATATTTATGAAACAACTATTGATTTTACTTTGGTAATTTTTTTTTAAAGTAAGGTAAACATCATTACTTTCTTTACATACGAGCTTTCTTTCTGTTGCTCTGGCCTTTACTCTTGATACTTTTATATACATTTTTTCTTTTTTTCTTTTATGGTCATATTCAATCTCAATCTTCTGCAGGTTTGTGTGGCTGTTTTATTAGTTACGGTATTTTATAGGATTGCATGTGGATGATACTTTTATATACATTTTTTCTTTTTTCTTTTCTTCTTCGGTGAACATATTAAAATTTTAGTTTTTTTTAACATGTGAAATGAAAATAGTTCTCATTTCTAGGATTAATGGGCCACTAATTTCGTCTTCTTAAAAGAAAATTATCTGCAGCGACATAATTGGAAGCTCGAACATTTCTATATTATATGGCCAAACCTGAGTGATAAGAATTTTCATATGAGATATAATTTGGGGGAAAAAAACAATTCAAGTTAAACATCAGAAATTTGTGTTCCTAGAAAAACAATAATTCAAGCCACACAATTTTTCTTGTTTTATTGAAAAAAAATTGTGTTCCTCACAAAAGCACTTCAACATCTGTTGTCTCATAGAGGGAAATGTCCTTCACTCTTTGGCGTATCCCTGGGGCAACGTAAGTGCAAGAGAGGGGTGGGACTCATTTGATTCAGGAAAAACAGTCAGTCTCATTTGATACGCAAAGAGCTTTCTTACTCTGCAGCCAGTATTTTGATGAATGTGACATTACTAGTTTGTATAATTTTTCGGCCTAATATATTATCTCAATTTTAAAAAAAATGTAATCGCAATTATCAAACAAGACTAATCCCAACAATTTATCCAAAAATTTGAGTTTCAAGAAATTGGGTATTTATGATAGCATGGCTAATTTTTTCAATCAACTTTTTAGACAAATGCTAAATCAATATATGACATGTTACTAACTTACTACAGGAAGAAAATTATAGAGTAATGTTTTGAATTAATAGAATTATTTTATGATAAAACTATCACAATTTAATTTAAAAATAAAGTTATTCTTTAAAATTGTCATTACTATTCCTACCTTTCTTCTTGTGCTACTTAATGGCACTAGTGAAGCCTTGAATTATCAAACGAAAAGCAAAAACACTTCTGTTGTCCCATTGGGCACTGTCAAATTCATACGATAAAATAAGTAAAGCAATCAGTCTCATTGCGTCATTTTTCATTGACATAGGCAATTTGCAGTCAACTTGTGGCACCCTTATTGACACGTAAAGAACTTTCTTACACTGCAGCCAATACTTATTTTCAGGACAAGTAAATTTTTCAAATGTAAAAGAAAAAAAAATACAGAAATATAATTTCAATTTATCCAAAAATTTGAGTTTCAAGGAATATAGCATTTTAGTGAATGCTTCTTGTCTTTTAGAGTTTTAGCATATTTTGGTGTGTAATTTTATGTGCAAATAGCATTACTCATTAGTAATTAGTCCAGAGTGTTCTAATTTCTTCTAATAAGTAGCTCATTTGAACTGCAGACTTGTATTTTACGTTTCTGTCACTTTCTAATAAAGATTTCTCTGTTCTTTTTCCTTTCACTTTCTCTTCTATTTTCCCGTCTCCCAAACACCACCAATCCTTGATTTTCTAGAGTATAGCTATGTAGTTCTACAAACACGAAACAACGTACTCTGTGGTTTATTGACTTGTGACTTGTGACTTGTGACCGGGGCAAATTAGTCACGGTCCGATTGTCTCCTCTTCCACTGACTCTGTCAATTCATGACTTTGGCACACAGTAGCCGCCGGCTGCCTTCTCCATTTGACGTGCAAAAAACTTTCTTGAGTCGCGTTAAAATCGATCGATTATTTTGTTTAGTGATGATGAGTTATTTGTCAATTCATGAGTTTGATAAAGTGAAACACTTAACGCTCTCTTGTGATGTGCAGGAGAAAAGCCAGCGATGATGAAGAGGACGAAAAACATTATTTTGTTATTTAAAATAAGACTATCAATTATATATTCCAAAATAATTGGGTTTTGATGGTCATTTTATTTTCAAAATATCCAAATGGAATCTTACAGAATTAGAGTGCTCGACTTCTTTATACCGAATTTATAAAGGGGAAAAATCAAGAAATTAAATACTCTTCATATAGTGCCAGGGGCGGATCTAGCATGTGACTAGTGGGGGCTTGAGCCCCCACTGGTAAAAAAAAAAAAATCTAAAATTAAAAAGAAAAATATTTTAGTTTTTTAATTAGTCCCCATAAAAAATTTATTAAAATAATCACTATAAATTATAAATCCCCATAAAATTTAAATTTTAACTTTTAAGAATTATAAAAACTTATAGTTTAATTAAAAATAATGATAGCCCACCACTCAAAATATTTTCAATTCTAAAAAATAGGATTAATTCTTCCAGTCTCTATAATAATATTAGAGCGAACGTTTTCAGTAATGAAACTCATGAAAAATAATTTTTTGAATCATATGGGATAAATAATAGTTTGATTGTTTATATATGAAACAATAAATTTAATAATATTGATAATGAGTCAATTGTATAACATTTTTAAAATATAAAAATGCGCAGAGAATAATTATAAATTTACTAGCAAATATTTTATATATTTAAAATTTTAGTTTTTCATATTTTATTATTATTTAATTTAGCCCCCGGTAAATTATTTTTCTAAATCCGCCACTGTATAGTGGGAGGAGATTTGGTTGCCATTATGCTAAATAAAAGAAAAATAAATTAAAAGTACAATACTTCAATAATCTCATTCCCAAACATACCGGAAATAAAATTTTCTGTATATTTATAAAATAACTATTGATTTTACTTTGTCAATAATCTCATCTTTATTTTCTTTGCATACGAGCCTTCTTTCTTTTGCTTTGGCCTTTGCTCTTGACTATATTTCATGGTCATATTCAATCTCAATAGGTTTGTGGCTGCTTTATAAGTTACGATTTTTTATAGGATTGCATGTAGATGATACATTTATATACACTTTTTCTTTTTTCTTTTCTTCTTCGGTGAAGATATTAAAATTTTAGTTTTTGTTACCATGTAAAATGAAATTAGTCCTCGTTTCAAGGATTAATGGACCACTAATTTCGTCTAATTAAAAGAAATTTTTTTGCAGCGAGGTAATTGGAAGCTTGAAGATTTCTATATTACATATAGCCAAACCTAAGTGATAAGAATTTCCATATGCGATATAATTTGGAAAAAAAAAATTCAAGTTAAAGATAAAAAAATTTGTGTTCCTTAAAAAACATAATTCAAGCCACACAATTTTTCTTGTTTTATTTGAAAAAAAAAAATTGTGTTCCTCACAAAGACACTTTAACATTTGTTGTCTCATGGAGGGAAATATCCTTCACTCTTTGACGTATCCCTGGGGCAATGTAAGTTGACTTTACCTTAAAACAAAACAATTGAAACGATCAGTCTCATTGATTAATTTGACAAGTGCAAGATGGGTGGGACTCATTTGATTCAAAGCAAAACAATCAGTCTCATTTGATACGCAAAGAACTTTTTTTACTCTGCAGCCAATATATTTGATGAATGTGACATTACTGGTTTGTATAATTTTTCGGACTAATATATTATCTCAATTTAAAAAAATGCAATCGCAATTATCAAACACTACTAATCCCAACAATTTATCCAAAAATTTGAGTGTCAAGAAATGTAGTATTTATGATAGCATGGCTAGTTTTAAATAAATTATAAATCAATATATGCCATGTTACTAACTTACTATAGGAAGAAAATTATAGAATAATTTTTTGAATAAATAGAATTATTTTACGACAAAACTATCACAATCTAATTTAAAAATAAAGTTATTCTTTAGATTTCTCATTACTATTACTACTTGTCTTGTTATACTACTTTATGGCACTGCTGAAGCCTTGAATTATCAAACAAAAAGCAAAAACACATCAACATCTGTTGTCCCACTGAGCACTGTTAAATTCATACTATAAAATGAGTACTTATATTAAAAAAAAACAATCAGTCTCATTGCATCCTCTTTCATTGGCATACGCAATTTGCAGTCAACTTGTGGCACCCTTCCTGACACGTAAAGAACTTTCTTACACCGCAGCCAATACTTTTATGGATTTTTAGGACAGGTGAGTTTTTAAAATTTAAAAAAATTACAGAAATGTAATTTCAATTTATCCAAAAATTTGAGTTTCAAGGAATGTAGCATTTATTATATGTCATGTTAATATAAAGAAGAAAATTTTAAAAAATTTATTTTTTGAATGAATAAAAGTATTTTTTAATAAAAATTTGACAATCATATTTACAAAAAAAGAAAGTTTTTTTTTTAAATTTCACTCCTCTTCCTACATAATTTAAGAATTTAACATTATAAATTAATCTTTTTAATCAAAGTAATAACCTCTCCTTCCGTCTGCAAATGCTAAAATCTAATATTATATCTATTGAAGATATTTGTTCCAAATTCACGAGAATAAAATTTCTAACAAAATTATGAAATTCGTTACTCGAAATTTGTATAAAAGTCGTTAGAATAGAAGGTTTGATCATAGGAAATTAAAATCTCTCTATCCAATGTAAAAATGGTTATAAAGAAAAACAAAAGTCATGGGCTTATTATAGGAAAAAAAAATTACCTTCCATTTTCCAATAATTAAAATAATTCAAAAATCATTAGGATCACAAAGGATAGGCTTTTGGTGACCGAGGTCAGGCTTAACGCATGCCGGTCTTTTTCTCCTCTACTTTCTCAGAAATTTTGGTTTCACTATAAATTCTCGGTATATACAAACTTATGAGTGTCTTGCATTACAATCTAAAATACTCTCATCCCCTGGAAAGAGTTCATTCTCTCAGTATGATGAGCAGATTTCTGTTACTCCATTGTTTGATTCTTATTTCCGTATTTATCGCATCTGCAACAGCCAACACAAGTACTATTACCACAGACCGAGATGCTCTGCTTGCCCTGAAAGCTCACATAACTCATGATCCAACCAATTTCTTCGCCAAAAATTGGAACACGAGTATCTCTTTCTGTAATTGGACCGGCGTCACTTGTGATGTCCATAGCCATAGAGTCACAGTCTTGAATATTTCAAGCTTAAATCTCACAGGCACCATCCCTTCTCAACTTGGGAATCTTTCTTCTCTGCAATCACTCAATCTCAGTTGTAACCGACTTTCTGGTTCTATTCCCTCCAACATCTTCACCATGTATACACTGAAATATTTTAGTTTCCGTGAAAATCAGCTCTCTGGGCAAATTCCTACAAATATTTGTAGTAATCTTCCTTTTCTTGAATTTCTTTCTTTGTCCCTAAACATGTTCCATGGCGGAATACCGTCCACTCTATCAAATTGCACACATTTAAGAATCTTAAGGTTGGCATACAATGATTTCTCGGAAGCCGTACCTAGAGAAATTGGTAATTTGACCAAGCTGAAGGAACTATATCTTGGCGGTAACAGACTCCAAGGTGCGTATGATCTTGGAGTTAATGAAAATTGTTCCGCAAGTTGTAATATGTATAATGTTCCATAATACACTTTACACACGTTGATTAATTTGCAGGAGAAATTCCTCAAGAGCTTGGCAATCTTACCGAATTGGAGGTGATGTCGTTATCAGAAAACAAACTCCAAGGTATGATTATAAACTTTTTGCAATTTTATTCTAGCTCTGCTAGCTTCTGTATTCATTCGTTTGTTGATTAATTATGCTATGATTTATTGTTTTTCTTTCAGATAGAGACAAAGCTCCACGTCTCCCCTCACTCATTTCATTCTTTAATTTATGCAGATAAAAATAAAAAAATGTTTTGTAATTTTCTTTTGTCATATTGCCACTTCCGTTTTGACGCTCCCAATTTAATCGATGAGAATGAATGATGTTTCATTCTTATCCTTGTCAGCCTAATTCTTACATAATTGAAGAGTAAATTGTTATTATGATATTCGTCAGCCAATAAATTCTTTTCTTTTTTTTTTTTTTTTTTTTGCCCCCAAATATGAGTGGTCAAACTGTTTGCGCATATATAAATGTACTTAATTTGCAGGAGGCATTCCACAGGAATTGGGGAATCTTGCAAAATTGGAGGAGTTATGGCTGTCCCATAATAACTTGACTGGTAACTTTCTTTACTATATATATATGAGACATTTTCCGCTTCTTAATTAATAGATTTCAAGTGTCCCATTATAAATTCTCATATGAGGATGTGTCGTTACCAATATTGAACATTATTCCTTTTTTTATTAGAAATTAGTTTGTGTTAATTCAAAATTTTGTATTCATTCGCTTGTTCTTTAATAATGCTATGATTTATTGTTTTTATTTCAGATAGAGATAAAGTTCTATGTCTCTCCTCAATCATTTCATTTTTCAATTTATGCAGATAAAAAAAAATGTTATGCAATTTTCTTACGTCATATTGCCACTTCCATCACTCATTTCATTCTTTAATTTATGCAGATCAAAAAAATGTTTTGCAATTTTCTTACCTCATATTGCCAATTGCAATTTAAAGCTCCCAATTAGGTCGATGAAAATGAATGATGTTTCATTCTTATTTCTGTCAGCCTAATTCTTATATAGTTGAAGAGTTAATTGCTATTATGACATTCCTCAGGCATAAATTCTTTTGTTTTTATTTTTTATTTTCAAATATGAGTGATCAAATTGCTTGCGCATATCTATACATATATTCACCATTGATTGTCATATACAGCTGGACTTAACTGTAACAAAAATAATATGCACAGTAACCACTTGCCGATCACGGCACGGGCGAGTGAAAATTTGGACCACTAATAAAATAAAAACATGAAATGTGTTTTTAGTGGGCGGGCTCCTTCTTTTCTCCTTTTGCCCTTTTACATCTCATTCCCAATTAATGTGTGTGTATATGTATATATATATAATTTGCAGGAGAAATTTCACATGAGCTGGGGAATCTTTCACGATTAGAGACGTTAGATCTGTGGGATAATTTTTTAACCGGTATCATTCCTTCATCTATCTACAAATTACTCTCCTCGAATTTCCATTTAATAACATGACGGGGAACTTTTCTTACGATATATATGTGCATGTGTTTTGTTATTTTGCTTCTTAATTAAAATATTTCACGTCTTTAATTATAAATTCTCATATGATGATGTATTGTTATTACTATCTAACATTGTCTCGTTTTTTATTAGAAATTAATCGGTTTTTATGCAAAAAAAATTTAGCATCTAAAAAAAGTATAAAAACACGTGAATATATCGAAAATCTTTCTTCATTACTGAATTTGGATTTCTCAAAAATTATCATGACAGGTATGTCTCACTAATGATATGCATGTGTGATAGCTTCATAAAATATTTTACATGGAATCAGTAATTATCTTTAAATTGTTCCGCAAGTTGTAATATGTATAATGTTCCATAATATACTTTACACACGTTGATTAATTTGCAGGAGAAATTCCTCAAGAGCTTGGCAATCTTACCGAATTGGAGGTGATGTCGTTATTAGAAAACAAACTCCAAGGTATGATTATAAACTTTTTGCAATTTCATTCTAGCTCTGCTAGCTTCTGTATTCATTCGTTTGTTGATTAATTATGCTATGATTTATTGTTTTTCTTTCAGATAGAGACAAAGCTCCACGTCTCCCCTCACTCATTTCATTCTTTAATTTATGCAGATAAAAATAAAAAAATGTTTTGTAATTTTCTTTTGTCATATTGCCACTTCCGTTTTGACGCTCCCAATTTAATCGATGAGAATGAATGATGTTTCATTCTTATCCTTGTCAGCCTAATTCTTACATAATTGAAGAGTAAATTGTTATTATGATATTCGTCAGCCAATAAATTCTTTTCTTTTCTTTTTTTTTTTTTTTGCCCCCAAATATGAGTGGTCAAACTGTTTGCGCATATATAAATGTACTTAATTTGCAGGAGGCATTCCACAGGAATTGGGGAATCTTGCAAAATTGGAGGAGTTATGGCTGTCCCAGAATAACTTGACTGGTAACTTTCTTTACTATATATATATGAGACATCTTCCGCTTCTTAATTAATAAATTTCAAGTGTCCCATTATAAATTCTCATATGAGGATGTGTCGTTACCAATATTGAACATTATTCCTTTTTTTATTAGAAATTAGTTTGTGTTAATTCAAAATTTTGTATTCATTCGCTTGTTCTTTAATAATGCTATGATTTATTGTTTTTATTTCAGATAGAGATAAAGTTCTATGTCTCTCCTCAATCATTTCATTTTTCAATTTATGCAGATAAAAAAAAATGTTATGCAATTTTCTTACGTCATATTGCCACTTCCATCACTCATTTCATTCTTTAATTTATGCAGATCAAAAAAATGTTTTGCAATTTTCTTACGTCATATTGCCAATTGCAATTTAAAGCTCCCAATTAGGTCGATGAAAATGAATGATGTTTCATTCTTATTTCTGTCAGCCTAATTCTTATATAGTTGAAGAGTTAATTGCTATTATGACATTCCTCAGGCATAAATTCTTTTGTTTTTATTTTTTATTTTCAAATATGAGTGATCAAATTGCTTGCGCATATCTATACATATATTCACCATTGATTGTCATATACAGCTGGACTTAACTGTAACAAAAATAATATGCACAGTAACCACTTGCCGATCACGGCACGGGCGAGTGAAAATTTGGACCACTAATAAAATAAAAACATGAAATGTGTTTTTAGTGGGCGGGCTCCTTCTTTTCTCCTTTTGCCCTTTTACATCTCATTCCCAATTAATGTGTGTGTATATGTATATATATAATTTGCAGGAGAAATTCCACATGAGCTGGGGAATCTTTCACGATTAGAGAAGTTAGATCTGTGGGATAATTTTTTAACCGGTATCATTCCTTCATCTATCTACAAATTACTCTCCTCGAATTTCCATTTAATAACATGACGGGGAACTTTTCTTACGATATATATGTGTGTGCACGCGCGCGTGCGTGTTTGTGACATATTTTGCTTCTTAATTAAAAGATTTAGTGTCTTTAATTATAAATTCTCATATGATGATGTATTGTTATTACTATCTAACATTATCTCGTTTTTTATTAGAAATTAATCTGTTTTTATGCAAAAAAATTTAGCATCTAAAAAAAGTATAAAAACATGTGAATATATCGAAAATCTTTCTTCATTACTGAATTTGGATTTCTCAAAAATTATCATGACAGGTATGTCTCACTAATGATATGCATGTGTGATAGCTTCATAAAATATTTTACATGGAATCAGTAATTGTCTTTAAATAGTTGGAGATGCCATCACTAATAAATAATTTCTTAAAAAGCATCATACTAAAAGAAATAAATAATTTTAATAATCTTCAAGAGTTAAAAGAGAGGAATACTACAGTACTCATGACTTAGGCTTGTTGTGTGCTTATTCTTGGGGTTCGGGCTTGATTACACACAATCGAACACTTACACAGTACCCCCGACATAGACTTTTACTTTTACATTTGATAATTTCTTAACCTTCCCAATTAGATCACAGCGATTTATATATACAAATCGGAAATATTTTACTACGATAAGAATTCATATATTCATCGTAGCTGCACATATAAAATAGACTATAAATTTAGTTCCAAAATACATTCTTATAGTCATATAAATTTTACATTACTAATTTGAATTAATATTAAAATATATTGTTTCTTTCACTATGTTATTTATTTAACAATGATGTGACTATTGGAATTAGTAATACTTATAATTACTTAGTAAAAATATAAATTTAATACTTAGTGAAAATATAAACTTAATACTTAGTAAAAATATAAACTTAATACTTTATTTAATACTTTGCTAACATTTTATCTACATATAATAATTAAACTGAAACTTGTATTTAAAAAATTTTAGTTACGCATATTCATTTCATGATATAAAAGTGTATATTTATACTAATTTACCATTATCAATAAAATGCTTTGAGAAAAATAATCTAATTTATATTAGTATATTTAAAATACTTGCATTTATTATATTTTGAAAAAAAATTATTTGCAATTATTTTAAACCTTTGGATTAAAATTTTCTTAGTTATTAAAGTCAAAGGGTATAATGAATGATAGTCAAAAACAGATTTGTATGATAATTTTTCAAAGTATAAATTTTCTTAGTTTGTAGGAAAATTAAAAATTGTTGATTTACTCATAAATAAATTTAGTGTTTAGCATTTCAATTTTGGAAAACTTTGAACTAAATGTTGGTAACTTCGAATCGGTCGAACCGAGTTTCGCTTCCTTGACCCATGGACCCATTGAAAGTTCTATTCGAATTCAGTTTTGGAAGTGCTTAGAAGAAGCATTTCTTTTCCTTGTCGCCATAATTTATTCACAAATGAGTTGATTAGCATCGAAGTTGCCTGAGAGTCTGAGACCATACTAGTAGGAGAAATTTGAAAAGAAATTATTTTACTGAATTAATTTATTTTATCTCACTGTAACTGAAATACTACTTTTTTTTTTTGGGGGGCTATCACTAGGGCTTGATTTACTTTAATAGTAGCAGCCACCGACTTAGGCCTTTTTACTTTTCACCACACAATTTGATCTTTTTATTCATTTTAACCACATAACCTATCTATCTCGCACCTATTGCTTACTTAAATCGCATAAATATTTTACCTACTAATTTTTACAAATATTAGTCAAACATATTTTATTACATTTCTCTCGTAGCTGCTCCAAGTGTGCACTATTAATACTTAACCCTCCCTTTTAATTTACCGTGCAATCTATCTACACTTAAATCACACATACACACATATATACTTTTTACCTATAGTTTACCTAAAAATATATAAAAATAAAAGAAAAGGAATATGTGCAGCAATTTGTATGTAACCGACAAAGCATTGGCAGTGCGTAGCCTTTCAATACTTCATGAGTGGCTTTTCTTGTGTGTTAGTAGTTGTAATTATTGTGTAGTGTATAAATGACCTTATATTATTAAAATGCGTCCGTTTTTAGATATTATTTATTATTTGAAAAATAATCTAAATATAATTCTTTCAAAATACAGGGGCGATACCACCCAAAATCAATAATCTTTGTAATGTTGAGTTGTTGGACCTTAGTCATAACAAATTAGTTAGTGTCGTCCCAGCTGCAATCTTCAATGTGTCAACACTCAGATTACTTGGGCTTCAAGATAATTCTCTCTCCGGAAGTCTTTCGCCCATCGGAGACGTCCGACTTCCAAATCTTGAAATGCTTTTTTTGTGGGGTAATAATTTCAGTGGCACAATTCCTCGTTTCATCTTTAATGCTTCTAAGCTCTCTCAGCTTCTTTTGGAAAGGAACTCATTCTCCGGTTTTATTCCCAACACATTTGGCAACTTAAGAAACCTTAAGTGTCTTTTTTTACAATGTAATTATTTGACATCTTCAACTGCAGAATTGAGCTTTCTATCCTCGTTGTCAAATTGCAAGTCATTAACAACTATTGACTTATCAAATAATCCACTAGATGGCATTCTTCCTAAAACGTCTGTAGGAAATCTTTCTCATTCTTTGAAAGAATTTCAAATGAACAATTGTAACGTTAGTGGTGGCATCCCTGAAGAGATCGGCAACTTGACCAACTTGATAGCCATTGATTTAGGAGGCAATAAATTGAATGGATCCATTCCGATTACTCTTGGCAAATTACAGAAGCTTCAAAGTTTGGGTCTTGAAGATAACAAATTAGGAGGATCAATCCCAGATAGTATTTGTCGTTTGACTGAACTGTATGAGTTGGAGTTGGGTGGTAATAAGCTTTTTGGATCAATCCCTGCATGCTTCAGTAATCTGGCTTCTCTGAGGAAACTGTCGTTGGATTCCAATGAGTTAGTTTCTATTCCCTTAACTTTTTGGAACCTTAAGGATATCTTGTACCTCAACTTTTCTTCAAATTTTTTGACTGGCCCACTCCCATTAGAGATTGGAAATTTGAAGGTTTTGATTGGAATTGATTTTTTGAATAATTTTTAGCGTTATCCCAAATTGGGAGGCCTAAAAAATCTAGAATATCTCTTCTTAGGATATAACAGATTGCAAGGATCAATTCCTGATTCATTTGGTGACTTGATAAGTTTGAAATCCTTGAATTTGTCTAATAATAATCTCTCTGGGGCTATTCCTGCATCTTTAGAGAAACTCTTATATCTTGAAAATCTAAATCTTTCTTTCAACAAACTAGAAGGAGAAATTCCTAGGGGAGGGTCTTTTGGAAACTTCTCAGCTGAATCATTTGAGGGAAATGAATTATTATGTGGTTCACCCAATTTACAAGTCCCGCCATGCAAAACTGGCATCCACCACACATCATCGAAAATTTCTCTTATCCTAGGGATCGTCTTGCCATTGAGTACTACATTTATGATAGTAGTAATTTTGTTGATCCTAAGATATCGACAGAGAGGAAAACGACCATCGAATGATGCTAATATGCCACTAGTATCAACATGGAGAATGTTTTCATACCTAGAACTCTGTCGAGCAACAAACGGATTCAGTGAAAACAATCTAATCGGCAAAGGTGGTTTTGGCTCTGTTTACAAAGCAAGACTTGGGGACGGGATGGAGGTTGCAGTGAAGGTTTTCAATTTGCAATGTGGAAGAGCATTTAAGAGTTTTGATATTGAATGTGAAATGATGAAAAGTATTCGCCATCGAAACCTTATCAAAGTTATTAGCAGTTGTTCAAATGAAGAGTTTAAAGCATTGGTATTAGAATACATGCCTCATGGAAGTTTGGAGAAGTATTTGTATTCAAGTAAATGCATTTTGGATATTTTTCAAAGATTGAACATAATGATAGATGTTGCATCAGCTTTGGAATATCTGCACTTTGGTCATTCAGCTCCAATAATTCACTGTGACTTAAAGCCCAGCAATGTATTGTTAGACGATAATATGGTTGCTCATTTGAGTGATTTTAGCATCGCAAAATTGCTAACAGGAGAAGATCAATCTATGACTCATACACAAACCCTTGCAACAATAGGCTATATGGCACCAGGTTTGTTCAATATAAATATTTTCTATTTCTCATAAACTTCCTAATAAGTTATTTATATTTCATGATCTTGATTAGATGAGGAAATTATTATTAATGATATATCTTACTATGTAATTGTTGCAATTCATAGAGTATGGAAGAGAAGGACGAGTATCCGCAAATGGAGATGTTTATAGCTTTGGGATTATGTTAATGGAGACCTTTACTAGGAAGAAACCCACAGATGAAATTTTTAATGGAGAAATGACAATAAGGCATTGGGTTAATGATCGGCTACCCATTTCAATTATGGAAGTTGTTGATGCAGATTTGCTAAGCCGAGAGGACATACATTTTGTTGCAAAAGAGCAATGTATGTCATTTGTCTTCATTTTGGCTATGGACTGCACTGTGGAACCCTCTGAGCAAAGAATCACTGCAAAAGAAATTGTAACAAGACTCTTAAAAATTAGAGATTCGTTAGTTAGAAATGTTGGAGGCAGAGGTATAAGACAATCAAATTAAATTGATTGTGCCTCTCCTTCATTGCTAGCTATCCTTTTTAGAGACTTGAATGGTTATCCTTCATACAGGTTTTGTTATTGCTCTTGCTCTTGTTTATTTCTCTCTTTCTTGTAATTTGCGTCCATGCATTTTTTTTCTTCCCTTCCATATTTTCATTGTTTTGTACGTAGTTTGCTTTTTAGGAGTAAGGTTCATTACGTCCTCCTTTAATTAGATGTATCCATTTTTTTAATTCAATAAAGCTTCCTTAGTACCGGCTAGGTTCACTGAAAGAAAAGTTTAAATTGATTTTCTTTTCTTTGACTGATAATGAAAATTATAATCTTTATAGTGAATTACTTCAATAATAGAGTGTAGAGTATTATTAGTTATGGCTGATTTCTGAACCTAGGGTCTAAGCAATTTAACAGCAATCTCTTGTATTATAGGCAAAATTCTTTTTATTAATCTTTTTTTTTCTTCATTTTTTCCTCTTTGCTCCATAAATCTTTGCTCAAGTTTCACCCCCCCGGTTTTCTTTTTACTTTTGCATTAAAATTCCTTTTAGATATTTCATGCAAAAATTAGTTTAGAACATCAATAAATTTTTATTAGACAATTACACTTAGACCAAGCTTATTGAATTGAATTATAGGTAATAAACCACTTTGAAAAAGATTCTTTAGAGTCTCAGAATTCAAAATTCCGATACCATAGCTAGAAATTACAAACAAGTCAAAGTGAGTCAAATTAAACCTAAAAATTTGAAGTCCACCATAAACTCTGGACAAATTAGATTAAAGGTGATTACTTGAATACTAGACAAAACCTAACTCATAAATTTACCTAACCACATTATGAATCTTTTTAAAAAATCTTAAATTACACACCAATTAATTATTAATCTACGTTTCCTTCATCGTATATCGTTGAAACGTCTTGCTTCATATTGTTCTTTTTTTTTTTTATTAATTGGCCTAAATATTGTATTTTTGTCAGGAGTCTTGCAATGCTGCGTAACACCGTAAGTAAGAAGAAACGTGTCTAAGGTTGCCATGTGTTGTCTCAACATCTGTGTGAAAACCGAATTAACCAGTTTGCGTTCGACAACGAAGGAAAATACTTCTTGTTGTTGACTGGTTGCTAAGTATTTCAATACCTCCACCAAAATCTTTAGAAAACCCTTTTTAATTTTATTTTCTGAAATACAGTCAGTTTTATTTGTAGAATATAAATCTATTTATTAAAATTAATCATCTTTCCAGAAAATATCAACCTAATTTTTTTTTTAATTTTATTATAAAATACAAATAAATTCTAAACTAATAAATGATTTCTTTCTTATTATAAAATTTATATCTCTATAACTCTAAACTCATTTAATTTTTTAAATTTAAAATATAAATATAAAATGAAGTGGGTATAAAAAGTTTTGTTAAAGATAATACATTTAAACACTTAACTGAATTTTAATTTAAAATAAGAAATAAATAAATTTATTTTTAATTTTTAAATAGTTTTCAATTAAAAAAGAGCTTTATGAGAAATTTTCAGTGTGTCAAAAGGCCTACTTAATGGACTGGATCCCGACTCATTAAATTTATAACCCGACTTACAATCCGACTCATTATTCACAGAGATTAATTTGCTATTGCTTAAGGCACAATATTTACTAAGCAATTTATCGGCAATAAAACATGTATATTATAGTGGTTGGTAATAAAATTGGAAGAAGACATCACGTACGAATTGGATTTATCTCATGAAATTTGATTAACGAAAGTGTATGAAAATATATAAAGAAAATAGTAAAAAAATTGTTGTGTAAATGCTGTATAGGTGATATATTACTTTTATAATCCATCAAGGTACATTTGATTTTAATGATGAAACAAATACAAATAAATCCATGTATGTCAATGCTAGTTGGTTCCATATTAAAACTTGTGAAGTATAGAAAAGAAGCGAGATTCATAAAAAATATTTTAGATAATACCACTGAAAAGTGATAAAAATATATATTCTTTTTTAAAAGAAATACATACTTGAGACACCAAGACCGACACGCACAAACTCACACATTTACATATTAATTGAGGGGAAAAATGACATTCTGAGTAATATTGTTGACATGTGATTAAAATTCTTTTTAATGAAACATTTTCGTATAAATACTAGTGATATTTGTAGTAGAATGAAGTGAAAAAAAAAACTTGAATATAAATGCTCCAATATAATTTCTCCCATGCAAATTATGAACTAGTGAACTTTAAGGCATCATAAAATTGTTTCAACATAAGTAATTAGTTTGAAAAATTGCCAATAATGTTTAAAGTGGGAACGAAAAGATTATACTATATGAGACACGATATTATTTAAGACATCTTACAAATTATGGGAACTATATTGATCTTACAGGTAATATTTAATAAGTACAAATTTCAAATTAAATAATAAACCCTTAATTTCCTTTTAATCATAATTATGATATTAATAATTAAAGTCATTCAATCTTAATCACTTTTTCATTTTTTTAAACTATCTAAATGACATCGAAAACGTTACTCAATATTAATTATAATACTATATAATTGTATAATATAATATGAATTAATTTATAATGTAACATTAAATTATAAATTTATTTTATTTATTAATGTCAAATATAATTGTCTAATTTAAATTTAGTTTTAAATTTAGTATTTTTTAAAAATAAACTATTAAACAAAATTTATAAATATATTTTTATTTATTAAATAAAATTGAAATACTTTTATGCATTTAAAGTAAAATAATTAAAATGATTTTATATAATAAAGTAAAATAATGTATTATTATGTCAACTTCAAGATTTTCAATTTGAAGCAGGCTGTGGTTGACTGGCCGTGGCCAAACAAATGTGCCTCATGGAGTCATGGTGACTGAATCATCTCTTATGTCAGAATTTGAACTTAAACAATGTTCCCATTCCACGTGTCACTCTCTAACCAATCCCCAAAATTTCTTCATATTTCCAAAGAAAACCCTACCTAATCAAGATGATTACCTCCACTCTACTCATATAAATATTAAATACTCTCCTCGATTCAACTGTTGACGACAACCCTTATAGACTATTTTTTGATTGTCGAAGATTCGCTTCAAAAATTAGTATCCTTCAATTGTTGTTTGGTTCTGAAAATAATTTGTGATTTTAGGGAATTTCGATTATCTGGTTTAGTTTGAGTGCAATTTCCTCTAGTTACGGTTTCAGTGTGAAGGATTAATTGCAATTTCGAATTTTTGATAAAATTAAAATTAAAATTGGGCGGTTATTAATTAATTGATGGCTAGTGATACTACAATGGCGGCCGAAGCTCCGGAAGAAGCGGAGGCGGTGGAGGAGTATGATAGCGATCCAGATGAAGTGAAACACTTTCTCGTGATGTGCAGAATGGAAGCAAGCGATGATTGTTAGGAAATTAGTGGGTGAAGCAGGACCGCAGCTAAAATAAAATTAGAAGAAAAATAAAGAATAAGCACAATAGAGGACACCAAAAATTACGTGGTTCGGCTTTTAACCTACGTCCACGGGCGATGACAGAAGGAAATATTTTACTAGTAAAAAAGAGTTACAAGTATTGTAGTATTTTAGCTCACTTCCCAAAACTCCAATACACCCAAACTCTCTAAATCACTATAACAAAAGCTTCTAATTTCAAGCTCTCTAAACTCTCTCTCAAAATGCTACATTGCTCTCTCTTAATGGAATACGAAAATGAGGGTGGGAAACCCTCTTTATATAGCCAAAATTTTGACTCCTTTTTTTTTTTTTATAGAACAAGTCAAGACGGCACCACCAACAATGGCGGGCCGTGTTGAATGGCATGGCACCGCCCATCTAGATGGTCAGTGCTAGCCATGACTTTTAACATTCTCCCACTTGGAGATTAGATTGAAAATCAATTAATCTCCACACCATCTTTTCTGCTTCGTTGTAGTCATGTTGCCTACGTTGCTGCTAGGCCACAAGAGGATCTACTCCAGACAAACTTATCAGTATTGATCGGCTTAGTCAAAACATCTGCTAGGTTCTCTTTGGTATGGATTTTCTACAAATCCACACTTCCATCTTCCACTACTTCTCGAACAAAGTGATACTGAACTCCTATGTGCTTTGTCCTATAATGAAAGGCTGGATTCTTTGCAATGTGCAAGGCACTCTGACTGTCACAAAACACACAAATTTTCTCTTGTTTGTGCCTGAGCTCCTCCAATAACCTTTGTATCCAAATAGCTTCCTTCCAAGCTTGTGTGACTGTCATGTACTCTGCTTCTGTTGTAGATAAAGCCACAACGGTCTGCAGTTTTGAAACCCAGCTTACAGCTGCTCCCACAAGTGTAAACACATAACCAGTAGTGGATTTCCTTTTATCAATGTCTCCTGCAAAATCTAAATCCACATAGCCCCTGACAGTAAACTCTGATCCTCCATAACATAATGCAACATCTGAGGTTCCTCTGATGTATCTCAGAATCCTCTTCACAGCTATCCAATGCTCTCCACCAGGATTTGCCATGTATCGACTAACTGCTCCCACTGCTTGTGCAATGTCCGGTCTAGTACATATCATAGCGAACATCAAACTTCCTATTGCTGATGCATACGGTACTCGAGACATCTCATTTCTCTCCGTTTCATTGCTAGGACATATACTTGAGGATAATTTGAAATTAATAGGAAGTGGGGTAGAGATTGACTTACAATCTTGCATGTTGAAGCGCCACAAGATTTTCTTCAAGTAATTCTTCTGCGAAAGCCAAATCTTGCTGTTATTTTTGTCTCAGTGAATTTGCCTCTCTAGAATCTTGTTTGTTGGTCCCAAATCCTTCATTTCAAACTCCCTAGCCAATTGTGCCTTTAATTCTTGGATTCGATTTTTGTTGGGGCCTGCTACCAACATGTCATCCACATACAACAACAAAATAATGAAATCATTTTCTTCAAACCTCTTGTAATATGCACAATAGTCTGAACTGAGTCGGTTGTATCTAAAGCTCATAATGAAGGAATCAAATCTCTTATACCAACACCTCGGCGCCTGTTTGAGACCGTATAGAGATTTGTTCAACCTGCAAACCAAGTTTTCCTTTCCTGTTTCTGCAAAACCTTCTGGTTGGAGCATATATATTTCTTCTTCAAGTTCTCCATGAAGAAATGCAGTTTTCACATCTAACTGCTCTAGATGTAGGTCAAATGTAGCACACATTGCCAAGACTATTCTGACTGTTGTGAGTCGAACCACCGGAGAAAATATCTCGTTGAAGTCAATACCTTCTTTCTGAGCATATCCTTTCACCACCAATCTCGCACGATACCGCTCCACTTGGTCATTGCCATCACGTTTGATCTTGTTGACCCATTTATTTCCAATGACTTTTCTTCCACGTGATAGTGGTACAAGTTCCCATGTCTTGTTCTTGTGTAGAGCTTCAATTTCTTCCTGCATTGCTATCATCCACAAAGCAACATCTGAACTTTCTAAAGCTTCATAGAAAGTTGATGGCTCTCCATCCTCTGTTAGAAGACAGTACGCAACATTGATCTTTGTGACATACTCCGAGTGCCACGCCGGTGATCGTCTCTCACGAGTTGACCGACGAACTTCTGGAGCCTCAGACTCGACTAGTTCTTGTTCTTCGTGCTCTGGTGCTGCTTCCGAAGAATCTGAATCTTCTAGATTATTTTCCACATATACTGGCACAGTCTCTGACTTTTCTTTTGCAGTGCCATCATCCTCATCTCTCCTTTGCAGTTGATCTTCTACAAAGATAACATCTCTACTGATGACGATCTTGTGGGCAGTGGGGTCCCACAGACGATACCCCTTTACTCCATCAACATACCCCAAGAAGATACATCTTCTAGATTTTGCATCCAGCTTTATTCTTTCTTGGGCATTGTACATACATCCAAATGCATGTAGGAATAATCAAGCTTTTCCCACATCTCCATCGTTTCAAATAGTAGATGGCGATCGATTACTATATAATAGTTTTACGCCTACCTGTAATGAATTGGGTGACCACCTCAACATAGCTCTTATTCTTTCTGTAAGAGTTCTGTTCATCCGCTCTGCCACTCCATTTTGTTGAGGAGTGTATGCCAAACCCTCAATACCTTTCTTACGTAAAGCAAGAAACTCGCCATCTGTATACTCTCCACTATTATCTGTCCTCAAGCACTTGATCTTTTTACCAGATTCAAGTTCCACCCGCGCTTTGTATTCTTGAAATACTGAAAATACATCTGACTTTTTCTTAATTGGATACACCCAATATCTTATGGAATAATCATCAATGAAAGTCATCATATACTTTGCACCTCCCATGGATATATCCGGTGATTCCCAAACATCAGAATGAATCAAGTCTAGAATGCATTTACTTCTAGTAATAGATCTACTGAATTTTAATCTATGCTGCTTACTTGTAACACAATGCTCGCAAAATGGTAAACTTACCGATTTGAGCCCTGGAAGCAATTTTCGCTCAGAGAGAATCTTCAAACCTTGTTCTGACATGTGACCAAGTTTAAGATGCCACATTATCGTTGACTCTTTTCCATTTGATGCGACACACACATCAGCCTCCTGTACTGTTTCTCCTTTAAGCATGAATAAATTAGCACCGATCTTTTCTGCCTTCATCAATACAAGCGCGCCTTTAACGATCTTCATTATTCCATTCTCCACATGAGTTTTGTACCCATGATTATCCATTTGTCCTAAAGACAATAGATTTTTCTTCAAGTCGTTGACATGTCATACCTCCCCAATTGTGCGAATTGTACCATCAAACATTTTTATTTTGATAGTACCAATACCAGCGATCTCCAATGCATGATTATCTCCCATATATACAGATCCTCCTGAGATAGGTTCATATGCGTGGAACCATTCTCTCCGAGAGGTCATGTGCCAAGTAACTCCTGAGTCTATAAGCCAGACATCAGATAGTCATTTTCTGCCTTCTGAAATAGTTATTGCCTCACTGTAGAGAATTTCGCTATGATCCGAGGTATTTACACACCGAGCATTTGATTTACCTCGTGTTCTTTGCCCTCTTTTCTCTTCTGGTTACTCCAACACTCTTTTTTGACGTGCCATTTCTTGCCACAGTTGTAGCATTTAACATTCTTCTTACTTCTGAATTTTGATCTACCATGATTTTGACTCCTATTGGGGCCACGTTCTATTGATCTCCCTCTCGTCACCGATAGAGCCTCCGCTTGCTGCGAACTTACTTGTCTGTTTTCCTTATTTTTCTGCCTGCTCTCCTCATTTAATACGGAGGCTGCAACATCATCGAAAACTAGACTGTCTGCTGGATTGTTGTTCGTCAGTTTGATGATGAGTTGATCATACGAATCTGGTAGACTTTGAAGTAGAAGCTCTACATGTTCATTCTCCTCTATATTATGACCCAACATTGTGAGTTGTAAAAATAGAGTTTTCAAGGTATTGATGTGGTCGGTCACCATTATAGATTCTGCCATTCGAAGAGTATAGAGTTTCCTCTTCAAGAAGATTTTGTTGTGTAGTGACTTGGACTCGTACAATTTTGTGAGAGTATCCCAAATTTCCTTCGCTATATTTTTCTCTGCCACACTGGATAATACTCCGTCTGCAAGTGCCAAGTGTAGATCAGAAATGGCATTGCCATCTATCTCGTTCCACTTGTCATCAGTTATCTCCATGGGCCTTTCTCCAATTGCTGCCAAGCAATTATTTTTCCTCAATACAGCTTTCATCTTCATTTTCCACAACGAAAAATTATTCCTGTTGAACTTCTCAATTGCATGCTTTGCCGCCATTTTGTTGATAAATACCGCACACAAGCTAGTGTACCACCTTGAATAGTTGTGAGTATGTGTGAGAATGCACACCAAGAAAGTTCCCAGGAAAGACTGGAGGGGTCACAATGGTCCCACTTAAAACCCAGACTCCTTAAGCTCTTATCGCTTTTGTGACAGAACTTTCCTAGACATGTACAAAACCACACAGTTGTTTTACTCACACCACTACTCCCTACTTTGCACTATAAAATTTTTGGATCGCTCCCACCGTTTCACGTGAATAGTACCGTATACATGAACAGTGATGTATACGTGAATAGTACCTGTTACGTGAACAGTATGATAGCAATCCAGATGAAGTGAAACGCTGTCTTGCGACGCGCAAAAGGGAAGCCAGCGATGACGACGACGTGGAGGAGGAGAGAGATTGAGGGCTTCCAATGGCAAAGTTTCCACATTCTTGCGGGAGAAGCGGAGGATGTGGATGAGTACGAGAACGATCTAGATGAAGTGAAATACTGTGTTAGCTATATGCCTATATCATATTATGATGTATTGCATTAACATGAATTATATTAAGTTATAATGTTATATTTTGATATAGTATAAATTGTATAATATAAGGTAATGTTTTATATTAATGTTAAAACTAAATTAATATTATTTAAATTTATTAATATTATAGGATTTTATTATTAATTTTTTAAATTAAGTATTAAAAATTATTTTATAGTATATAAAAATTATTTTACAGTATATAAACTATTATTAAATGATAAAATATTAAAGTACTATGTTATATTATTAAAAATTATTATATTATAATATAATTTATTTTGAGATATTAATTATTATAATATAGTATAATCATATAATAATATAATATAAGTTAATATTATATTGTAAAAATATAATGTTGTACAATTATTTAATATAATGTAAATTAATTTATAATAAAATATTAAATTATAAATTTATTTTTTTTATTAAATAAAATTAAAATACTTTTTATGTATTTAAAATAAAATAATTAAAATAATTTATGTAATAGAAGTATGATAATGTATTATCATTTTCTCATTACATATTTTAGGTTTATTAATTTGTTAAATTATTATTTAAATTAAAATTAATTGTTTAAATGTAAATATAGATATAAATGAATATTGAATAAAATCTTCTCCTAAGGATCTATTTTATACACTTTTTATTCTATAAATCACATTTGTAATGTAGTTGTATAATAGAAACTGGATATTTAATGGAAGTAGAATCACGCACGGTTTGGGGGTCAAAAGGGTCAGAATTCTATCATGATCTGATCTTCATTTGAGCAAATTATGTTAATATAATTGGTGGTTAATAAATTAAAAAGAAAAAATAGTTAAATCCTAATCATCGAATTTGATACACTGATTATGTCCTCTTTAATATTTTTCTAGATGCTTCCATGTCATAATCTCATTGGACCACTTTTCTTCACTGCTTAGATTCAACTTCAAAAATCAATTTGAAGCAAACACAACAATTGCACAAATATAATAAGCGTCGACAAGCTTGTGGCTGACTGGCTGTGGCCAAGCAAAATGTACCTCATGGTTACCGAATCATATCTTACATCAGAATTTTTAACTTAAACAATGTTACCGTTCCACGTGTCACTCTCTAAACAATCTCCAAACTTTTATTATATTTCCAAAGAAACCCCTAACAAATCAAGGTAATTACCGTCGCTCTGCTCAAATAAATAGTCTCCTCGATTCAACTGATGACATATCCTCATATAAATAAAGACTATGACGACATATCTTGATAGTCTTTATTCAGAAGGGAAAATTATAAAAAAAATCTCCTCGTTCTCTAAAATTCTGGGATTTCTCAAGAATAGCTAAACCTACATCCCAATCCTGCAAAATTGAATCTCAATTTAACCTCTCTAGGGTTTCGATTGAAGAGCATTCGCTTCAAAATTTAGTATTCTTTTAGTGGATTTTGGTTGTCTCGTATCCTTCAATTGTTAGTTCGGTTCTGATAATAATTTGGAATTCAGTTTGAAGGGTTAAGTGCAATTTCAAATTTCTTATACAATTTAAATTGAAATTGATAGAACAATTGGGCGGTTAATAATTAATTGATGGCTAGTGATACTACAACGGCGCCACGCCCTAAAAAAGCGGAGGCGGTGGAGGAGTATGATAGCAATCCAGATGAAGTGAAACGCTGTCTTGCGACGCGCAGAAGGGAAGCCAGCGATGACGAGGATGTGCAGGACGTGGTGGAGGAGCACGAGAGCGATCCAGATGCGCAGAATGGAACCGTAGGGTCCACATTCATTCTTACGATGAATCTGATGGCCAAGGTGGTGTCCAGCTGAGTATGATGATGGTGATGATGAAGAACATGACAGAGAATAAGAAGAAGAAGATGAAGAGGGGGATGTGATATGACTTCATATCATTTAATTTGTATAACCGTGACGCCAGTCCCATTCATCCTGGTCCGATCCGAACGGATCTTGTTGAATGAATTGATCCATTGTTGTATGCCTTACTTCTTAGTGAATTTTTTCCTACTTGGAGCCGCCTTTGAGTAATCGTGGGAGATAAAGTGGAAACATTTTTTTATGGTGAAGAGTGGGGAGTGAAAAGACCAATTCAGCAGAGAACGACCGCATGAATCGGAATCCAAGAAAGGCTCCACGTTCTCCAAGTGATTGATCTTAGCGTAGCGTGCTAGCCGCTGCTTCATTTCGTATAGTGATAACGCTTAGCGCTTCCACACTTTCACCCGGGGTGTAGGGACCGCGCGACTTTCTCTTATAGGGGTCTATTTTCTCTTACTTCACTCAACTTGAGTCGGTTAGAGTAGCGCTTTCATACGGCAAGAGTTATTGATTCAAATCCAATAGTAGGTAAAACCGGCGGAAACCCCTCCTGATAGCAAGCACGGACTGGCAGCAAATGTGGTGCGGGTTCATCTCTCTCCACCGCGTCTAATTAAATTAGAAAACAAATATTCCTAATAAATTGAAATCTCACTAAATTAGGAAATTAATAAATTAATCCTATTACTAAATATACAATAAATGAACTTCCAATTTAATTAGAGTTGCCATAAGATGCCAACTTTATAAATAATGGACTTAACATTACTGATTTGATGTTGCTCTCTCTACCTTCATCTCCTTCTTTATGAAAAATTTATTGTAATACATGGAGGTATATATTGCATTGAATAAAATGAAATTGTTCAAAAATTAACAAATTCAGCTTTATTATAATCAAAACAAAGTAAATAGAATAATACCCATCATGAAAAAATAAAAAAATAATTTTTTTTTTTTGGTAAAAAGGGGCTCTAAGCAGAGCTAAGGAACAACCGAGCGAGAATGGGCAACCCCATAAGCATCCTTAAACAAAAAGGGGCTAGCTCCCAACGGGGGAGTATGGTAAATAGTAAGACCAAGAGGGATGGAGAAAGCTAGGCTCGCCATATAATCCGCTGCGAAGTTAGCTTCTCTGTAAATATGGGAAACAGAAACTTGCCAATCCATCTTTAGATAATCCTTGATAGCTCGAATCAGAGGAGCATAGTGATTGATTTCCAATGTTGGCTTGCTCACCAACTGCAGCACACAACGACTATCTATTTCCACTTTAAGCTTTCTTATACCAGAATTCCAAACTAGCTGCAACCCTTGATACAAACCCCAAAGCTCCGCTACTGTAACAGAGCAGGAACCAATCATCATCCTAAAAGCACTAATCCAGCGACCCATGTGATCGCGAATCAATCCCCCAGCAGTAGAAATTCCCTCCCTGTTATGGGCACCATCCGTGTTCAAAGAGCACCAAGGCCAATCCGGAGGTTTCCAAGAGATCCATCTCATCACCCTTGTATGTCCTGAGGTAAGCGGATGAGAATGAATCTTATGCATTTCTGCAGTGCGCATAAAAACATCCATTAAAACAATATTCGGATCCATAGAAACTTGATTAAAGATGAATTGGTTCCTCCAAAACCAAAGTCTCCAGAGAGCAATACCAAAGAAGATGGCCCAATTAGATACACTCCCTAGCCCTCCGACGATTCCCAGATTCGTACGAAGCCAATCATGGAGCCGCCAATTGAAGAATTGCTGTCGTTTATTTTCTGGGAGAATCAGGAGCCAGAAACTCTTAACCAAAGCACAGTCCCTCAAGACATGCATAGCATCCTCAGTCGTAGCCCCACACCGGTCGCAGGAGGATGATACGATGACGATTTAACCTTTTGTTTTCAAAGCGATGAACGCTTGCCATAAGAAGATCCTCACACTCTGGGGGCCCTTCCAACTCCAAACCGTACGCCAAAGCCTGTCATCATGCATGGGAGTATCATTCGAAAAAGCCAAGTAAGCCGAATGAGTAGTGAAACGCCCAGATTTGGTGTGAGACCAAAACAAAGAATCCGTGCCCTTATCAGGGGATGGGGGATGAAATGCCGCAATCTGAATAATGATGTTAGCAGGAAGAAACTGTTCAAAATGCTCCCAGTACCAGGAACCATCTTCTTTGCCAAAATCAACCACTTTACCGTTTAAAATATTGCTAGGAAGATTGTTGGTTGTATAAGCTGCAAGAGGGACATCCCTAGCCACCCAAAGATCCCACCAAAACCAAACGGATTTACCATCTCCCAAACACCAGCGTCGACTTGCCAAAACATCGCTCCACACATTTCCGATAGATTTCCACAAGTGTGAACCATAGCGCGTTGGAAGCATAAGAGGCGGATTGCGAATGTCAACCCCATATTTAGAAACAAGGACCTGAACCCAGAGGCTGTTTGGGGAAGAGAGGAGACCCCAAGCAAGTTTCATATGAAGGGCACGGTTCATGATAGCCAAAGATTTAAACCCCAACCCTCCGGCTGACTTAGGTTTACAAATATCCTTCCAGCTGATCATGCTAAGGCTTTGATGAGGTGAAAAGCCACTCCAAATAAAGCGCCTGCATGCCCTATCAATCTTCTCTAATCCCAAATAATAAAACATTGCATGAAAATGGGAATAGCTCAAGGACCGACCGAGCTGTGGTAATGCGTCAGGACAAATGGGAAGCATTCCAGCCAGAGAGCCGCTTCTCAACTTTATCAATAATATCCTGGAACATGTTATTGGTGACCCGTGTGTGGTAAAAAAATAAAATTTTTTTATACCACTTTGAATTTATTTTAAATGTTTTGATCAAATCTCAGAAGCACAAACTTTGAACAATGATAATAGGTAAAAACTGATAATCTTATAATAAAAAGCAAGAAAAAAAAATAAAGTTGATTTAGCAGGTAAGAATAAAAAAAGAAAAATAGAAAGAGAGAGGAATGAGTTTAGGCTCTAACCATTGTTATAGTAGAGAAAAAAAATTAATTAAGAGTAATTTTATGACTTTTTAGAAATGAGTGAATTAAAATAATAAGTTATAGTTTGATAATTATCTTAATTAAAAAAATGGGGATTGAAATAAAATTAGTGAATTTAAATAGTCCGACCAAATACCAAACTTGCATACCAATTATTTTCTAATTTACATAAAGTTTTTCTATTTGTTTGATAACATTTGATTCTCAATTGGTCTAATGGAGAAACAACCAGCAAAAAAATAAAATGAATGCAATTAAATGGAAATTTGAAAAGAGCAGTAGATGACATTTATGTGCAAGCAAAATGCAAAATTACATTCTGTTTGTGGGATCCTGGAAAAAATAAAAGAAAGAAAACAGAGTAAGACGCTGATACTGTGGGCTTTAATATTTTTCTAGATGCTTCCATGGCAGATTCTCGTTGGTTCATTTTTCTTTACGCCTTAGATTCTATGATTCAATTTCAATCAAATACGACAAACAAAAGAAGCTTTCAAGCCTGCAGCTGAAATAGATGGCACTTTAATTTTCAGCTGAACATATATATGGTAAGATTATTATCATTGAGCTTGATAACTGATAAGGCTATAGAAAATTCAATATCGAGATCGGATAAAGATCCAATAAATTATAAAATATTGCAGATCAAAGCCCATATGATCATGGGCCACCGCTTGCTCATGCTTTGAATCAAAATTTTCTAATGCAGTGACGTTGGAAGCTGAAAGGGGCAAATGATGAAATGTGGTTCATCATATATTGAGCCCAACGGGACAAGATCATCATTTAATTGCCTCCTCCTCTTGTCGATAGATATTTGCCGAATTTTTCATTTAAAAAATATTATATTCGTTAATAGAATAAGACGTTTTACAAAATATAAGTTTAATTTTAAAAAAAATTATATTTGTTAATCTAAATTTTTCATTTGGTGGTTGTGTTTAAGAAAAATTTTAAGTATACTTGGATATACTCTCTTATTATTCATTGAGTTTAGCCATTTAGATACATTAGTATGCAGTATTTTTATATAATTAGTAGAGAAGTATACGTGAAAAAAATTTAACACGTGAAAAAATATACAATGAAATTGTCTATAATTTTCCATTGACTTAGTCAACTCTTCATTAATTTCATTGACCTGGTCAACTTATGATCTACCTTGACAACTTGAAAATTAAATTATGCTAGTAATTCCGTAAAATTAAAATTTATCTCCCAAAATTGATAAATATTGTGTCACTTTGTCAAATTACTTAAGGTAAAAGTTATGTGGCTAAAATCTTTTAAGATGAGTCGTATGCTAATTGAGAAGAGTGAAATTCTAGAATACCTCATATGTACTACAATCAATTGATGCATGCATGACATGTGTAATTGAATTTAATACAACCACACTTGCATGATAGTAGTTCAAAATAAATGCACACATATCATGACATCATTTGTTTGTTGTATGGGTGACATGGTTACCTTAGATATATTTTAGAATTTCTCTTGAGAAGGAGAAGACACAAAAGAATTCAATGAATACTACATCACGCAACATTGCTTACTCTTAACAAATTATTACAAACGTGATTCATGAAACTTGATAGGCACTATTTAAATAGTATTAATATGGCAACAAAAAACATGCGAGCAAAGTAGACTATTCCTTTTTCTTTGAGATTAGACCCTTTAAAGTGTGTCGTACAACTCTATTCTTTTTTCTCAATCTGATCTGAATTTAAAATTGTCCAACTCTATTTGTAAAACTCTACTAAAATAATTTTTACTTGAAAAGTTATTTCAGACAAATTAAAAAAAAAATGCTTATATAGCAGTAAGATATCAAATTTCTTCTCCTCCATTTTCTCTTTCCTTTCTTTTGACTTTAAACATGAAAATAAAGAAAATAAAATCATCTACAATTTGAACGGATCTTCTTTTTTTTTTTTTTGCCCTTCCTTTCCTACTAATGTTGAACGTGAATTATATATTTGCAGTTGTTTACCAGACCCACAATTTAAGATTTTCTTGATTTTTTTTTTTCAAATTGGATATTTTTATTTGTGAAAATATTAAACATTATACAGATGGCGACAGAGGGCTGACCGAATTAAAAAATAGAGAGAAAGAACAAGAAACGAACATCGTTTTGCTGCTGTTTCTATCAATTCAGGGACCTACTGTCATCGTGTTGTGCAAGTTGTTTAGCGCTGCTCTTTATTTATTTAATGTGTAAGTTGAACATTATTCATTAGTCACTGCATGCATTTTGATTTTTCGAAGTTTCCAAATTTAATTTTTATTATTTTAATATATATATATATATATATATATATATATATATAATTTTAATTGGGTGAGGGAATCATGAAAAGTTTGATTCAAAATATAAAGGGGTGTGCAAAATGAGGGTGCATAAAATTTTAGTGTTCAAATATAAGCACATATGCAATACAAGTATTGGTCTATTTTAACAAAATGCACATATTTTCTCTATTCCTTTTTCTTTCACTTTCTCTTCCATTTTCATGATACCAAAACACCATCAATCTATGATTTTCTAGAGTATTAGCTGTCTATTTCTACATACATAGAATTGTTGTTTTAAGAAACAAAGTACTCAATTATCGACTTGTGAACAGTGCTAAATAAAGGGCAAATAAGATATTAGACCAGTGGGCCTAACGTGAGAAATTCTGGAATTGATTGCCTCTTTCTTTTCTCCACAAATCTTTGGTTAATTTTTATGTTCCCTCAACTTTTTCCCCTTTTGCACTAAAATTCATTTTTGATACTTTATGCAAAAATTATGATGAAAATGAGTCACTTTAGAACATCAATAAAATTGTTTTTACATCCAAGATAGCGCCAATTACGCTTAGATCACTCTTACTTTGATCAAGGCGTCAAGATTAGATTAAAAAGTTTACAAGATTAAAGTTGTTTAGAACACTACCGTTTTTTAAAGTTTATATTGATATGATTTTTCACTTGTATAATACAAAATCTATTATATCTTTAATAATTTTATCAAAATTATTATTTGAATTTTATATTTATTATATATTATTAACTTTTGTTTCATAATTACGTTTTTTTGACGTAAATTTTAAAAAGACCTCAATCCCAAACGCACCCTTAGTTGAATTATATAGGTAATAAAGTTGGCCTAACAAAATACGATTCTTAATTGTTGTAATTAAGGGCTGGTATTCTTTTGTTTTAGTTGTAGGGCTTATAACGCCGTGCAACAGTTCTTGGTGGGTTCAAATTATTATACGATCACTCTCAATTCTTTACGGTTCGTAATTAAAAATTCCTATAACACAATTAGAACTTACAAACAAGTCAAAGTGAGTTAAATCAAACGTATAAATTTGTGGTCTATTACAAACTTCTAAAAAATATTTTCTTTGTTCTTTTTTCTTTCACTTTCTCTTCCATTTTCCCACTCCCCAAACACCACCAATCCCTGATTTTTTGAGTATTAGCTATCTATTTCTACAAATATAGAACTGTTGTTTGTTTGTCTAATTACTTTCAAGAAACAAAACTCTCTGTCCAGTGGTCTCTTCGTTTATTGACTTGTGAGCGAATAAGATATTGGAACAATGGGCTTAACGTTACAAGTTCTTGAATTGAATGGCTCATTGGCTTAACGTTACAAGTTCTTGAATTGAATGGCTCCTCTTTTCTCCATAAATCTTTGATTAATATTTTTGTTCCCATTTTTTCATATATTATGCAAAAATTATGATGAGAATGAGTTACTTTAGAACATCAATAATTTTTTATTACATCTAAAATAAGACAATTATGCTTAGATTACTCTTATTTAGCTGAATTATATGTAATAAAATTAGTTTAACAAAATCTAACCCATAAATATTCCTTATCACATTATTAACATACTTAAAAAATTTTAACTGCTCGGTCGCTTGTTTTACAATTCTTTTATAAGTGATGATACAGGCACAAACTTTTGTACAAATTTATCTTGTACAAACTTATGTGACATTAATTCATTGGTTGAATGAAAATATAAAATAATAGAAATAAATCATGTGGCCCAAGAGATATTTAATTCAACCAATGAATTAACGCCACATCAGTTTATACAAAATCAGTTTGTACAAGACTTTATGGTTATATCATTACTCTTCTTTTATATATCTTTGAAACTTTCAGCTTCCTAACACGTCATATTGTTCTCAGTTCGTCTAAATTCTTTTTTTTTTCAAACACCGCAGCAACAACCAGTATAAAATAGAATGAACTCATTTAATGGAAAAATTTCTAGATGCTTTCATGGCAGAATCTCATTGGTCTATTTCTCTTCGCACCTTAGGTTCCTCTAACAAACTTACCTCTTAACTCTCACGTTCGAATTTAAACTTAAATGATGTTCCCCATCCCACGTGTCCCCAAATCTTCGTATTTCCAAACCAATGGAATGTAAAGCAAAATTACCGATTAAAAATCCAACCAATTGAATCGGTTTGGTGTCACTTAAAAAATAAATAATATATAAAACAACACAATTATCATATTAATGAGCCACTGTTAAATTCATTCAGTCAGTATTTTTTTTTCCCATTTTCAATAAATGCTTAATATGGAAAAAAATCTGTCCCATTGAGTACTGTTTAAATCATTCCCTAGTTTGTTTAACACGCAAAGAATATTCTTATTGGGCTCGGCAGCCAATCCGTTAAAATTTGTTAAAATTCATTTAAGTGATGACTGTGATATAACTCGATCAATCGTTTAATTTGTATAATTTATAAAATTTGAGCTTCAAGTAATGTAGATAGAATGGTTAATTATTTTAATATTAAGATAAATTGATATATGTCATTGCATTATGAGTGGATGAAATATCCAATAAAAAACAAAAATGTTTGTATTCGTCATTTTTAGTGGGAATCTATTTAGTGTAATTTATCTATAAAAATGGTTGCCGACTTATCTTGTTTCTCATTTTGTTTAATTTTCATAAATTTGACTCACGATTAATTATGAGTGAAGAATTTGTTGGAAAAAATCTGGTCTTCCATTTACTTTGTAGGATTTAAAAGATTAAAAAACTTTAATACATATAATTTTATGTTCGAAACTAAATACTCGTAGCATTGCTGCTAACAGTACGAATATGATACCAATACATATACTAACTTTAATAAATTACGAATATTTTATAAGTTAGCATTGCTGCTAACTTTAATACATATACTAGGTGACACCCTTAACATTACGAAGTGCGGATCATAACTAGTCGACAGAGTGCAACTTCAAAGGACCAAACAATTGTGATACCAATTTGTACTAAGGCAGTGGCTACGTTGGATCAGCTCCAACGTAGCGCCAACTAACACAGGCCATGTGATGAAATAAACTCAATCTGATGGGTTATGGAGGATAGAAATGACCGAATATAATAAAATTACTTCACTTTATTTTCACTTTAATCTATATCTCATCCACGTTTTGACTTCGAGTGGCCAAATTCCAATTTCTTTCGATCTAGAAACTCGCCGCAGGTCAAAAACTTGTATATAAAAATCGATTGACGATCCATTCTGAACTGCCGGCAGCTTTCAGAATGATAATAATCATAATAATCGGTTTAGTGTAACCCCGTTATTAGGTAGTGACTGTCCGATTGTCTTCTATTTCATTGACTTCGCAACTGTGACTTCTAAGTCGGGATAAGGATTGACAAAAATGTTATAACCTATAGAGTACGGATAATTAATTAATGGGAATAATTAATGGGATAAGGATTTACCATTCTCTTTGTTATTTTCATAATTCAGCTGTTTATTAATAAAGTGAATAAATTTATCTTTTAATAATATGTTTCTTGGCTTTCGGTGTTTTTTGTGTACAATTTTGTGTGCAAATAGCATTACTCATTAGTAATTAGTTTGGAGTGTTCTGATTTCTTCTAAAAAGTAGCTCATTTTAGCTTAGGACCTGTAACTAGTATTTTACGTTTCTGTTAATCTTTAATAAAGATTTTCTCTATTTTTTTTTCCTTTCACTTTCTCTTCCATTTTCCCCGACTCCGAAACACCACCAATCCTTGATTTTCTAGCGTATTAGCTCTCTATTTCGACAAACGCAGAACTGTTGTTTGTCTAACTACTTTCAAGAAATAACGTAGTCTGTGGTTTATTGACTTGCGAACGGGGCAAATTAGTCACTGTCCGATTGTCTGACTTCTCCATTGACTCGGTCAATTCACGACCTTGACCTGCACAGTTCATACAAACGGACTTCTCCATTTTAGGTGCGCAAAACTTTCTTGAGTCATTTTGTTTGGTGATGATGAATTGGATGTCAGTTCATGAGTTTCATGATGAAGAGGACCAAAAACATTATTTTATTATTTAAAGAAGACCAACAATTATTTCGATGGTCATTTTATTATTATTATTTTTTAAATATCCAAATGGTGAAATTTTCCAGAATTAAGGTGCTTGACTTCTTTATACAGAATTACAAAGCAAAAAAAATTAAGAAACTAAATACTCGTCATCCAAGTGAGAAGAGATTGGGTTGTTGATACATTAAATAAAAGAAAAATCAATTAAAAGCACAACAATTCAATAATTTCATTCTCAATCATATCAAAAATAAAATTTACTGTACATTGTTGCTCGGTTCTGTAAAAAAAAAAATTATTAGGGATTTGCAGTTTTTTTTAGTGTAATTTTCGTTAATTACAGTTTGGTCTGAAGGGTTAAGCACATGGATCATAATCATATTATGGCCTAAGGAAGGAGCACAGTTCATTGGCTGCACTCAGTTTACAGAATATTTTGGGATTCAAGACTTTAGGTTGTTCCGAATGCAACTTGCAAGGCTGTTGCTGTGTAACTGTATGCAATGCTGGCAAGTGTGCTATAACAGATTGTTGAGATGGCACCAAAGATTGTAAACTAATTAGTACTGGAAAATCCTATTTGCACAAAAAATTGCACAAAATAAATAGAATGAGAATACTTATGCAAAAAAAAAAAGATTAATAAGGTGAATAAATTTATCTTTTAATAAAATATTTCTAGTCTTTTAGTGTTTTATGTTTCTATTACTTTCTAATAAAGATTTTCTCTGTTTTTGTTTTTTTCCCCCTTTTACCTTCTCTTCCATTTTTCCAACTCCCAAACACTACTAATCCTTGTTTTTGTTTTTTGCCCCCTTTGAACGGGGCTAATGTTGGTCATTTTATTTGGTGATAATGAATTGGTTGTCAAGTCATGAGTTTGATGATGCACAGGACGAAAAACGTTATTTTATTATTTAAAATATGACTAACAATTATGTTGATGGTCATTTTATTATTTAAAATATGCAAATGGAATCTTACCGAACTATAGTGCTTGACTTATTCATACAGTGCTTGACTTCTTTGTACATTTAGATCCTTTTAAAACGTAAAACATAAAATGGGGTTTTGTTGATAATAATAAAAAATAAAATTAAAATAACAAGAATGCAAATTAAAGTTGTAATTCAAATTGGAGAAAGCTCTGGTTGAAGGAATTAACTCAGCTTGATTCGACTACTGATCATTGATTCAAATATAGATTATTATTACTTATGAATAGATTATAAAATTAATCTCTCCTTAACTAGTGATAACCAAGGTACCGTTGGATATTTCCTAATCAATAGATAACCCTAGATACGATCATGATTTAATCAATTGACAAAAAAATCGTAGACCCAAATCCTAATTAACACATATGATGATTCATTTAAATTAGATTGTTTATTCTCATAACACAACTCACTGCTATGTTATTTGTCACAAACATTAAAATCTTTATACGATGAATCCTTTAATTGACAATAGATTAAGTTGATAATTAAATAGTGGCCAATTACCTAATTAACAAACATAATCATGAAAATAATTCAGAGAATAAACAAATACCCAAAAAGCAATAAAACAATTAAAGCACAAGAAAGATCTCACAGTAGTGATGAATCAAAGCTTCATTATCCTTCAACCAGAAAAATAGGTTTAGTTCTTCATAGAGAGAAGAGAAAAATTAAGATCTAGGGTTTCTTTCTTTTTCCTCAATCCAAAATCCCCCGTTTTTCACAATAGATTCCTCCCTTAAATACTCTCTCTCTCTTCTCCTCTAGAATTCTATTTAAAATAAAATACTAATATCTGAAATATTAAATTCGTAATTACAAAAATAACCAAAAATACAAAATACGTTAAACTAAAAACTGCAGGTCCGTAGTTGACAGCACGCGTCCACGCCTTATCAATATAGTTCTTCTGACGCTCATAATTTCTCCAAGAGAACAATCATCCTTAAACATCATCTTATAGCTCAATTTTATCACCAATCAATAGAATTGCACCTACAAAAGTAAAACACAAGTAAATCACTATTATTAAGTGCAAAACATCGATATTAAGGGAAGTAAACAATGCAAAACTAGTACATAAATTGCACTCTAACAGTACAGAATTATAAAGTGAAAGAAATTATGAAATTAAATACTTTTCATGAAGATGACGCTTTTATAGACATTTTTTCTTTTTTCTTTTTTTCTTCAGTGAACATATTAAAAATTTATTTTTTTGTCATCATGACTAGAACAGTAAAATGAAAATAGTCCTCATTTCGACGATTGACAAAAATGTTGTACTCATACCGATTAATGGGCCACTGATTTCGTCTTCTTAAAAAATTATTATTGCAGTGAGGTAATTGGATCGAAGACGGACGATTTCCATATTTGCCTAACCTAAGTGATAAGAATTTTCATATGAGACATAATCTGATTTATTTTGCTTGACTGTATTCCAAGAGACAGTCCATGTGAGAAAGTTGACGAAAGCTTCTTTTTCAGTATTTGGAAGTGCAATCCACAGCGGAACATTGGATAAAACCAATGGAATGTAAAGCAAAATTACCAATTAAACTAAATTGAAAATCCAACTAGTTGAATCAGTTCAGTGTCACTCAAAGAAAAAAAAATTATATATATAACAACACAATTATCATATTAATGAGGCACTGTTAAATTCGAATATTTTTCTTTTTCATTTTTAATGAATGCTTAATATGACAAACAATCTGTTCCATTGAGCACTGTTTAAGTCATTCAATGAAGATGAATACTTCTATACAAAACAATTATTCCCTTGTTTATCTGACACACAAAGAACTTTCTTGCTCAGCTCAGCGGCCAATCCTTTAAAGTTTGTTAAAATTCAGTCAATTGATGAACGAGACATAACTCGATAAATCGTTTAATTTGTGTAATTGATAAAAAATTGAACTTCAAATAATATAGATAGAATGATTAATTTTTTTCAATATTTAGATAATCGATATATGTCATGTTATTATGAGTAAAAGAAAGAAGTGTCTGATAGAAAACACAATGTTTATGTTTGTATCAAAAATTTTAAGTGCGAATCTATTTAGTGTATAGGATATAAATAAAAATAGTTACCAACTTGTCTTGTTTCTCATTTTGTTTAATTTTCATAATTTGACTAAGGATTAATTATGAGTCAAGGGTTTATTGGAAAAATATGATCTTCCATTTACTATTAAAGATTAGCGTGATTTAATTATTTAATGGTCGTTCAATTTTATTGGTTACCAAATTCTCTAGGATCGCATGTAGACTATACTTTTATATATAAAAACAAACACTGTCAACAAGCATTAATGTGATTTGACGCATGAAAGACAATTAGTCCCATTTTTTGTCCTGTTTACTTGAACACCACTAATTCCACTAATTCCAACAATTTATCCAAAAAAATATAGTTAGTTTGCCAGGTTCTAGGGGGGCTACTCTTCTTTTTTTTTTTTCGATCTGTTAATGAATGCTCCTACTCCTATCGGTTCTATATCCAACTCGACCTCGGAAGCTAATTCGCGTGGGCTTTGTTGGAATAATGGTATCGATTGGAATTGTAAGGAAAGAGGTCTTCGTGTCGTGGACAGCTCAACCGAAGAGAGCAGATGAGCCTTTTCCACCCTTTGCAGAAGAAGGAAATAAGCTGCCTAAAATATTTTTTCACAAAAATATTTATGACCGTATCATTACTCATTAACTAATAGACCACTAATTTATTCTTCTTGAAAGAGAATTACTGCAGCGAGGTTGGAGGCTCAAAGAGTTCTCATTTAGCCAAACATAAGAAATAAGAGTTCATAGAAGACGTAATTTGGAAAATCAATTCCATCCAATAGGGAATAGGTCTCAGAGGGTTCGACTTAGTATACGATCATTTTCAAATTTTTAACGTCTTGTAATTACAGATTCCGATATCACAATATAATTTTCAAACAAATCAAAGTGAGTCAACTCAAATTTAGAAATTTGAGGTCTACTATAGACTCTTGACATATTAAATCTAAGATAATTAAGTAAATGCTAGACAAAATCTAACTTGTAAATATACCTTACTGCATGATGAACGTTCTTAAAAATCTTAACTGATTGCTCACCAATTAATTGTAATTTTACAATTTTTATATATCCTTTCTTTTCCCTAAAACTTCTAGTTTCCTAACATATTGTTCTCAATTGGTCTAATTATAATGTAAAATTTTTTAAATATAAATCAAATGAATTTATTTAATAGAAATTTGAAAAAGAGACTTATCTATGCAAGCAAAGTTGCATTCTGTTTGTGGGGACCTTAAAAAAATTAAAAAAAAAACATAATGATACACTGATTACGACAATCCTTAAGTATTTTTTTTCTTTAGTTACAGTTTGGTTTGAATGGTTGAGTTCAAGTTCGAATTTTCTTTATGCAATTTAAATTAAAATTGATCGAACAAATGGGCTGATCAGTACGGTGATGAAGAAGAAGAAGAAAAAGAGGGGGATGTCTGAGAGGATAAAGAGAAAGAAAGTTCTCAAATACAAATCCGGCTTTATCGAAATTAAATTAAAAGCTATTAAGCATTGTAAATTACTTAACAGATTAATGCTGAGCTAATCAAGTTTGTTTCTGAAGAAGATATCTTTAAATCTCTTGTAGTTTAAGATAATTATCATATCACCATATCAAATGGACCGAATTCAATCAAATAAAATCTGGAAATAGAGCAGCTCATAGATGTACGTTGGTCGATTTTTGCTGCTCCTATTATTTTAATAAAATCCGTGGCTCAGTCGAGGTTCATTTGAAAGTACTTGGTCGAATTGCGACTTGCGCCGGAGGCTTCAGTTTAGAAGAGTGCAGAGCAGCTGCCTTGTCCATTAGGCACGCCAACGACTTTCTATTGACCAATAATTTTGAAAGCGATATTATTAATTTACCATCTAATTTTTTTTCTTATCATTTCACCATCAAAATTTTTTGATGAACATCTTTATTGTTCTTCGCATACGAGCCTTCTTTCTTTTGCTTTGGCCTTTACTCTTGACTGTATTTCATGGTCATATTCAATCTAAATCTTCTGTAGGTTTGTGGCTGTTTTATGAGCTACGATTTTTTATAGGGTTGCATGTAGATGATACATTTATATACATTTTTTCTTTTTTCTTTTCTTCTTCGGTGAAGATACTAAAATTTAGTTTTTGTTATCCGATGCAAAAATGATTGTAAAGTCACGGCCTTATTTAGAAAAAAGAAAAAAATTACATTCCATTTTCCAGTTATTAAAGTAATTTTAAAATCGCTAGGATCACAAAGGATAGGCTTTGGTTGACTGAGGTCAGCCTTAACGCATGCCGGTCTTTTTCTCCTCTACATTCTTAGAAATTTTGGTTTCACTATAAATACCCGGTATATAGCAAACTTATAAGTGTTCTTGCATTACCAATCCAACTAAGCACACGCTTACAATATAAATACTCTCATCTCATGGAAAGAGTTCATTCTCTCAGGATGATGAGCAGATTTCTCTTACTCCAGTGTTTGATTCTTATTTCCTTATTTATCGCGGCAGCAACAGTCAACACAAGTTCTACTATCACAGACCGAGATGCTCTGTTAGCCCTGAAAGCTCGCATAACTCATGATCCGACCAATTTCTTGGCCAAGAATTGGAACACAAGTACTCCTGTCTGTAATTGGACAGGCGTCGCTTGTGATGTCCATAGCCATAGAGTCACAGTCTTGAATATTTCAAGCTTAAATCTCACAGGCACCATCCCTTCTCAACTTGGGAATCTTTCTTCTCTGCAATCACTCAATCTCAGTTGTAACCGACTTTCTGGTTCCATTCCCTCCGCCATCTTCACCATATATACACTGAAATATGTTAGTTTCCGTAGAAATCAGCTCTCTGGGCAAATTCCTGCAAATATTTGTAGTAATCTTCCTTTTCTTGAAATTCTTTTTTTGTCCAAAAACATGTTTCATGGAGGAATACCATCCGCTCTATCAAATTGCACATATTTGCAAGCATTAGCTTTGGCATACAATAGTTTCTCGGGGACCATACCTATAGAAATCGGCAATTTGACCAAACTTAAGGGATTATATCTTGGCGTTAACAGACTCCAAGGTGCGTATGATCACGTCGTTTAATTATGAAAATTCTTCCTCGAGAGTTTGGCAATCTTACGGAATTGGAGCAGATGTCGTTGGCAGACAACAATCTCCAAGGCATGATTTTAAACTTTTTGCAATTTTATTTTAGCTATGCTTGCTTCTGTATTCATTCGCTTGTTCTTTGATTATGCGATGATTTATTGTTTTTCTTTCAGATAGAGATAAAGCTCCATGTCTCCTCTCACTCATTTCATTCTTTAATTTATGCAGATAAAAATTAAAAAAATGTTTTGTAATTTTCTTTTGTCGTATTGCCACTTCCATTTTGAAGCTCCCAATTAAGTCGATGAAAATGAATGATGTTTCATTCTTATTCTTGTCAGCCTAATCTATTCTATATCTATATATCTATATATATATATAAAGCTAGGACTTGAGGAGGTGATGTGGCATCACCATATCTCATCTTTGTATATTCTCTATTATCTAATAAATAGAGAAATTTTCTTTTAAATTTGACTTTTCATCTTCTCATAATTAATTTGATTGTTATTACACAATAACAATTATGTAAAGATTTTAATGAGACATATTCTTTGTAATGAACATCCAAGGGGGAATGTTATGAATTTATTAAAATAAATGTAGATGTTCATAACATATATCTCTTAGTCTCCCCACTATCTCCCATTAGCAACCTTTAGCTTCCCTATAACTCCCACTATCTCACAAGAAATTTTGATCCATAATTTTTCATTAATTTCATGGAGTGATTATGTAACTATAAAAGGAGACCTCATCTTTTTGTTTTGTACACACACAATTGGAATGAATAAAATCACTCTGTAATATATTCTCTCATTTTATTCTTTATCTTGCGTTGCTTCTTTATTTGTATTGGTGGCTAATAGCTTTTTTTTTTTTTTATAAGGCTGCTTCATCTTTAAAAAAAATCAATTCATATTTTTTATTAGTTTTATCAATTGTAATGTAAGAAAAAAGGATAATACTAAATTATTTTTTCAAAGTCGCGTGAAGCGCGGTTCTATTTTCTAGTTCTTATATAAATGAAGAGTAAATTGTTATTACGATATTCGTCAGCCAATAAATTCTTCTTTTTTTTTCCCCCCAAATATGAGTGATCAAATTGTTTGCGCATATATAAATGTACTTAATTCGCAGGAGGTATTCCACGGGAATTGGGGAATCTTACAAAATTGGAGATATTACAGCTGTTCCAGAATAACTTGACCGGTAACTTTTTTTACAATATATATACGAGACATCTTCCGCTTTTTATTAGAAATTATAAATTCAAGTTAAATCTTAATTAAAAGATTTCAAGTCTCTCATTATAAATTCTCATATGAGGATGTGTCGTTACCACTATCTAACATTATTTCGTTTTTTATTAGAAATTAGTTTGTGTTAATTCAAAATTCTGTAGCATTTAAAAAAATTAAAAACACGTGGAATAAATTGTTAATCTTTCTTCTTTACTGAATTTGGATTTCTCAAAAATTATCTCAACAAGTATGCTTCACTAATGCTATGCACGTGTGACAACTTCATAAAATATTTTACGTGGAATCACTAATTATCTTTAAATAATTGGAGATGCCATTAATGATACATAATTTCTTAACAAGCACCTTATCAAAAGAAATCAACAATTTTATTAATCTTAAAAAGTTACATCTTTACTGCAATTATGAAATAAATTTTTAGTCATCAATCGCATAATATTTTATCTTAAAGGATGATGTTCCGTATAGGAATTTATAATACCTTGAAGGTTAGTAGCTTTGACAATAAGAAATTGTTCATTTGCTAAAAAGTTAACTTAGTATTTAAGTTTTTCAATTGAAAATTTTGAAAAAAGTCTTGAGAACTAGCCCTCCTTAGTATTTCAGCGGATAAATATGAAAAATAGACTTTGAAGAAATTATTGTTGTGTGTGCTTATTCTACCTGGGCTTTGGGCTTGATTACAGGGTCGAGCACTTACACCTGTTATAATAATAGGCTTTGACTTTCACCACACGTTTGATAATTTCTTAACCTTCCCAATTAGGTTATAGCAATTTATATATAAAAAACGAAAGCATACTAATTACTAAAGCTAGCAATTTTTTGACCGGTATCATTCCTTCATCTATTTCACGTCTTTCATTATAAATTCTCATAGGATGATATCTCATTTTTTATTAGAAATTAATCTGTGTTTATGCAAAAAAATTTAGCATCTAAAAAAAGTATAAAAACATGTGGAATAAATCAAAAATCTTTCTTCATTACTGAATTTAGATTTCTCAAAAACTATCATGACAGCTATGTTAGTGTCTTACTAATGATATGCATGTGTGACAACTTCATAAAATAGTTTACATGGAAAATATGAAAAATAGACTTGAAAAAAATTATTTTACTGAAATAATAGTTAAAAAGGGAGGAGAAGTACAGTACTCATGACTTAGGCTTGCTGTGTACTTATTTTACTTGGGCTTCGGGCTTGATTACACACGGTTGAACACTTACATCCCCCGACATAGGCTTTTAGGGATGAGTGGCGTCAAATGTGTATATGCTTTTATGTATTATTATTTTTTGAAACAAATTTGATTATAATTCTTATAAAATACAAATGAAATAGCACGTGAAATCGGAAAATATTTTACTGCAATAAGAATTCATATATTCATTGTAGTAGCACATAGAAAATAGACTATAAATTTAGTTCCAAAATACATTCTTATCTTCATATAAATTTTACATTATTAATTTAAATTAATATTAAAATATGTTGTTTCTTTCACTATGTTATTTTATTTACACAATGATGTGACTATTGGAATTAATAATACTTATAATTATTTTGTAAAATTTAATACTTTGTTAACATTTTATCTACATATAATAATTAAACTGAAACTTGTATGTAAAAAAATTCTAGTTACGCATATTCATTTCATGACATAAAAGTGTATATTTATGCTAATTTACCATTATCAACAAAATGCTTTGAGACAAATAATCTAATTTATATTTTTATATTTAAAATACTTCCATTTATTATATTTTGAAAAAAATTTATTTGCAATTATTTTAAACCGTTGGATTCAAATTTTCATAGTTATTAAAGTCAAAGGGTATAAATGTATAATAGTCAAAAACAGATTTCTGTGTTCATTTTTCAATGTATAAATTTTCTTAGTTAGTAGGAAAATTAGAAATTGTTGATTCACTCATAAATAAATTTAATGTTTAGCATTTCAATTTTGGAAAACTTGAACTAAATGTTGATAACTTCGAATCGGTCGATCCGAGTTTCGCTTCCTTGACCCACGGACCCATTGAAAGTTCTATTCAAATTGAGTTTCCTGGTGCTTATAAAAAGCATTTCTTTTCCTTGTCGCAGTAATTTATTCACAAATGAGTTGATTAGCATCGAAGTTACCTGAGAGTCTGAGACCATGCTAGTAGGAGAAATTTGAAAATAAATTATTTTACTGAATTAATTTATTTTATCTTGTTGTAACTGAAATTCTACTTTTTTTTTTGGGCTATCACTGGGGCTTCATTTACATTAATAGTAGCAGCCACCGACTTAGACGTTTTTTACTTCTCACCACACAATTTGATCTTTTAATTCGTTTTAACCACATAATCTATCTATTTCTCACCTATTGCTTACTTAAATCGCATACATATTTTACCTACTAATTTTATAAATATTAGTCAAATATATTTTATTACGTTTCTCTCGTAACTGCTCCAAATGTGTACTATTAATACTTAACCCTCCCTTTTAATTTACCGTGCAATTTATCTATCACTTAAGTCACATATATATTTTACCTATATTTTACCCCAAAAAATATAAAAATAAAAGAAAAAGAATATGTGTAGCAATTTGCATATAACTAACAAAGCATTGACGGCGTGTAGCCTTTCAATACTTCACGAGTGGCTTTTCTTGTGTGTTAGTACTTGTAATAATTGTGTAGCGTATAAATGACATTTTATTATTAAAGTGCATCAATTTTTAGATATTACTTATTATTTGAAAAATAATCTGAATATAATTCTTTTAAAATGCAGGGGAGATACCACTTGAAATCAGTAATCTCCAAAATCTGGAGGAGTTGGTCCTTGGTTATAACAAATTAGTTGGTATTGTCCCAGCTGCAATCTTTAATGTGTCAACACTCAAATTTCTTGATCTTGGAAATAATTCTCTCTTGGGATGTCTTTCATCCATCGCAAACGTCCGACTACCAAATCTTGAAGTGCTTCATTTGTGGGGTAATAATTTTAGTGGCACAATTCCTCATTTCATCTTTAATGCTTCTAAGCTCTCTCGGCTATTTCTGGACGAGAACTCATTCTCCGGTTTTATTCCCAACACATTTGGCAACTTAAGAAACCTTGAGCGGCTTCATTTAGACGATAATTATTTGACATCTTCAACTCCAGAATTGAGCTTTCTATCCTCGTTGTCAAATTGCAAGTCCTTAACACATATTATCTTATCAAATAATCCACTAGATGGCATTCTTCCTAAGACGTCTATCAGTAATCTTTCTCGTTCTTTGGAAAAATTTTACATGTACAATTGTAACATTAGTGGCAGCATCCCTGAAGAGATCAGCAACTTGATCAACTTGACAACCATTATTTTAGGAGGCAATAAATTGAATGGATCAATTCTGATTACTCTCGGCAAATTACGCAAGCTTCAACGGTTGAGTCTTGAAGATAACAAATTAGAAGGATCAATCCCAGATGATATTTGTCGTTTGGCTGAACTGTATAGATTGGATTTGGGCGGCAATAAGCTTTATGGATCAATCCCTGCATGCTTCGGTAATCTGGCTTCTCTGAGGATACTGTCGTTGGGTTCCAATAAGTTAACTTCTATTCCCTTAACTTTTTGGAACCTTAAGGATATCTTGCAACTCAACTTTTCATCAAGTTTTTTGACTGGTCCACTCCCATTAGAGATTGGAAATTTGAAGGTTTTGATTGGAATTGATTTTTCGATGAATAATTTTTCAGGCGTTATCCCAACAGAAATTGGAGGCCTAAAAAATCTAGAATATCTCTTCTTAGGATATAATAGATTGCGAGGATCGATTCCTGATTCATTTGGTGATTTGATAAGTTTGAATTTCTTGAATTTGTCCAATAATAATCTCTCTGGGGCTATTCCTACATCTTTAAAGAAACTCTCATATCTTGAAGATCTAAATCTTTCTTTCAACAAGCTAGAAGGAGAAATTCCTAGGGGAGGATCTTTTGGAAACTTCTCAACTGAATCATTTGAGGGAAATGAATTATTATGTGGTTCACCCAATTTACAAGTCCCGCCATGCAAAATTAGCATCCACCATACATCATGGAAAAATTCTCTTCTCCTAGGGATTGTCTTGCCATTGAGTACTATATTATTGATAGTAGTCATTTGGTTGATCCTAAGATATCGACAGAGAGGAAAACAACCATCGAATGATGCTAATATGCCACTAGTAGCAACGTGGAGAACATTTTCATACTTAGAACTTTGTCGAGCAACAGACGGATTCAGTGAAAACAATCTAATCGGCAGAGGAGGTTTTGGCTCTGTTTATAAGGCAAGACTTGGGGATGGGATGGAGGTTGCAGTGATTTTAGCATCGCAAAATTGTTAACTGGAGAAGATCAATCTATGACTCAAACACAAACACTTGGCACAATCGGCTATATGGCACCAGGTTTGTTCAATATAATTTTTTTTCTATTTCTTGTAAACTTCCTAATAAGTTATTTATGTTTCATGATCTTCATTAGATAAGGAAATTATTATTAATGATATATCTTACTATGTAACTGTTACAATTCATAGAGTATGGAAGAGAAGGACGAGTATCCACAAATGGAGATGTTTATAGCTTTGGGATTATGTTAATGGAAACTTTTACCAGGAAGAAACCCACAGATGAAATTTTTAACGAAGAAATGACATTAAAGCAATGGGTTAATGATTGGCTACCCATTTCCACTATGGAAGTTGTTGATGCTAATTTGCTTAGTTAGGAGGACGTACATTTTGTTGCAAAGGAGCAATGTGTGTCATTTGTCTTCAATTTGGCTATGGCGTGGAATCTCTGAAAGCGGAGAATCAATGCAAAAGAAATTGTAACAAAGCTCTTAAAAATTAGAGGCTCGTTACTTAGAAATGTTGGAGGCAAATGTATAAGACAATCAAATTTAAATTGATTCTGCCACTCCATTGCTTGCTATCCTTTTCAGAGACTTGAACGGTTATCCTTCATACTAGTTTTGTTGATATGTTTTGTTATTGCTCTTGCTCATGTTTGTTTCTCTATTTCTTTAATTTGCATGCATGTATTTTTCGTTCTCTTTTATGTTTTTGTTGGTTTGTATGTAGTTTGTTTTTAGGGGTAAGGTTGATTATGTCCTCCCCTAATTACACGCATCCTTTTTATGTTTATTCAATAAAGCTTCTCTAATACTATCGAGGTTCATCAAAAGAAAATTTTTAATTAATTTTCTTTTCTTTGACAGGTAATGAAATTCTAATCTTCATAGTGAATAACTTCAATAATAGAGTGTAAGAGTATTAGTAGTTATGGTTGTTTTTTTAACCTGGAGTCAAGAGCAATTTAACAGCAACAAACAAGTCTCTTGTATTGTAGGCAAAATTCTTTTCATTAATCTTGTTTGTCTACATGTTCTCCTATTTTCTCCATTAATCTTCGCTCAAGGTTTCATGCTTCCTCTTTGATAAAGGAAAATATTACTTGCGAATATTTCAATTTGACATAAGAGACTGTTTTGCCAACCATTTGATAAAATGGATATGAGTGGAGCTTTCAATCATTACCTCCACCAAAATCCTTACAACGCCACTTTTAAATTTTAGTTTTTAAAATACATTCAGTTTAATTTATAAAAAATAAATCCATTTGTTAAAATTAATCTTTTTCTCATAAATTTCAACCTAAAAAATATATTTCTTTTAAATTTTTAATTATAAAATACATACAAGTTCTAAATTATTATATTATTTTCTTTTATTATATAGTTTATATCTCCCTAACTCTAAACTCCTATAATTTGTTTTAAAAATATTTTTAATTTAAAATATAAATATAAAATATAGAATGGAGTGGGTATAAAAAAACTTGTTAAAAGAATAATTCATTTAAGTATTTAACTGAATTTAAATTAAAATAAGAAATAAATAAATTTATTTTTTATTAGTTAAGTAATTTTCAATTGAAAAAGAGCTGTATGCGTAATATTATTGAAATATGATTAAAATTCTTATAAATTAAATATTTTCGTATAAATACTAGTGATAATTACAGAGAAAGGACGAGGAACCAAAGAAAACTTGAATATAAATACTCCAATGTAATTTTACACATGCAAATTATGAACCAGTGATCTTTAGAGCATCATAAAATTATTTTGACAAAATTATTTATTTTGAAAAATTGCCAACAATGTTTAAAGTGGGATTGAAAAGATTATACTACTTATATAAGACATGATATCATTTAAGACGGCTTACAAATTATAAGAAATATATTGATCTTACAAATATTTAATTTGTCAATTAGACGGGCCCAGCTACCTTCCACCCGCTGGAAGGTATAGCTTATTTTGTCCTCTAATGTTGTGGGCGTTGGATATTTGAGAAGTTGATCTAACGGCTTGTTCGGCAGCATGAAATTGAATTTCAATTGGCAACCGTTTCATGAACTTTGCAAGAGACAATTATCTACAAAAATATTAAAAAAATAAAACCAATTTTTCCCTTTCATCAGCCGCCGCCGCCACCCACGACCCCTTAATATCATCATCACCATCCCAATCCTTAGTCGCCATCCACAAGCTCTAACAACCACCATGACCGCCATCACAACCACCACTCCTCACAACCCCTAGCCACCACTACAAACATTCACAAACTCTAGCCATCATTGTCAGTTCACCAGACTTATCCTCCATTGTCGCGGCCTACCAATCATCCACAACACCTAACCGTCGTCCGTCGTCACCAACAAACTTTCACCGCCGCTTCCTACAAGGAAGCCTCACCACCCACCGCCGCACACACACAAAACCACACCAACCGCCATACTATTGCGACAGAGGCCACAATGTAGAAAAATTCCAGCAGGGGAAGGATGTTTTCCTTCTCCAGCTGACTATTCCTTTTTATCCTTTTTTTGTTTTTTAATTATTATATTACTTTTAGTTATTTTTAGTTTTTCTTTTATTTTGTCTATATTTTGGTTGTTAGAATGTTTTTGTTGTTGTTGCCGGCGGCAGTGCAGTTGCAGCTCGTGATGATGATGGTGATGTTGGTGTCATTTTAATCGAGATTTTGTTTTTTTTTTTACCGGCTACGCCAGTCATCTTCATTCATTATATGTCCATTTCTAACATGTTAGATTTTACTACTTTTTAATCCAAGGGTTAGACCACAACGAGACAAAAGATGGGGTACCTTCCAACGGGTGGAAGGAAGTTTTGGCCCAATTTAGACAGAGTCTGTGCAATAAAAATTTCAAATTACAAAATAAACCCTTTACTTTCTTTTAATCATAAGTGTGATCTTAATTATTAAAGTCTTTCAATGTCCATTACTTATTCATTTTTTAATTACCTAAATGACATTGAAAACTCTACTCAATAATAATTCGTTCAAATGTTTTATTTTAAAGTAATCGGAAACTGCAAATGAAACAAATGCTTGAAATCACAAACGGCCTAAAATTAGATTTTCATTTTTCAATGTTGCAGTGACTTTGATCTTGATATTGAAAATTTATTTGTAACTTATATAAAGGCCTCAATTTTATCATAATTGGTTAGTAAGGCTATGTAGGGAGCATGGATAAATTTTGGGATTGGATTGGATAACTTATAATCTTTTCGTTCCCACTTTAAACATTATTGGTAACTTAAATCATTTTTTAAATTAAACATAAAAATATTTAAATTAAATATTAACATTAATTTCATAATTTTTTTACCTAGAATTTTATATTATATTAAATACTAAAATTCTATTCGATAATGTATTATAATTTATTTAATAAATGTTTAGGTTTTTAGTATGTTATATTATTATTTAAATTAATTATTATTTACATATAAACATAAATTAATATTTACTAATTTAAATTTATTATAATTTATTAAATAATAAAATCTAAATGATTATATTTAAAATATAATTTGTATTTTAATGTATTATAGCCTAAATCTTACCCCTATGAGTTTATTTTTTCCACCTTTTATTCTATTAACCACATTTATAAGGCAGTGCGATGCAACCAAAAATTATAACCAAATATAAGTTCGCATGAAAATAATATTTTAGTACAATACAATACAATGTAATATAAGCTGACAAATAGATATTTAATGGAAGCAAAAATTGCATATGATTTGTCGGCCTCTCAAAAGACAGCAAAGAAACCAATATGATACATTGATTTTGTCCTCTTTAGCAATGCCTTTACTAAATAAGAATAAAAATGAATTAGAATCAGAATAGATTAATCGAAATTTAATTAAGTTGTATGAATTAGAATCGAAATAAACTTCATTCTAATTGATGTGTTTATTTTCTCTTGAAATTAGAATGGACTATTACAAGTTACTAAAAAATCATTTTGTAATTGTTGTCTCTAGTATTATTTGTATCTGTTATAATGTTAACAATAATAAGAATAAAACTAATACTAAAAACGAAAATAATAATAATAATAGAGACAATAATAATAAAATTAGTAAATTATTATTATTATTATTATTATTACTACTACTACTACCACCACTACTACTAGTACTGAAGACCGCCCGGTAAAGATTGGATAGTGAAAATGAAGACGACGAAGATCCCGACAACCACCTGCTACTCCAAAGATGATGTGCCCAAATGGAGACAACTAGTGATGACTAGCCAACTAGATCCCAATCTCGATATTGTGATCTCGCATGACCATTGATAAAGCGATGTGTGATGCCGGTGTTGTGATTTCTTTTTTATTTATATTTTTTAATTTATCGGGGGTATTTTCAAAATTTAGTAATTTTAATATGGGTAAATTGGATAGTCTAGTGAACAGGAGACTAATTCCCAACCATCCTAGGAATTAGTCTCTCATTTTTATTTTTTTTAATTTAATGTGGATTCCACTATTTCGATTTCAATTCTTACATTTATTTATAAAGTAAATAATGTTAATGATTTCGATTTCCAATTCAAAAAATAAACACATCATAATATTTTTTTAGGTGCTTCCATGGCATAATCTCATTGGTCCATTTTTCTTCATGCCTTATATTCAACTTCAAGATTCAAGATTCAAGATTCAATTTGAAGCAAACACAACTACAAAACAAATATAATAAGCGTTAATAAGCCTGTGGCCAAGCAAATGTAACTCGTAGTGACCGAATCATATCTTATTATCTTACGCCAGAAGTTAAACAATGTTCCCATTCCACGTGTCACTCTCTGACCAATCCCCAAACTTTCTTCATATTTCCAAAGAAACCCTTACTAAGTCAAGATTATTACCTTCGCTCTACTCATATAAATACTGTCCTCGATTCAACTGATGATGACATATCCTTACAGTCTTTATTTAAAAGGGGAAATTATAAAAAAATTCTCCTTGTCCTCTAAGAATCTAGGGTTTCTCTAGAATCGCTAAACCTAGATCCCAACCCTTCAAAATCTCAATTTAACCTCTCTAGGATTTCGATTGTCGAGGATTCGCTTCAAATTTAGTATTTTTTGTGGAATTTGCTTGTCTCGTATCCTTCAATTGTTGTTCGGTTCTGAAAATAATTTGGAATTTTAGGCATTTTCAGATTATTTGGTTTTGCTTGAGTGCAATTTCCTCTAGTTACGGTTTCAGTGTGAAGGGTTAAGTGCGATTTCGAATATTTTTATAAAATTTAAATTAAAATTCATAAAACGATTGGGCGTTTAATAATTAATTGATGGCTAGCGATACTACAACGGCGGCCGCAGCTGCGGAAGAAGCAGAGGCGGTGGAGGAGTATGATAGCGATCCAGATGATGTGAATCGCTCTCTTACGATGCGCAGAAGGGAAGCCAGCGATGAGGAGGTTGAGGAGGATAAAGATTCAGAGCTTCCAATAGTTCAAAGTGTCCACATTCCTGCAGGAGAAGCCGAGGCTGTGGATGAGTATGAGAGCGATCCAGATGAAGTGAAACACTCTCTCGTGATGCGGAGAAGGGAAACAAGCGATGATGAGGAGGAGGAGACATAATTTGAGCGTCGAATGAATTGAAGGGTCCAGATTCACTCTTACATTGAATCTGATGGCCAAGGTGGTGCTCCAGCTGAGTATGATGATGATGATGAAGAAGAAGAAGAAGAGGAACATGACAGAGAATTAGAGGAAGAAGAAGAAGATGAAGAAGGGGATGTTTATGAGGCTGTAGAGGAAGAAGAAGTTCATGAAGAAGAGGAGAGGAATGATGGGGCGGTTAAAGTCAAAGAAATAGAGGGTAATGATGCATGAGGAGTACGGAGGGTGCAGTGGAAGTGAGTAAAGGGAATAATGATAATGGCAAAGGTGCTAAAAGAATGATGCAGCAGAGGAGGGAATGGAGGAAGAGAAGAAGGAGAGTAATGAGCCTTTTGCACAGCAACTGGGGCTTTTTATATCGGACAATGTTGCAGGTCGACACAGGTATTATTTGATTTGAGTGACAATTTATAAATAGCTAATAGCTGTACTTTCATTAGGGCTTGTCAATTAATCCAGTCTCGTTTTTTGGTGCTGTATAATGATTGTTTGCTGGAATCTGTGTAGAAGGCTTTTGGCCTAGTAGGTTGAAAGGAGAGAAAGTTCTCAAATAAACATCTGTGCTTTGTGGAATATAATTCATAGGTACAAAGCGTACTAAATTACTTGACTGATAGATGCCGAGCTAATCATGAGCTATGATAGCATTATCCGTGCTTTGTGTGTTTTTAATAGGGCTTGTCTATTTCAAAGTGTGTAGTGTAGAATTTTTGCGTTTAGTTTGAGTGATGAAGTGTTAGATAGGTTTCTGTTTGGCATAGTTAAGTGGTTAATACGAGCTATTGAAGCAAATATGGAGTAGGATATCTAGTTTTGGGTTTGGTCTTAGTTTGAAGATGGCTACTGATTATGCAGCTAGGTATGTATTAGTGTTTGTGGATTGCTAAATGCTTTCTGTCAAATGTGACTAGATTATTACTTGAAGTGCATGGATCTTACACTTAATTAATTATATATCCATTTGTAATGTTCAAAATGATCATGTACTATTGCTTAAAATTATGTTTTCAAGATATCATTTTGAATCCATGGTTGTAATGTGTCTCTAAATTCAGTAATACAAGTTCTGTCAATTGCTGTCGGATGCAGTGACTTGAATAGTTTAATATTCATTTGCAGAAAAAATTTGAGAAAGAAAACTAAAAATTTCTGTGCGTTCTGCTGGAAATTTAATTAGCTTCATTTGAGCATTAATTGCTGGCATTATCTCTTAGATTTCTCTTGCATTGAATGAATGGATGAGTGCTAATCCATGCAAAGACTTCCATGCATACACAATGAATGCTTCATCAAAGGTATGGTAAAATGTCAACACGCTTGGCCCAAATTATCAAGCTGGTGTGGTGGCTGCTAGATTTGTTCATCTGGATTTTGGACCATTTTCATTGACATTGAGAAAAGCTGCAGGATCTGTAAATCGGAAACTCATTGAAGTGCCAAAAGAGAGATGGAAGTGAATAACTAGAGAGTTAGTGAAAAGAGGGTGCACTGATTGTGTGGGAAGCTTTGGGTATACTTGGGGTTTGGATGTGAGATAAAATAATTTGAGAGAGAGGTTGTAACAATTTTTCGGCAATAGAGTTTTTCAGGTAACTCTTGTGTTGTGTGATTGGAGTATTCTCTATTGTATTTTTTTATTTGTTATTTATTTGACGTATTGCTAGCGGAGATCTTGGGTGGGAACCAAAAATTCCCAACAATTGTCAATTGTTTTAAACTCTATTTCGAACAGAGCATGAAGGGATTTACTTATCTGATTATGTCTTTTATGCTTTTACTTCACTTGATTTCATCTTGTCTGTGACCTTTATTAAAGTTGTATATGTTGGAGTATTAGGTTCATCACAGGGATCATATTATTGCTAAGGAAGGGGCACAGTTTATCAGCTGCACTCAAGTGTAGCAGAGTATTTGGACTCAAGACTGTTAGAAGGTTGTTACAATGCAAGGCTGTTGCTGTGTAACTGTATGTTTTTAGATTGTTAACAGATTGCTGAGCTGGCACCGGATGTATTTAGCTAATATTAGTTATTGGTCTAGAGTGTTCTGATTTATTCTATAAATAGCTCATTTGAGCTTAGAACCTTTATAGTGTATCATACGTTTCCGTTACTTCTAATAATGATTTTCTCTATTCCTTTTTCTTTCACTTTCTCTTCCATTTTCAGGATCCCCAAACACCATCAATCCATGATTTTCTAGAGTATTAGTTGTCTATTTCTACAAACATAGAATTGTTGTTTTAAGAAACAAAGTACTCTGTCCTGTCACCCGCGGTCTCCTTGTTTATCGACTTGTGAATGGGGCTAAATAAACGGCAAATAAGATATTGGGTCAATGGGTCTAACGTGACAAGATATTGAATTATTGCCCTTTTCTTTTCTCCACAAATCTTTGGTTAATTTTTAGGTTGCCTCACTTTTTTCCCCTTTAGCACAAAAATTCATTTTTGATACTTTATGCAAAAATTATGATGAAAATGAGTCACTTTAGAACATCAATAAATTTTTATTTTTACATCCAAGATAACGACAATTACACTTAGATCACTCTCATTTAGTTGAATTATATAGGTAATAAAGTTGGCTTAACAAAATATGATTCTTAACTGTTGTAATTAAGGGCTAATATTCTTTTGTTTTAGTTGTAGGGCTTATAATGCCGTGGCTCAGTTCTTGGTGGGTTCGAATTATTAGACGATCATTCTCAATCCTTTATGATTCGTAATTAAAAATTCCTATATCATAATTAGAACTTACAAACAAGTCAAAGTGGGTTAAATCATATGTATAAATTCGAGGTCTTTTACAAACTTTTAAAAAAGATTTTCTCTGTTTTTTTTTTCTTTCACCTTCTCTTCCATTTTCTCAATCCCCAAACACCACCAATCCCTGATTTTTTGAGTATTAGCTGTCTATTTCTACAAACAAGTTCTTGAATTGAATGGCTCCTCTTTTATCCATAGATCTTTGATTAATATTTTTGTTCCCTCAACCTTTTTCGGCCCTTTGCTCTAAAATTCTTTTTTGATACATTACGCAAAATGATGATGAAAATAAGTTACTTTAGAACATCAATAAAATTTTATTACATCTAAGATAAGACAATTATACTTAGATTACTCTTATTTAGTTGAATTATATGTAAGAAAATTAGTTCAATAAAATCTAATCCGTAAATATTCCTTATCACATAATTAACGTACTTAAAAATTCTTAAATGATCGGTCGCTTGTTTTACAATTCTTTTATATATCTTTGAAACTTTCAGCTTCCCAACACATCATATTGTTCTCAATTCGTCTAAATTATTCTTGTTTTTTCAAACACTGCAGCAACAACCAGTATAAAATAGAATAAACTCATTTAATGGAAAATTTCCTAGATGCTTTCATGGCAGAATCTCATTGGTCTGTTTCTCTTCGCACCTTAGGTTCCTCTAACAAACCTACCTCTTAACTCTCATGTCCGAATTTAAACTTAAAAGATGTTCCCCGTCCCACGTGTCCCCAAATCTTTGTATTTCCAAACAAATCCCTGCCAACTAAGTCAAGTGATAGGATGGCTTTTATTACAAACTGTATGAACGTTATGGCCATGAAACATTGGATAAAACTAATGGAATGTAAAGCAAAATTACCGATTAAACTAAATTGAAAATCCAACCAATTGAATCGGTTCAGTGTCACTCAAACTATGTGTGTGTGTGTAAAACAACACAATTATCATATTAATGAGGCACTGTTAAATTCATTCAGTGAATATTTTTCTTTTTCATTTCAATGAATGTTTAATATGACAAACAATCTGTCCCATTGAACACTGTTTAAGTCATTCAATGAAAATGAATACTTCTATAACAAAACAATAATTCCCTTATTTATTTGACACGCAAAGAACTTTCTTGCTCAGCTCGGCGGCCAATCCTTTAAAATTTGTTAAAATTCAGTTAATTGATGAACGAGACATAACCCAATAAATCGTTTAATTTGTATAATTCATAAAAATTTGAACTTCAAATAAAATAGATAGAATGATTAATTTTTTTCATATTTAGATAATTGATATATGTCATGTTACTATGAGTAAAAGAATGAAGTGTATGATAGAAAACATAATATTTATGTTTGTATTAAAAATTTTAAGTACAAATCTATTTAGTGTAGGTTAGACATAAAAATAGTTACCAACTTGTCTTGTTTCTCATTTTGTTTAATTTTCCTAATTTGAATAACTATTAATTATGAGTCAAGGGTTTATTGCGAAAATATGGTCTTCCATTTACTATAAAAAGATTAGCGTGATTTAATTATTTTTCTTTTTGCTTGGTGTCTGTAAAATTATGAATACTTTGGTAAATAAGATAATTATAAATACCATTTTGAAAATCCATGGCCATGGTTGTGATGTATCTTTATCAATTACGGAGACAAAAATTAATCAAAATTATCGATTGTTTTAAATTCTGTTTTTAACAGAGCATGAAGATTTCACTAATAGTAAGGCTGTTGTTGTGTAATTGTATGCCATGCGCAAGTCTAATAACAAAATGGCACCGGATATTTTAAGCTAATATTAGTAATTAGTTTGTAGTGCTCCGATTTAAGGTGTATCGTACGTGTCTTGTTACTTCTAATACATATTTTCTCTATTCCTTTTTCTTTTACTTTCTCTTCCATTTTCATGATCCCCAAACACTAGGGGTGGCAATATGGGTCAGGATTCGTTTATTCGATTCGATTCGATGCGAATTAAATGGGTTTGGGTTTGAAAAAATTGATTCGTTTAATAAATGGGTGAATTCGATTCGATTCGTTAATTAAACGAACCAAATGCGGGTTTGAAAATTTTGATTCGTTTATTCATTTAGAATTCGTTTAATAAATGAGTTACAAACGAATCGAATACGGGTCGATTTGTTTAAAATTCATTTATTACTCATTTAATTAAATTACTTTTTTATCTTTAAATTTATTTGAAAGCTTTTTAAAATTTGAAGGTTAATATTATAATTTTAAGCAAATAACTACTATATGACAATAAAAAAAAAATAACAAACACATTACACACTCACACATTCGCATTTGACTTTTGACATTTCACACTCACACACGATTGCACAAGGCCACAAACACAAAAACCCTAACGCGTAGGGAAAGAGAAGCCGTCACCGCAGCCATCAAAGCCGTTGGCCGCTGCTGCAACTCCTAGCCGCCGCCGCCAATCCGGCCACACGGCACACCCCAACCCTCACCGACACAGCCACTGGTGGCACGAACTCACACCACGACAGCCGCACCACCACCACAACAGCCGCACACAAGATAGGCTTTCATCCCCAACACCACTTCCCGCCACGCTAACTACCCACCATCACGGTACACCACTCAAATTTTGCCTTTAATTGATGTTTTACTGCTGTTTTGTTGCTGTTTTGCTGCTATTTTGTTGTTGTTTTACTGCTATTTTATTGTCGTTTTACTACTATTTCGCTACTGTTTTACTGCTATTGTTTGGCTGCTGTTTCGCTACCTTTTTTTACTATTTTCCATGATTTTGTTGCTGTTTTACTGCTATTTTGTTGCTGTTTTGTTGCTATTTTATTGATGTTTTACTGTTATTTTACTGTCATTTTACTACTGTTTCGCTGCTGTTTTACTGTTGTTGTTTGGCTGCTGTTTCGCTGCTATTTTTTTTGTTATTTTTCCACGATTTTGTTGCTATTTTACTGCTGTTTTATTGTTGTTTTACTGTTATTTTGTTGCTATTTTGCTGCTATTTTGCTGCTGTTTTACTGCTATTTTACTGTCGTTTTGCTGCTGTTTTACTGCTGTTGTTTGACTGTTGTTTCGCTGCCATTTTTTTGCTATTTTTCCACTATTTTGTTGCTATTTTACTACTATTTTACTGCTGTTTTACTGATATTTTGTTGTTGTTTTACTACTTTTTTGCTGCTGTTTTGTTGCTGTTTTACTACTGTTTTCTTATTGTTTGACTGTTGTTTCACTGCCGTTGCTGTTTTGCTGGCATTGCTGCTGTGTTTGCTGCTATTTTACTACTAATTGTTTGTTGTTTTGCTATTAATCAGGGCCCTTAAAATAATTTTGAATTATTTTATTTTTAAGAGGATGGACACAAGCCAAAGTAATTCAGCCTATACAATTAACGATTCTAGTGTTGGAGATGATGATGTAAATGACATAATCGAACTGGAAGAAGAGATTGAAAAAGGTTTAAGGCCAGTGGAACAAAAGGCACCACAGCAAAAGAAACTAACTTCACAAGTTTGGTCGTTGTTCCGTAAGGTTCCGGGGGATAAGTATTCGGACAACAAGCCGAGAGCGGTGTGTAAAAAATGCCGCATTGAGTACGTGGTTGTGCGCAATTCGGGTACAGGTAATCTAAGAAGACATTATGAAACTTGTGCAAAATTTAAAAAGTGTGATCCTGTACAAATGATGTTAGATCATAGTGATGGACTGTCAACTCGTGTTCCCAAGTTTGAAGCTCATGTGTTTCGTGAATTATTGTCTTGTGCCATTGTTATGCATGATTTGCCATTTCAATTTGTTGAATATGAGGGAATTAGAAGAATTTGGAATTATTTGTGTGATGAAGTGCCCAACATCTGTAGGAACACTGCGAAAGCCGATGTGTTAAAAATGCATAATATGGAAAAGACAAAAATTAGAAGCATGTTAGAAGAAGCTCCTAGTAGAATATGTCTTACTACTGATTTATGGACTTCTATAACTACAGATGATTATTTGTGTCTCACTGCACATTTCATTGAAAAGGGATGGAATTTACAGAAAAAAGTGCTGAATTTTTGTGAAATGCCAACTCCACACATTGGGGTTGCTTTGGCTGAAAAAATATTGTCATTGTTGTGTGAATGAGGTATTGAGAAGAGGATTTTTTCATTGACTGTAGACAATGCTTCAAGTAATGATGTTTGTGTTATAATGTTAAAAAGTCAATTGAGATTAAGGAATGCTTTGGTGTGTGATGAGGATTTCTTTCAAATTTGATGTTGTGCTCATATTATTAATTTAATTGTTCAACAAGGATTGAAAGAAATTGAGAAAGAAATAGAAAAAGCTTGTGAGATTGTGAAATATTTCAAAGGGTCACAAGTGAGAAAAAGAAAATTTTTAGAGTGTGTTAAGCAAGTATCTCTAGACGACAAGAAAGGATTAAGACAAGATGTTCCTACAAGATGGAATTCAACTTTTCTCATGCTTGATAGTGTTCTGTATTACAAAAATGCTTTCCGTCATTTACAATTGAGTGATTCTAATTACAAGAATTGTCCTTCTGAAGAAGAATGGGGGAAAATAGAAAAGATTGGCAAATTCTTGTCTATGTTTTATGAGATCACATGCATTTTTTCTGGTTCAAAATACCCCACTTCAAATTTGTATTTTCCGAAGGTGTTTGCGGCTAAGGTTGCTTTGGATCAATTATTGTGTAGTGAGGATGTGTACATGAAAACTATGACACAAAAAATGATCGAAAAACTTGAGAAGTATTGGTCTGATTTTTGTACCATTTGGGCCATAGCGGTCATCTTGGATCCTAGATACAAGATGGCATTTATTGAGTGTGCTTATAGCAAGGCTTATGGTCAAAATTCGGAGGAGTTGAAACATGTTCGAGATAAGTTGTTTTCAATTTTTGGTGAGTATAATTTGATCACACCATCTTCCTCCACTACATACGTACTCACTCAAATGAGTGATGTTGGTTCAAGTGCGGGACGTAATGACAATAGTCAAAGTACACTTAACCAAAGAACCATGGATATGTTCAAGGTATATTTACAATTTTCTTATTTGTTCATTGTATGACTTATTATTTCCATGCTTGTTTTGAATTTTGACTATTCTTATTTCTTAATTATTTTGTAGGAGTTTGATGATTTTGATAACATGGATTGTAGTGCTTATGTTAGAAAATCTGAATTGGAGCTTTATTTAGATGAGCCAAGAATTGATAGAAAGATTGATTTCGACATTCTAAGTTTTTGGAAAGGAAATGGATTTCGTTATCCTAACCTTTCTTCCATGACTCGTGATATCTTGAGCATTCCTATATCCACTGTTGCATCTGAATCAGCTTTCAGTGTTGGCGGTCGAGTTCTTGATCAATTTCGAAGTGTATTGAAGCCAGAGACAGTCCAACCAATTATTACTACTAGAGATTGGAAGTTTGGAGAGATTGGTAAAACTTGCTCATAAAATTTATTTACTTTTCTTTTATAATATTATGTGCAATTTTTCTAATTAAGATTTATTTTTATAAAATTATTGTAGAAAATTTGGATGTCACTGTGGACTAACTTACTCAAAACATTATGAACATGAGCACTAATTGTGCTCCATCTATAGAGAGTGCCAATGATCCAAATAACAGTGTGTGAGTGTGGTAGGTAAAGTTTTTATCTTGTTTAATTATTATTTCCTTGAAAATGCTACAAATTTGCTATATATTTGATTTTTGAAATTTTACAATGACTATTATCAATATTGCAGCATGTTAATAACATTTTATTTACTTTTTGGTGTAGAATTTTTGTTTTCAAGGTGACAAAGACAAATGAAGAGAATTAAAGAAATTACATTTCTTTATAATTTGAATTTGAATTATTGTTATTTGTAATATTAAGGATTTGTAATTTGGTATTTGGATGACTGTATAATATGATTTGAATTATTTATATTTTGTTGTGGGATATTAAATTTGTGTTTTTTTTGCTTAATTTTGTTTATTAATTATATTTTTCTAAACGAATTGTAAACGAATCTTGATTCGATTCAATTCGTTTATCAATTCTATTAAACGAATTAAACGAATCGAACCAAATATTCGTTTAATAAACGAATCGAATCCGAATCATGAAATTTCAATTCGTTTAATAAACGAATCAAATCCGAATCCATAGAATTTTGACCCAATTCGATTCGAATTCGATTCGTTTATTCGTTTTGCCACCCCTACCAAACACCATCAATCCATGATTTTTCTAAAGTATTAGCTGTCTATAGCTACAAACATAGAATTGTTGTTTCAAGAAACAAGTTAGATATTGAACAGGGCTAAATAAAGGGCGAATAAGATATTGGGCCAATGGGCCTAACGCAACAAGGTCTTGAATTAATTGCTTCTTTCTTTTCTCCAAAAATCTTTTGTTAATTTTTATGTTCCGTCAACTTTTTTCCCCTTTAGCACTAAAATTCATTTTTGATACTTTATGCAAAAATTATGATGAAAATGAGTCACTTTAGAACATCAATAATTTTTTTTACATCCAAGATAATGACAACTACACTTAGATCACTCTTCTTTAGTTGAATTATATAGTTAATAAAGTTGGCTTAGCAAAATATGACTCTTGACAATTGTAATTGAGGGCTAGTATTCTTTGGTTTTAGTTGTAGGGCTTATAACGCCGTGCAACAGTTCTTGGTGGGTTCGAATTATTCTTTGGTTTCAATTCTTTACAGTTCGTAATTAAAAATTCCTATATCACAATTAGAACTTACAAACAAGTTAAAGTGAGTTAAATCAAACGTATAAATTCAAGGTCTGTTACAAACTTCTAAAATAGATTTTCTCTATTCTTTTTTCTTTCACTTTCTCTTCCATTTTCCCAATCCCCAAACACCACCAATCCCTGATTTTTTTATTGTTAGCTGTCTATTTCTACAAACATATGGAAAACAACACAATTATCATATTAATGAGCCACTGTTAAATTCATTCAGTCAGTATTTTTCTTTTCCCATTTTCAATGAATGCTTAATATGGAAAACAATCTGTCCCATTGAGCACTGTTTAAATCATTCCCTAGTTTGTTTAACACGCAAAGAATATTCTTATTCGGCTCGGCAGCCAATCCGTTAAAATTTGTTAAAATTCATTTAAGTGATGACAGTGATATGACTCGATCAATAGTTTAATTTGTATAATTTATAAAAATTTGGGCTTCAAGTAATGTAGATAGAATGGTTAATTATTTTAATATTCAGATAAATTGATATATGTCATTATATTATGAGTGGATGAAATATCCAATAGAAAAAAAAAATGTTTGTATTCGTCATTTTTAGTGGGAATCTATTTAGTGTAACTTATCCATAAAAATGGTTGTCGACTTATCTTGTTTCTCATTTTGTTTAATTTTCATAAATTTGACTCTCGATTAATTGTGAGTGAAGATTTTTTTGGAAAAAATCTGGTCTTCCATTTATTTTGTAGGATTTAAAAGATTAAAAAACTTTAATACATATAATTTTATGTTCGAAACTAAATACTTGTAGCATTGCTGCTTCTACAAATAACTCATTTGTGCTTCCAACCTGTTATTTGTATTTTACGTTTTTGTTTCTCTTCATAAAGATTTTCTTTTTTTTCTTTTTTCCTTTCACTTTTTCTTCCATTTTCCCGACTCCCAAACACCACTAATCCTTGATTTTCTAGAGTATTAACTGTCCGTTTCTACGAACATCGACCTACTGTTTGTCTAAATACTATCAAGAAACAATATACTCTGTCGCGGGATCTCTTCGTTTATTGACTTTTGACTTGTGAAAGGGGCTAATTAAAGGGCGTTCCTTTCTTCAAGAAAGAATGCAAAGAAAGTACTATCCATGAGACACGTTAAAAATTATTTTACATAAAAAATGATAATAATCATAATAATCGGTTTAGTGTAACCCCGTTATTAGGTAGTGACTGTCCGATTGTCCTCTCTTTCATTGACTACGCAACTGTGACTTCTAAGCCGGGTTAAGGATCGACAAAAATGTTATAACCTATAAAGCATGGATAATTAATTAATGGGAATGCACCTCTCATCTTTACCATTCTCTTTGTTATTTTCATAATTCAGCTGTTTATTAATAAAGTGAATAAATTTATCTTTTAATAATATGTTTCTTGGCTGTTTTTTGTGTATTTTTGCGTACAATTTTGTGTGCAAATAGCATTATTCATTAGTAATAAGTCTGGAGTGTTCTAATTTCTTCTAACAAGTAGCTCATTTTAGCTTAGGACATGTAACTAGTATTTTACGTTTCTATTAATCTTTAATAAAGATTTTCTCTATTTTTTTTTTCCTTTCACTTTCTCTTCCATTTTCCCCGACTCCCAAACACCACCAATCCTTGATTTTCTAGAGTATTAGCTCTCTATTTCGACAAACGCATAACTGTTGTTTGTCTAACTACTTTCAAGAAATAACGTAGTCTGTGGTTTATTGACTTGCGAACGGGGCTAATTAGTCACGGTCCGATTGTCTGACTTCTCCATTGACTCGGTCAATTCACGACCTTGACCTGCACAGTTGATACAAACGGCCTTCTCCATTTGAGGTGCACAAAACTTTCTTGAGTCATTCTGTTTGGTGATGATGAATTGGATGTCAGTTCATGAGTTTCATGATGAAGAGGACCAAAAACATTATTTTATTATTTAAAGAAGACTAACAATTATTTCGATGGTGAAATTATTTTTTAAAATATCCAAATGGTGAAATTTTAAAGAATTAAGGTGCTTGACTTCTTTATTATTTTTTATTATTTTTTAAAATATCCAAATGGTGAAATTTTAAAGAATTAAGGTGCTTGACTTCTTTACACAGAATTACAAAGCAAAACAATTAAGAAATTAAATACTCGTCATCCAAGTGAGAAGAGATTGGGTTGTTGATACATTAACTAAAAGAAAAATCAATTAAAAGCACAACAATTCAATAATTTCATTCTCAATCATATCAAAAATAAAATTTACTGTACATTTTTGTTCGGTTCTGTAAAAAAAAAATTTATTGTAATTTTCGTTAATTACAGTTTGGTCTGAAGGGTTAAGCACATGGATCATAATCATAGTATGACCTAAGGAAGGAGCACAGTTCATTGGCTGCACTCAGTTTACAGAATATTTTGGGATTCAAGACTGTAGCTTGTTCCGGATGCAACTTGCAAGGCTGTTGCTGTGTAACTGTATGCCATGCTGGCAAGTGTGCTATAACAGATTGTTGAGATAGCACCAAAGATTGTAAACTAATTAGTACTGGAAAATCCTATTTGCACAAAAAATTGCACAAAATAAATAGAATGAGAATACTTATGCAAAAAAAATAAGATTAATAAAGTGAATAAATTTATCTTTTAATAAAATATTTCTAGTCTTTTAGTGTTTTCGTGTATTTTTGTGTACGTGCAAATAATATTACTCATGAGTAATTATGTTTTACGTTTCTATTATTTTCTAATAAAGATTTTATCTGTTTTTGTTTTTTTCCCCCTTTTACCTTCTCTTCCATTTTTCCAAATCCCAAACACTACTAATCCTTGTTTTTGGTTTTTTCCCCCCTTTGAACGGGGCTAATGTTGGTCTAACTGCTTTCATGAAACAACGTACTCTGCGGTTAAAACTAATTGATCATTTTATTTGGTGATAATGAATTGGTTGTCAAGTCATGAGTTTGATGATGCACAGGACAAAAAACGTTATTTAAAATAAGACTAACAATTATGTTGATGGTCATTTTATTATTTAAAATATGCAAATGGAATCTTACCGAACTTTAGTGCTTGACTTCTTCATACAGTGCTTGACTTCTTTGTACAGAATTATAAAGTGAAAGAAATCACGAAATTAAATAATTTTCATGTGAGTGGGGGAGATTGGGAAGCGATTACATTACATAAAAGAAAAATAATATAAAAGTTCAACACTAATAATAATCTCATTCCCAATCATATCGATGCAAAAATTCTGTATATTTATGAAATAACTATTGATTTCACTTTGGTAATTACTTTTTAAAAGTAACGTAAACATTTTTATTTTAGAGTTCTGCTATTTGAACTACACGAAGACAAAACAAAGAAAGAAAAATTGGCACTGTTACTTCAACGGCAGTTTATTACTTTTTGAATTTAAAAAATAAAATAATCAAAAGAAAAAGGAAAAGGAAAAGTAACGAAAAAAAAGAAATAAAATAATCAAAAGAAAAAAAAGTAAAGAAAAAAAAAGATTACTTTTTGAGTTAATCTTTCTCCATCTCTCATCTCTGCTATCTGCGTTCACGCACAAAGAAAAAACTCTGCATCTCACCATTTTCGTCTCTCTGCATCTCACCAGTTCCGCATCTCAGTTATCATAATGAAGAAGTTAGATCTAGATCTACAAACAGAGATTTTGATAAAATTAGTATTGATTAATTAGTAAGTTAGTGACTCTCACTATATTCAAATAAAATTTTTATTGTGTTCTATATATTTAAATGATTAGAATATTTAATTTAAATTGTAAAAATTCGTAGATTTTTATTTTTTATATATTTAAATTGTTATGAATTGTTATGATTTTTTTAATTTAAATGATTGTTAAATAATGGAATAGATTATAATAATTTCTGAATGTGTTTTATGAACTTTAAATTTTTTAAATTATGTTAGATTTGACTTTAAATCTTTGAAATTGTAGTGATGGTATGATGGAATAATGTTTTATGTTAAATTAAATTTTTAATTTTTGAAATTATGTTAGATTTTTTTAATTTTGTCCGCTTGCAATTTATTTGTTCACGCTATCATGAAGTGATATTATATAGGCATCGATGGTTTTTTAATTATTACAAAATATTATTTTTTAATTATTTAACAAAAATTGATACAAAATATTAATTTTGTATGACTGAGAGATACAGAGGGTTAAACAGGACGAGTGGAGAAAGGAACGAATGAAAAATAAGTGGAATGAACAAAGTAATTAACGAGAATGAATAGAGGGGACAAAGTGGAGAACGAGTAGTTGGGATGAGAATAAGTGGATCAGATTTTAAATAATAAAGATATTTAATTTATTTTTTATTTTTTATTATAATATTTGTTGTCGGTCCCAAAAAAAATTGGATGAGAGCAGGCGTGAAAGAGCATTTTTTTCATTTTTATTCTTTATTTTAATAATTGTTATGGTCCTACAAAAAAAGAAAATTGAATGAGGAAAGGCGTGAAACGGCAGCCAATTTCTGCCGTTTCTGTCGTCCCATCGTCGTGCTTTCGTCTATTTACCATTTCTCTTTATTTTATTTGCATTCGAGCTTTCTTTCTTTTTCGCTGGCCTTTACACTTGACCGTATTTCATGGGGCATATTCAATCTGAATCCTCTGCAAGTTTGTGGCAGTTTGGTTAGTTACGAACTTTTGTAGAATTGCATGAAGATGACGCTTTTAAAGGCATTTTTTCTTTTTTCTTTTTTTCTTCAGTGAACATATTAAAAATTTAGTTTTTTGTCATCATGACTAGAACAGTAAAATGAAAATAGTCCTCATTTCGACGATTGACAAAAATGTTGTACTCATACCGATTAATGGGCCACTGATTTCGTCTTCTTAAAAAATTATTATTGCAGTGAGGTAATTGGATCGAAGATGGACGATTTCCATATTTCCCTAACCTAAGTGATAAGAATTTTCATATGAGACATAATCTGATTTATTTTGCTTGACTGTATTCCAAGAGACAGTCATATCTACTAAATGAAACAAGTCTTGCTTTTCTAGAGAAATAATGCAATATGCAATTATGCATGAAGGTACGCATCCATGTGAGAAAGTTGACGAAAGCTTCTTTTTCAGTATTGGAAGGGCAATCCACAGCGGAACATTGGATAAAACCAATGGAATGTAAAGCAAAATTACCGATTAAACTAAATTGAAAATCCAACTAGTTGAATCAGTTCAGTGTCACTCAAATATATATATATAACAACACAATTATCATATTAATGAGGCACTGTTAAATTCGAATATTTTTCTTTTTCATTTTTAATGAATGTTTAATATGACAAACAATCTGTTCCATTGAGCACTGTTTAAATCATTCAATGAAGATGAATACTTCTATACAAAACAATTATTCCCTTGTTTATCTGACACACAAAGAACTTTCTTGCTCAGCTCGGCGGCCAATCCTTTAAAGTTTGTTAAAATTCAGTTAATTGATGAACAAGACATAACCCGATAAATCGTTTAATTTGTGTAATTGATAAAAAAATTGAACTTCAAATAATATAGATAGAATGATTAATTTTTTTCAATATTTAGATAATTGATATATGTCATGTTATTATGAGTGAAAGAATGAAGTGTCTGATAGAAAACACAATGTTTATGTTTGTATCAAAATTTTTAAGTGCGAATCTATTTAGTGTATAGGATATAAATAAAAATAGTTACCAACTTGTCTTGTTTCTCATTTTGTTTAATTTTCATAATTTGACTAAGGATTAATTATGAGTCAAGGGTTTATTAGAAAAATATGATCTTTCATTTACTATTAAAGATTAGCGTGATTTAATTATTTAATCGTCGTTTAATTTTATTGGTTACCAAATTCTCTAGGATCGCATGTATATTATACTTTTATATATAAAAACAAACACTGTCAACAAGCATTAATGTGATTTGACGCATGAAAGACAATTAGTCCCATTTTTTGTCCTGTTTACTTGAACACCACTAATTCCACTAATTCCAACAATTTATCCAAAAAAAATATAGTTACTCTTCTTTTCTTTTTTTTTTTTTCCGATCCGTTAATGAATGCTCCTGCTCCTATCGGTTCTATATCCAACTCGACCTCGGAAGCTGATTCGCGTGGGCTTTGTTGGAATAATGGTATCGATTGGAATTGTAAGGAAAGAGGTCTTCATGTCGTGGACAGCTCAACCGAAGAGAATGCCCTTTGCAGAAGCAGGAAATAAGCTGCCTAAAAGTAAGCATTAGATGAATGCCCGATCGAACACCACTAATTCCAACAATATATCAAAAAAAATCTTTGAGTTTAAGGAATTAATGTAGCACGAATGGCCAAGTTTTTCAACTTTTTAAATATTTGATATATGTCATGTTCTGACTTAGTACGAGAATAAAATTATAGAATTTTTTTTAAATTAATGGAATTATTTTACGATAAAACAATCACAATCACAATTAAAAATATTCTTTAAATTTTCACTATTTCTACTGCTATTCTTTAAACTCTTTCTGAACAAAGCATGAAAAGTCACTTGTCTAAATATGTTTTTTTGTGCTTTCACTTCACTTGATTCATCTTTTCCCTCTTTTATAGAACTTGCAACTCGTATTTTACGTTTCTGTTACTTTCTCTTCCATTTTCCCGACTCCCAAACACCATCAATCCTTGACGTTACAGAGTATATTAATTAATTAATGGGCCACTAATTCTTCTTCTTAAAAGAAAATTTTTGTAGGGAAATTGGAAAAAAGGCTAATTCAATTTAATTTTGATAGGTGCGAGAGAAGGATAGGACCGTCCAATTAAATTGCAAGTGGGCATTCCCACCATTCGTGTCTCATGCTTGTCATATTTAAATTTAAAAATCACTCCATGTCAGTATGGTGATGATGTGGAATTGTTTCACCGAAATTTTTATCTTCGTAACTGTTGTAGAAAAAAGCGTGCTCCCAGTGGATGCTTCTATTGAGTGGCAGAATCAGGATTTTATTTCGATGGTGGCCATAATAATTAAACTACTGATTAAGTTGGTTGTGACATAAAATCAACGTTGTATAATTTTTTGGATATTATCTCAATTTTACTTCTGTAGGTTTGTTGTTTGTATATTATCTCAATTTTAAAAAAAATGTAATTGCAATTATCAAACACGACTAATCCCAACAATTTATCCAAAAATTTTTTATGATAGAATGGCTAATTTTTTTAATCGACTTTCTGGATAAATGATAATTTTTTGATAGAAATGTTACTTAAGTATTACAGGAAGAAAATTATAGAATAATTTTTTGAATTAATAGTATTACTTTACGAGAACACTATCACAATCTAATTTAAAAAAAATAAAGTTATTCGTTAAATTTCGCATTACTATTCCTACTTTTCTTGTTATACTACTTAATGGCACTGGTGAAGCCTCGAATTATCAAACAAAAAGCAAAAATAGTTCAATATCTGATGTCCCACTGAGCATTGTTAAATTCATACCATAAAATAAGTACTTATATTAAAAAAACAATCAGTCTCATTGCGTGCTCTTTCATTGACATAGGTAATTTGCTGTCAACTTGTGGCACTTTTATGAATTTTCAAGACGGGTGAATTTTTCAAATTTAAAAGAAAAAAATACAGAAATGTAATTTCAATTTATCCAAAAATTTGAGTTTCAAGGAATACAACATTTATTATAAGTCATGTTAAGATAGAGAAGAAAATTTTAAAAACTTTTTTTTGGATGAATAAAAGTATTTTCTGATAAATATTTCACAATCATATTTAAAAAAATTTCACTCCTCTTGGTACATAATTTAAGAATTTGACATTATAAATTAATCTTTTTAATCAAAGTAATAATCTCTCCTCGGCCTGCAAATGCTAAAATTTAATATTATATCCGTTGACGATATTTTGCTCGAAATTCACGAAAATAAAATTTCTAACAGAATTATGAAATTCGTTACTAGAAATTTGTATAAAAGTTGTGAGAATAGAAGGTTTGATCATAGGAAATTAATATATCCCTATCCGATGCAAAAATGATTGTAAAGAAAAACAAAATTCACGGGCTTATTTAGAAAAAAGAAAAAATTACATTCCATTTTCCAGTTATTAAAGTAATTCTAAAATCGCTACGATCACAAAGGATAGGCTTTGGTTGACTGAGGTCAGCCTTAACGCTTTTCTCCTCTACATTCTTAGAAATTTTGGTTTCACTATAAATACTTGGTATGTAGCAAACTTATAAGTGTTCTTGCATTCTCTCAGGATGATGAGCAGATTTCTCTTACTCCATTGTTTGATTAATATTTCCTTATTTATCGCAGCAACAACAGCCAACACAAGTTCTACTATCACAGACCGAGATGCTCTGTTAGCCCTGAAAGCTCGCATAACTCATGATCCGACCAATTTCTTGGCCAGGAATTGGAACACGAGTACTCCTGTCTGTAATTGGACAGGCGTCGCTTGTGATGTCCATAGCCATAGAGTCACAGTCTTGAATATTTCAAGCTTAAATCTCACAGGCACCATCCCTTCTCAACTTGGGAATCTTTCTTCTCTGCAGTCACTCAATCTCAGTTGTAACCGACTTTCTGGTTCCATTCCCTCCGCCATCTTCACCATGTATACACTGAAATATTTTAGTTTCCGTAGAAATCAGCTCTCTGGGCAAATTCCTGCAAATATTTGTAGTAATCTTCCTTTTCTTGAAATTCTTTTTTTGTCATAATTAGGTTATAGCAATTTAAATATAAATAATAAAGCATACTTAAGCTAGCATTGATGTATGGATGAGTGGCGTCAAATTCTTATATAAATGAAGAGTAAATTGTTATTACGATATTCGTCAGCCAATAAATTCTTCTTTTTTTTCCCCCCCCAAATATGAGTGATCAATTTGTTTGCGCATATATAAATATACTTAATTTGCAGGAGGTATTCCACGGGAATTGGGGAATCTTGCAAAATTGGAGATATTACAGTTGTTCCAGAATAACTTGACCGGTAACTTTCTTTACGATATATATTTGAGACATCTTCCGCTTCTTAATTAATAGATGTCTTAATTAATAGATTTCAAGTCTCTCATTATAAATTCTCAAATGAGGATGTGTAGTTACCACTATCTAACGTTATTCCTTTTTTATTAGAAATTAGTTTGTGTTAATTCAAAATTCTATAGCATTTTAAAAAAATTAAAAACACGTGGAATAAATCGTCGATCTTTCTTCTTTACTAAATTTGGATTTCTCAAAAATTATCTCAACAAGTATGCTTCACTAATGCTATGCACGTGTGACAACTTCATAAAATATTTTACGCGGAATCAATAATTATCTTTAAATAATGGGAGATGCCATCAGTGATACATAATTTCTGAACAAGCACCATAACAAAAGAAATTAACAATTTTATTAATCTTAAAGAGTTATATCTTCATTGCAATTATGACATAAATTTTTAGTCATCAATCGCATAATATTTTATCTTAACAGATGATGTTCAGTCTTAGAATATATAATATCTTGAAGGTTGGTAGCTTTGAAAATAAGAAATTGTTCATTTGCTAAAAAGTTAACTTAGTATTTAAGTTTTCCAATTGAAAATTTTGAAAAAAGCATTGAGAACTGGCGCTCCATAGTATTTCAGCGGATAAATATGAAAAATAGGCTAAAAGAAATTATTTTACTGAAATAAGAGTTAAAAAGAGAGAAGAAGTACAGAACTCATGACTTAGGCTTTCTGTGTGTGCTTATTCTACTTGGGCTTTGGGCTTGATTATGCCCGTTATAATAATATGCTTTTACTTTCAGCACACATGATGATTTCTTAACCTTCCCAATTAGGTTATAGCAATTTATATATAAATAACTAAAACATACTAAAGCTAGCATAGATGTACGGATGAGTGGCGTCAAAAGTGTATCTGCTTTTATGTATTATTTATTCTCTAAAACAAATTTGAATACAACTCTTTCAAAATACGGATGAAATAGCACATGAAATCGGAAATATTTTACTGCAATAAGAATTCATATATTCATTGTAGTAGAACATATAAAATAGACTATAAATTCATTATTCTTTGAAGCAAACCTAATTACAATTCCTTCAAAATTAAGTTTGTCATTAAATGATTTCTCAGGAGCCCTACCAAAAGAAATCGGGAATTTGACCAAACTCAAGCATTTATCTCTTGGCGTTAACAGACTCCAAGGTGTGTATGATCACGTGGTTTAATTATGAAAATTGTTCCACAAGTTGTAGTTTGAATAATGTTCCATAATACAGTTTACACACGTTGATTAATTTGCAGGCGAAATTCCTCGAGAGTTTGGCTATCTTGCCGAATTGGAGCTGTTGTCGTTATATGAAAACAAACTCCAAGGTATGATTTTAAACTTTTTGCAATTCTTATATAGTTGAAGAATTAATTGTTATTATGACATTCCTCAGGCAATAAATTCTTTTGTTTTTGTTTTTATTCATATTTTCAAATATGAGCTGGGGAGTCAAATTTGCAGGAGAAATTCCACATGAGCTGGGGAATCTTTTTGGATTGGAGTCTTTAGGTAGTGTTTGATTTTAAGAAAGGGAAGGAGAGAAAAAGAGTGGAATGGAGGGGAAATGAGAAGAAATGAGTGAAAGAGAATAGTGAAATTAAATTTTATTATTCGATTTAACATAAAGTTTGATAAGGAAAGGAATTACAATTTTTTTCTTTGGACAAATTTATCATTTATCTTAAATACTAAATTATCTATATTAGTAATAAAATATAATTTAATATTAATACCAATTTTTTTAATTTCAAAAAGTTCAAAACAATTCATGGTTTATGTTTAATATAAATATAAAATAATTTAATATACTAAACTATTTAATATAATTTAATATAAATAAAAGCCGGTCAACAATAGCGGTCAACATAAGTCAACACCGGTCAACAAAAGTCAACGGCGGTCAACGGCGGCCGGTGACTTGCCGGCTAAATTTGGGCGGATTCCGGCGATGTCTAAGGTTCCGGCGATAGTCCGGCGATATTCCGACAGAGCTCCGACAATGTTCCGGGGACGGTCCGGCGAAGTTAATTTATATTTATATATTTTCATATTAAATAAATAAATAAGTTTATTTATTTTATTAAATTTCTTAAGTCATTCATTAAATTTAATTAATATAAAATTATTTAGAATATTAAATTGATAAAATAAAATTATAAATAATAATTATTAATAGCATTAAACAAGTTAAATATATTGGAGGACAAATTTGGAAGCTTGAGTTTTCAACATAAGAGAAATTTAAATTCTTCACTCTTTAGTGTGGAATTCAAATTTACATTAGAAGGGAGATTAAATTTTAATGAAAATTAAATTCTTATATATTTTGTGCAACAAAACAATGGAAATAAAAGTAGAATTCTTATATTACTTCCCTCTCTCTCATGCTCTCCTCCCAACCAAATATCACCTTAGAGCTGTTCCAAAAATTTTTAAGCGGTATGATTTTAAACTATCTAACGTTATTCCCTTTTTTATTAGAAATTAATTTGTGTTAATTCAAAATTCTGTAGCATCTACAAAATTAAAAACACGTGTCAATCTTTAATTTAGATTTCTCAAAAATTATCTTGACAAGTATGCTTCACTAATGATATGCATGTGTGACAACTTTATAAAATATTTTAATAGAATCACCAATTACCTTGAAATAATTGGAGATGTCATCAGTGATACATAATTTTTTAACATGCACCATATCAAAAGAAATCAACAATTTTATTGATCTTAAAGAGTTACATCTTCACTACAATTATGAAATAATTTTTTAGTCATCAATCGCATAATATTTTATCTTAACGATGATGTTCAGTCTTGGAATCTATAATACCTTCAAGGTTAGCAGCTTTGAAAATAAGAATCTGCTCATTTGCTAAAAAGTTAACTTAGTATTTAAGTTTTTCAATTGAAAATTTTGAAAAAAGTATTGAGAACTAGCCCTCCTTAGTATTTCAGCGGATAAATATGAAAAATAGGCTAGAAGAAATAATTGTTGTCTGTGCTTATTCTACCTGGGCTTTGGGCTTGATTACACGATCGAGCACTTACACCTGTTATAATAATAGGCTTTTACTTTCACCACACGTTTGATAATTTCTTAACCTTCCCAATTAGGTTATAGCAATTTATATATAAATAACTAAAGCATACTAAAGCTAGCATACAGGACTCATGACTTAGGCTTGCTGTGTTACCTATTACACATATGTAATTTGAGGAGCAATTCCATGGGAGTTGGGAAATCTTACAGGATTGGAGATCTTAGATATGTCTGAAAATTTTTTAACCGGTATCACTCCTTCATCTATCTACAAATTGCTTTTCTCTATTAAATTTGGAACTGTCATTTAATAACGTAACAGTTAAATTCCCTTACAACATGTCTGTGTGACATGTTTTGCTTCTCAATTAAAATATTTCACTTCTCTCATTATAAATTCTAATAGGAGGATGTGTTGTTATTACTATTTAACATTATCTCGTTTTTTATTAGAAATTAATCTGTGTTTATGCAAAAAAAATTAGCATCTAAAAAAAGTATAAAAACACGTGGAATAAATCAAAAATCTTTCTTCGTTACTGAATTTGAATTTCTCAAAAATTATCATGACAGCTATGTTAATGTCTTACTAATGATATGCATGTGTGATAGCTTCATAAAATATTTTACATGGAAAATATGAAAAATAAACTTGAAAAAAAAAATTATTTTATTGAAATAATAGTTAAAAAGAGAGGAGAAGTACAATATTCATGACTTAAGGCTTGCTGCGTACATATTTTACTTGGGCTTTGGGCTTGATTACACACGGTTGAACACTTACATCTCCCGACATAGGATGTGTTTGGGAGTGAGATACTGTATCTTTTAAGTAGAAGTTAGGAAAAAAAATTTGCTAAGTTGTCAAAGCCCAACTACAAGTGTTACCAAACACCTTAGTAGCTGGGCTTTGGCAGCCCAGCTACCTCACCACACTTCCAAACGGGCTAATAGGCTTTTAGGGATGAGTGGCGTCAAATGTGTATCTGCTTTTATGTATTATTATTCTTTGAAACAAATCTAATTATAATTCTTTTAAAATACAGATGAAATAGCACGTGAAATCGGAAAATATTTTACTGCGATAAGAATTCATATATTAATTGTACTAGCACATATATAATAGACTATAAATTTAGTTCCAAAATATATTCTTATCTTCATATAAATTTTACATTACTAATTTAAATTAATATTAAAATATGTTGTTTCTTTCACTATGTTATTTTATTTACACAATGATGTGACTATTGGAATTAATAATACTTATAATTATTTTGTAAAAATATAAATTTAATACTTTGTTAACATTTTATCTACATATAATAATTAAACTGAAACTTGTATTTAAAAAATTCTAGTTACACATATTCATTTCATGACATAAAAGTGTATATTTATGCTAATTGAAAGTTCTATTCGAATTGAGTTTCCCGGTGCTTATAAAAAGCATTTCTTTTCCTTGTCACAGTAATTTATTCACAAATTAGTTGATTAGCATCGAAGTTACCTGAGAGTCTGAGACCATGCTAGTAGGAGAAATTTGAAAAGAAATTATTTTACGGAATTAATTTATTTTATTTTGTTGTAACTGAAATACTACTTTTTTTTTGGGCTGTCACTTGGGCTTGATTTACTTTAATAGTAGCAGCCACCGACTTAAGCGTTTTTTTACTTCTCACCACACAATTTGATCTTTTAATTTGTTTTAACCACATAATCTATCTATTTCTCACCTATTGCTTACTTAAATGGCATACATATTTTACCCACTAATTTTTATAAATATTAGTCAAATATATTTTATTACGTTTCTCTCGTAACTGCTCCAAATGTGTACTATTAATACTTAACCCTCCCTTTTAATTTACCGTGCAATCTATCTATCACTTAAGTCACATATATATTTTACCTATATTTTACCCCAAAAAATATAAAAATAAAAGAAAAAGAATATGTGTAGCGATTTGCATGTAACTAACAAAGTATTGACGGTGTGTAGCCTTTCAATACTTCACGAGTGGTTTTTCTTGTGTGTTAGTACTTGTAATAATTGTGTAGCGTATAAATGACATTTTATTATTAAAGTGCGTCCATTTTTAGATATTACTTATTATTTGAAAAATAATCTGAATATCATTCTTTTAAAATGCAGGGGAGATACCACTTGAAATCGGTAATCTCCAAAATCTGGAGAAGTTGCTCCTTGTTGCTAACAAATTAGTTGGTATTGTCCCAGCTGCAATCTTTAATGTGTCAACGCTCAAAGTACTTCAGCTTCAAAATAATTCTCTCTTGGGATGTCTTTCGTCCATCACAGACGTCCGACTACCAAATCTTGAAGAGCTTTATTTGTGGGGTAATAATTTCAGTGGCACAATTCCTCGTTTCATCTTTAATGCTTCTAAGTTCTCTATACTAGATTTGGACGGCAACTCATTCTCCGGTTTTATTCCCAACACATTTGGCAACTTAAGAAACCTTGAGTGGCTTAGTTTACGAGATAATTATTTGACATCTTCAACTCCAGAATTGAGCTTTCTATCCTCGTTGTCAAATTGCAAGTCTTTAACAGTTATTGACTTATCAGATAATCCACTGGATGGCATTCTTCCTAAGATGTCTATCAGTAATCTTTCTCATTCTTTGAAAGAATTTTACATGTCCAATTGTAATGTTAGTGGCGGCATCCCTGAAGAGATCACCAACTTGACCAACTTGATAACCATTGATTTAGGAGGCAATAAGTTGAATGGATCAATTCCGATTACTCTCAGCAAATTACAGAAGTTTCAAAGTTTGGGTCTTGAAGATAACAAATTAGAAGGATCAATCCCAGACAGCATTTGTCGTTTGACTGAACTGTATGAGTTGGAGTTGGGTGGCAATAAGCTTTTTGGATCAATCCCTGCATGCTTCAGTAATCTGGCTTCTCTGAGGATACTGCCGTTAGGTTCCAATAAGTTAACTTCTATTCCCTTAACTTTTTGGAACCTTAACGATATCTTGTACCTCAACTTTTCTTCAAATTGTTTTACTGGTCCACTCCCATTAGAGATTGGAAATTTGAAGGTTTTGGTTGGAATGGATTTTTCGATGAATAATTTTTCAGGCGTTATCCCAACAGAAATTGGAGGCCTAAAAAATCTAGAATATCTCTTCTTAGGATATAACAGATTGCAAGGATCAATTCCTGATTCATTTGGGGACTTGATAAGTTTGAAATCCTTGAATTTGTCTAATAATAATCTCTCTGGGGCTATTCCTGCATGTTTAGAGAAACTCTCATATCTTGAAGATCTAAATCTTTCTTTCAACAAGCTGGAAGGAGAAATTCCTATGGGAGGATCTTTTGGAAACTTCTCAGTTGAATCATTTGAGGGAAATGAATTATTATGCGGTTCACCCAATTTACAAGTCCCGCCATGCAAAACTAGCATCCACCGCACATCATGGAAAAATTCTCTTCTCCTCAGGATTGTGTTGCCATTGAGTACTATATTTATAATAGTAGTCATTTTGTTGATCCTAAGATATCGACAGAGAGGAAAACGACCATCGAATGATGCTAGTATGCCACTAGTAGCAACGTGGAGAACGTTTTCATACCTAGAACTCTGTCAAGCAACAGACAAATTCAGTGAAAACAATCTAATCGGCAAAGGGGGTTTTGGCTCTGTTTATAAGGCAAGACTTGGGGACGGGATGGAGGTTGTAGTCAAAGTTTTCAATTTGCAATGTGGAAGAGCGTTTAAGAGTTTTGATGTTGAATGTGAAATGATGAAAAGTATTCGCCATCGAAACCTTATCAAAGTTATTAGCAGTTGTTCAAATGAAGAGTTTAAAGCGTTGGTATTTGAATACATGCCTCATGGAAGTTTGGAGAAGTATCTGTATTCAAGTAACTGCATTTTGGATATTTTTCAAAGATTGAACATGATGATAGATGTTGCATCAGCTTTGGAATATCTACACTTTGGTTATTCAGCTCCAATAATTCATTGTGACTTGAAGCCCAGCAATGTATTATTAGATGATAATATGGTTGCTCATTTGAGTGATTTTAGCATCGCAAAATTGTTAGCTGGAGAAGATCAATCTATGACTCAAACACAAACATTTTCCACAATAGGCTATATGGCACCAGGTTTGTCAATATAAAAATTTTCTATTTCTTGTAAACTTCCTAATAAGCTATTTATGTTTCATGATCTTCATTAGATAAGGAAATTCTTATTAATGATATATCTTACTATGTAACTATTGTAATTCATAGAATATGGAAGAGAAGGACGAGTATCCGCAAATGGAGATGTTTATAGTTTCGGGATTATGTTAATGGAAACATTTACTGGGACGAAACCCACAGATGAAATTTTTAACGGAGAAATGACATTAAAGCATTGGGTTAATGATTGGCTACCCATTTCCACTATGGAAGTTGTTGATGCTAATTTACTAAGTCAGGAGGACATACATTTTGTCGCAAAAGAGCAATGTGTGTCATTTGTCTTCAATTTGGCTATGGCGTGCACTGTGGAATCTCCTAAGCAGAGAATCAATGCAAAAGAAATTGTAAAAAAGCTCTTAAAAATTAGAGACTCATTACTTAGAAATGTTGGAGGTAGATGTATAAGACAATCAAATTTAAATTGATTCTGCCCCTCCTTCATTGCTTGCTATCCTTTTCAGAGACTTGAACGGTTATCCTTCATACAAGTTTTGTTGATATGTTTTGTTATTGCTCTTGCTCATGTTTATTTCTCTCTTTCTTTAATTTCCATGCATGTATTTTTCGTGCTCTTTTATGTTTTTGTTGGTTTGTATGTAGTTTGTTTTTAGGGGTAAGGTTGATTATGTCCTCCCCTAATTAGACGTATCCTTTTTATTTTTATTCAATAAAGCTTCTCTAATACTATTGAGGTTCATCAAAAGAAAATTTTAAATTAATTTTCTTTTCTATGTTAGATAATGAAATTCTAATCTTCATAGTGAATAACTTCAATAATAGAGTGTAAGAGTATTAGTAGTTATGGTTGTTTTCTGAACCTGGAGTCAAGAGCAATTTAACAGCAACAAACAAGTCTCTTGTATTATAGGCAAAATTCTTTTCATTAATCTTATTTATCTACATGTTCTCCTATTTTCTCCATTTATCTTCGCCCAAGGTTTCATGCTTCCTCTTTGATAAAGGAAAATATTACTCGTGAATATTTCAAATTTTCAATTTGACATGAGTGACTGTTTGCCAGCCATTTGATAAAATGGATATGAGTTGAGTTTTCAATCATTACCTCCACCAAAATCCTTACAACACCACTTTTTAATTTTATTTTTTTATAATACATTCAGTTTAATTTAAAAAAATAAATCCATTTGTGGAATTTAATCTTTTTCTCATAAATTTCAACCTAAAAAATATATTTCTTTTAAATTTTTATTACAAAATATTTACAAGTTCTAAACTATTAAATTATTTTCTTCTTATTATATAGTTTATATCTCCATAACTCTAAACTCCTATAATTTTTTAAAAAATATTTTTTAATTTAAAATATAAATATAAAATATAGAATGGAGTGAGTATAAAAAAAAACTTGTTAAAAGAATAATTCATTTAAGTATTTAACGGAATTTTAAATTAAAATAAGAAATAAATTAATTTTTTTTATTAGTTAAGTAATTTTCAATTGAAAAAGAGCTTTTAGTAATATAATTGAAATATGATTAAAATTCTTATGAATTAAATATTTTCGTATAAATACTAGTGATAATTACAGAGAAAGTACGATGAAGTGAAAAAACTTAAATATAAATACTCTAGTATAATTTTACACATGCAACTTATGAACCAGTGATCTTTAGAGCATCATAAAATTGTTTTAACACAATTAATTGGTTTGAAAAATTGCCAATAATGTCTATAATGGGATTTAAAAGATTAAACTACATATTTAAGACATGATATCATTTTAGACGGCAGAAGCTAAACAATGTTCCCATTCCACGTGTCACTCTCTGACCAATCCCCGAACTTTCTTCATATTTCCAAAGAATCCCTCTTGTAAATATTCCGTATCACATGATTAATTTTTTTCAATATTTAGATAATTGATATATGTCATGTCAAGGGTTTATTGGAAAAATAGGTCTTCCATTTACTATAAAAGATTAGTGTGATTTAATTATTTTTCTTTTTACTTGGTGTCTGTAAAATTATGAATACTTTGGCAAATAAGATAATTATGAACACCATTTTGAAAATCCATGGCCATGGTCGTGATGTGTCTTTATCAATCACAAATACAAAATTGAATCAAAATTATCGATTGTTTTAAACTCTGTTTTTAATGGAGCATGAAGATGTCGCTTATCTAGATTTACTTTTTATACTTTGACTTCACTTAATACAGCTTCTTCCTCCTTTAACTGTATGCCATGCCGGCAAGTGCATTGTACTGGTTACTGAGCTAGCACCGATGACTAAGCTAATTATTAGTAATCAATCTAAAGTGTACCTATAAATACAATAGGTTGCTTAGGTGGCACCAATATACTCACCTTGTGCCATGTTTCTGGTGTGTCTTCACGAATTCACCGATAAAAATTAATTTCTACCAATATTACCAAATGATTGTATTTTATATGTATGATATAAGTGTTGATTTTAAAGTAAGGTAAACATAGGAGCTTTCTTTCTTTTACTCTGTATTTCATGGTCATTCAATTTTATTGGTTATAAAATTCTCTAGGATTGCATGTAGATTATACTTTTGTATACCTTTTTTCTTCTTTCTCATTCCTTTTCTGGGTGAACATATTATTTTCGTCATCATCTCTATAACAATGAAGTGAAAATAGTCCTCGTTTAAAGTATTGACAGCAATGTTATACTCAATATAACATATAAAGCACGCATAATTTAATTAATGGGGCAGCTGCTAGTACCTTCTTTAGAAGAGAATTATTGCGGCAAGGTAATTGAAAACTCTACTCAATATTAATTTATTCGAATGTTCTGTTTCAAAATAATTGAAAACTGTAAATGAAACAAATGCTTGCAATCACAAATGGCCTAAAATGGGATTTTAATTTTTTAATATTGCAATGACTTTGATCTTGATATTGGAAATTTATTTGTAACTTATGCTAAGTCTTCAATTAATTTTATCAAAATTAGTTTCCAAAGATGCATTTGCCATACTGTGTAGTTGTATTGTATGATGATATATTACATTAGGGTGCATTGTATTGAGCTGTAATGCAATATTATTTTATATTAATGTTAAAACTAAATCAACATTATTTAAATTTATTAATATTTTAGGGTTTTATTAGTAATATCTGAAATTAAGTATTAAATAATTATTTTGATAATATACAAATTATTTAATAATATTGTACTATTAAATAATAAAATATTACAATATTATGTCATATTATTAACAATTATTCTGTTATAATATAATTTATTTTTATATTAGTTATTATAATTTAGTATAATCATATTATAATAATATTATATTGTAAAAATATAATACTATATAATTGTATAATATAATATGAATTAATTTATAATTTAACATTAAATTATAAATTTATTTTTTTTATTATTGTCAAATATAATTGTCTAATTTAAATTTAGTTTTAAATTTAGTATTATTTAAAAAATAAACTATTCAATAATTAAAATAATCCCCAAAAGTTCTTCATATTTCCAAAGAAACCCTTACCAAATCAAGATAATTACCTTCACTCTACTCATATAAATATTAAATACTCTCCTCGATTCAACTGATGACGACAACCCTTATAGACTGTTTTTTTTATTGTTGTTTGGTTCTGAAAATAATTTGTGATTTTAGGGAATTTCGATTATCTGGTTTAGTTTGAGTGCAATTTCCTCTAGTTACGGTTTCAGTGTGACGGATTAATTGCAATTTCGAATTTTTGATAAAATTTAAATTAAAATTGGGCGGTTATTAATTAATTGATGGCTAGTGATACTACAACGGCGGCCGAAGCTCCGGAAGAAGCGGAGGCGGTGGAGGACTATGATAGTGATCCAGATGAAGTGAAACACTCTATCGTGATGCGCAGAATGGAAGCAAGCAATGATGAGGAGGAGGTGGAGAAAGAATTTGAGCGTCGAATAGGATCTCATGTACTCTTAAGATGAATCTGATGGCCATGGTGCTCCTTCAGCTGAATATGCTGATGATGAATTAGAACATGGCAGATAATTTGAAGAAGAAGATGAAGGAGGGAATGTTTATGAAGATGAAGAGGAAGAAGTGAATATGAACAGTTAAAGTCATTGGCTGCAGAGTATTAGAAGGTTGTTACAGATGTAAGGCTGTTGCTGTGTAACAGTATGCCATGCTAGCAAGTTTGCTATAACAGATTGCCAAGCTGGCATTAATTATTTTAAACTAATATTAGTAATTAGTTTAGAGTGCTCTGATTTATTCTATAAATAGCTCATTTGAGCTTTGAACCTGTAACGTGTACTGTACTTTTCTATTACTTCTAATAAAGATTTTCTCTGTTCTTTTTTCTTTCACTTTCTCTTCCATTTTCCCGATCCTCAAACAGCGTCAATCCTTGATTTTCTACAGTATTAGCTGTCTGGTTCTACAAACATAGAATTGCTGTTTGTTTGTCTAATTACCTTCAAGAAACAATATACTCCATCCTGCGGCCAATAAAGGGCAAATAAGATGTTGGGCCAATGGGCCCAACGTCACAGATCTTGAATTGATTGTCTCTTCTTTTCTCTATAAATCTTCGCTTAATTTTTATGCTCCCTCAACATTTTTCCCCTTTTTGTGCTAAATTTATTTTTTTGATACTTTATGCAAAAATTATGATGAAAATTAATTAGTTTAGAACATCAATAAATTTTTGTTACATTCAAGATAAGGACAATTACACTTAGATCACTCTTATTTAGTTGAATTATAGGTAATAAAATTGGTTTTAACAAACTATGATTCTTAATCCTTGTAATTAAAGGCTCGTGTTATTTGGTTTAATTATAACACCATGCAATAGGTCGTCTTGTTGGGTTCAAATTAATATACGATCATTCTCAATTTTTAATAGTTCGTAATTAAAAATTCTTATATCACAATTAGAATTTGCAAACATGCAAAAGTGAGTTAAATCAAAACCTATAAATTTGAGTTCTACTACAAACTTCTGACAAATTAAAATTTAAAACGATTAATTAAATGCTAGACAAAATTTAGCTTATAAATGTTCCTGACCACGTGATGAATGTACTTAAATCATCCTAACTGGTCGCTAATTGATTAGTTATTATTTTTTCAATTTCTTTTTATATATCTTTGAAACTTCTAGTTTCCTAACATATTATTCGCAATTCGTGTAAATTATTATTTTTTAAATATTAGAGCAACAACCAGTGTAAAAATGAAATGCACTCATTTAATGGAAATTTTTCTAGATGCTTCAATGGCAGAATCTCGTTGGTCTATAACTCTCACGCCTTTGATTCAAGATTCAATTTCAAACCAACGCCGAACAAACAGTATAAACCTTAATAAGTCTGTGTCTGTAGCCCAACAAACCTACTTCCCGCTCACCGAATAATCATCTCTTACGTCGGAATTTAAACTTAAACAAAGCTACATCCCACGTGTCCCCAACTTTCTTCATATTTCCAAAAAACTCCTACCAGATCCGGATAATTACCTTCACTCTTCTCGTATAAATAGAGAAGATGATGATTCCTACAAAGCCACGTAAGTCAAGTGAACGTTACGGCCATGGCACATTGGAATTGGATCAAACCACCGGAATGCAAAGCAAAATTAACAGAATAAACTAAATTAGATCCAACCAATTGAATCGGTTTAGTGTCACTCAAAAAACAAATAAATATATAAAACAACACAATTATCATATTAATGGGGCACTTTTTTTTTTTTTCATTTGTAATGAAAATGAACACTTCTTTAAGAAACTATCATTCGCTTGTTTATTTGACACGCAAATAACTTTCTTACTTAGCTCGGCGGCCAATCCTTTAACATTTGTTGAAATTCAGTTAATTGATGAATGTGACATAACTCGATAAATCGTTTAATTTGTATAATTGATAAAAATTTGAACTTCAAATAATATAGATAGAATGATTAATTTTTTTAATTTTTAGATAATTGATATATGTCGTGATACTATAAGTGAATGAAGTGTCTGATAGAAAACACAATGTTTGTATTAGAAATTTTAAGTGTGAATCTATTTACTGTTGGTTTTATATATAAAAAATTAGTTACAAACTTGTCTTGTTTCTCATTTTGTTCAATTTTCATAAATTTGACTAACGATTAATTGTGAACGAGGAGTTTGTTGTAAAAATATGGTCTTCTATTTAGTATAAAAAGATTAGTGTGATTTAATTATTTTTCCTTTTGCTTGATTTCTAGAAAGTTATGAATAGTTTGGTAAATAAGATAATTAATTATAAACATCATTTTGAAAATCCATGACCATGGTTGTGATGTATCTTTGTAAATAACTAATACAACATTAATTTCTATCAAAATTACCATTTGTTTTAAACTCAGTTCTGAACAGAGCATGAAAATATCACTTATCTAGATTTGCTTTTCATGCTTTCACTTCACTTAATCCAGCTTGTCCCTCCTTTGATTGTATGCCGCGCTGGCAAGTGTGCTATGCAGATTACTGAGCTGGAACCAATGATTGTAAACTAATTATTACTAATCAAGTGTGCTATGCAGAGTCCCGATTATTAACAGAACAATAATCGCAATACATGTAATATATTGGTGCCAGCTACCAACCTTATGCCTTTTTTTCTGATGTGTCTAAAAATTCACTAACAACTTTGTACTCAATATTGTTGGGGAAAAATCAGGTTTTTAAAATTTTTATAAAACCTTTTAATATCGTTCTCATATAATATATAAGAATTTGTAATCTAAAAATCGTACCTTGAAAATCTGATTTGGCTTTTTCTGTTGAAGTGATTTAGGCTTCTAGATCACGATCCGCCACCACCATTCCTGTTAGATCATGATCCGTCACCACCACGCCTGTTAGATCACGATCTGTCACCACCACACTTGTTAGATCACGAACTGTCACCAATGATCTTCCAGGTTATGACTCAGGTTCGATCTGCACTTGACGTGTGGGCGCCTTTATCACTACCAAAGCAACTAGCACGAGAAAATTTTTCTCTCAACAATAGAGAGAAAAATCTTTTTCTCTGATCTGTATAAAGTGGCTTCTCTCCTTTTCTTTAGAGAAAATAAGCCTTTTATATCTCCCTTTAGTGAAAACCCTAGGCTCCAAATAATCAAAAAACAAAACTCACGTTACTTGCTTTTTCTATAGGGGACCCACCTTGTAAAATAACATAAGGCCCCTTACACACAAGCTAATTAAATGGAGCCTCCCACTAAATGATATATTTAGGCTTTTGACCCAAATAGCTAGTTATCTTACTTATTAGTCCAGTAGTGGTGCAGTCAATTAAATGAGCTAACCCGGGGATCATTTGGGAACATACAATAGTGGCTATAACAATTAGGCATGTAATTAAACTAGCCTAATTATTTAATTCCAAATCTACTCCACTAAAAGATTGGAATTGACCTCCATAATTGTATGCTCGAATAATAATTCGTCCCAAGCCACATTGATTTCTTTACTGCACAATCCTTTGTACCACATCATTAATTAAATCGATATCTCAACTGTCCAATCAATTTAATTACATCTTGTTCCTTGATACTTACTGGTTTTCTCTAATGATCATTTTCAACATACTAAATATGTTGACACACTCTGGCCAGAGAATTCTATGATCAAGTGCCGAAAACCCATCAAGAGATGTGTTGTACAAATTCTATATTGTTAATCCATAACTCCAATACTCATAATTGCTCCCACCAAGATACCGGGTAATCTTGACCACAAGTATGTGTCGTGCCCATTGGTAACTCAAATGGAATAACAATTACAATCATGAAATCATAATTAACTCAAGATTAAGATTACAGTAAAATCAATGCCTATGAGATTTAATAAGTTATTACAAAGTTAATTAAATCTCATATGTGATCCTGTTCAATGTAGTTGTACTACATCAATAAATTCATACATGATTAAGACAAATCATTCAATGAATTTATTACAGTCTATACCTAAATAAAGTGCCCAACTTTATTTATCAACTGTGAACTAAATTTATTTAATTATAAGATAACTTGTATTTATGTCTTCTGTGAATCCACATGGTGATCACATAAATACATATAATATGATTAAATGAACTTTAATAAAAATATTAATGCAATTAAGATATTTGAATAAAATACCTCATTTATTTTATTAATCAGAAAAATTATTTATTATAATTAAATAAACACATATGCTTTTAAAGAGCATATTTTCCCAACAAATATAACGCATAAAGCACGCATAATTTAATAAATGGGGCTGCTAATATCTTCTTTAAAAGAGAATTATCGCAGCCACATAGTTGTTTCCATATTAGCCGAACCTAAGTGATAAGCGTTTCCTTATAGGGATGGCAATGGGGAGGGGAGGGGAGGGGACCAATCTCCCCATACCCATCCCCGATATTTTGCGTATGTCCCCGTCCCCTCCCCGTCCCCGTCAGAATTGCTTGAGAGAATCCCCATCCCCTCCCCGAATAATAACAGGGGATCCCCGAGGGTCCCCGGTCCCCGAATAATTAATAGTCTAATACATTTTTTTATTTTCGATTTTAAATTAATCATATTAAAATAAAAAATTCAGATAAAAATAAAGTTCAAAATATATCTTACATTAATATTGATCCATTACAAAGTCACATTCAAAATATAAATTATTAAAATAATTATCTTTGTCAATGACTCAATCTTCATAATCCTACAATAAAAAGAAAAAAAATTATTTTTATATCGGCAATAAAATAAATGAAATAAATGTAGATACTTAATTAATATTTTTAATAAAACTATTTACCTCCTGCTCGTCCTGCTCCTCCTGTTCTTCCTCGAGAAATGTGGCAAATTGAGAGATAGCCTCAGATTTCAAACCTAAAACAATGAAAATGATATAAGTAAAGTAACTTATAAGTGCAAATATTAATAACTGTATAATATAATTACAATGTAAAATAAACTCATACTGCTATTGTAAGCTCGTAACCAACTTTGACAGCACATTAAGGCCTCCAATGTGCTTGGATGAAGTTTGTTACGGTGTGGGCTCACAACTCTACCACCGGTGCTAAAAATTTGTAATTGGAATTGCCAAAATATCTCTAGCAATTCGAGCTAATGTAGGATACCTATTAGCATTTAATAATATAAATATTTTGATATTTATTATTTTTAACAATATTTATAATTTTGTTATTTATTTATTAGTAATTTTAAAAATAAAAATAAAATTAAAAATTAAAATGGGGAAATGGGTAGGGGATGGGGATTCCACCTCATCCCCGTCCCCTCCCCGAATAAAAAATTGGGTAAAAAATTGTTCCTGTCCCCTTCCCGAATAAAAAATTGGGTATAAAATTATCCCCGTACCCTCCCCAAATGGGGAAAATCCCCGAGAGTACCCGTCCCCGTGGGGATTTTTGCCATCCCTATTTCCTTATGAGCCATGATTTGGGGAAAAAAACCAATTCAAGTCAAAGATCAGAAAAGTGTGTCACTCACGAATACAATAATTCAAGCCACACATCTATCAAACGCATGGCAGAGACGCTTCAACATGTTGTCTCATGGAAAGAAATCCTTGTCTTTGACTTAATACTCTGTTATAGGAAAAATATTGGGTGCTCCCACTGGCTGCTTTTATTGAGTGGCAGAATCAGAATTTTATTTCGGGTAAAATCTCGTTTAGTCCCTATATTTTGATGTTAATATTTTAAAAATACCTCAAAACATCCCCGACATTAAATTATTAGCACATTTCCTCTTACTTTTTGTTGCTTTGGCTTAATTTTTACAATATTACCCTCTTACAATATTTTTTTTGGACATTAGTAAAAAGGAAAAAATTAATTATCAATTTAATCTCAAAAAAATAAAATAGAAACAAAATTAATATATGTTACTTTTTTGTAACACACTACTGAGGAATTAATATACTAATTTTTTTATTACTAATGTCCAAAAAAAGGTAATTTAATTATTTTATTTTATTTTTGGGGTTAAATTGATACTTTAATTTTTTTTCTTTTTATTAATTTTATAAAAAGAAACATTATTGGAAGAGGGTAATATTGTAAAAGGAAGTCAAAAGAAACAAAAAGTAACAGCATGGATGTCAATAATTTAAGGGTGGGGATGTTTTGATGTATTTATAAAAATATATGGATTAAATGGGCACTAATCTTAAAATATAGGGATGAAACGAGTTTTTACCATTTTATTTCCATGGTGGCAATAATGATTAAACTGTAAATACTGGCTCTGCATTTTATAAAATGCAGATATCTGTACTAGAAAAGAACTATGACACACACACACACACACACACATATATAATTATTCTCAGGTGCAGACGTCCGGATTTTTCTTAATGCAAACACATTTTTAAACCGTGCAATTTTAAAGAATTAGCTGTTGAATAAACTATAAAATCATGCGGTTTAGAAGAGTTAAAAGCTAACTCTCTTATACCATGCAGTTTTAAAGTGTGTCCGCATAAAAAAAAATGAGGACGCTCGCACTAGAGAAGACTATATATATATAGGCATTCTCATTTTATTTTCATGCAGATACACTGTAAAACCATGGAGTTTAAAAGAGTTAGTTAATTTTTAACTCTTTTAAACTGCGTGGTTTAAAAGTGTGTCCACATTAAGAAAAATATGGACATCCGCACCTTATAATGATTATATATATATAATAGTTTTTTGGTCCGGAATTTTAAAGTGCGGGAAAGGTTAGGGAAATCTTTAAAACCACAGAATTTTAAAAGCTTAAAACTTGAAGTACTTAAACTGCACATTTTATGCATTTTCCCGGACATCTCCGTAATTTAAAATTCTAGATTATATATATATATATAAAGTTTTTTTTTCAATTAACTATTATACCATATGATTAATAGCTTATCCACACAAAATTTACATTTAGGCAATTACTATCAAATATCGATACGTGTTTGAATAAACTCTTGAAAATCGATTTCCACCTTCATTATTACAGCCCTTGTATAAACTAACGCGGCAACATATAATCGGTTGGTAAAAGAATAAATAGATGTCAAGTGGGTTCTACCATGTTTTTAATTCAACAAATGACAATATGCCACCTCAATTTATACAATAACATTTATGACTATATCATTACTCATTAATTAATAGGAACGCTAATTTATTTTCTTAAAAGAGAATTCATCAATTTGTATAATAATATTTTTACAAAAGTATTTGTGACTGTATCAATACTTGTTAGCTAATAATAGACCACTAATTTATTCTTCTTAAAAGAGAATTACTGCAGCAAGTTTGGAGGCACAAAGATTTCCCATATTAGCCAAACATAAGAGATAAAGCGTTCATATGAGAGGTAATTTGGAAAATCAATTCCATGCAATAGGTCGTAGTGGGTTCGACTTAGTATACGATTATTTTCAAATTTTTAACATATTAAAGATTCCTATATCACATTATAATTTTCAAACAATCAAAATGAGTCAAATCAAATTTAGAACTTTGAGGTCTACTATAGACTTTGGACGTATTAAATTTAAGACAATTAAGCAAATATTAGACAAAATCTAACTTGTAAATATACCTTACCACACGATGAATGTACTGATAAATCTTAACTGATTGCTCACCAATTAATTGTTATTTTGCAATTTTTATATATCCTTTTTTTCCCAAAAACTTCTAGTTTCCTAACATACGGTTCTCAATTGGTCTAATTATACTGTATATTGTTTTTTAAATATAAATAAAATGAATTTATTTAATGGAAATTTGAAAAAGGGACACTTATCTACGAAAGCAAAGTTGCATTCTCTTTGTGGGGATCCTAAAAAAAAAAAAAAAGAGCCAGAATGATACACCGATGACGATAATTCTTAAGCTTAAGCATTAATTTTCTTTGCTTACAATTTGGTTTGAAGGGTTAAGTTCAAGTTCGAATTGATAGAACGAATGGGCTGGTCAGTATGATGATGATGATGATGATGATGATGATGATGATGAAGAAGAGGGGGATGTCTTTGAGGATGAAGAGAAAGAAAGTTCTAAAAAAAAAAAATACAGCTTTGTGGAAATTAAATTAAAAGCAACTAATTAAGCATTATAAATTACTTAACAGAGTAATGCTGAGCTAATCAAGTTTGTTTTTGAAGAAGGTATCTTTAAATCTCTTGGAGTTAAAGATAATTATCATATCACCATATCAAACGGACCGATTAAAAAATAAACTTAAATATTATTTAAAATCATTTAAATTTAACTTAATATAATTCAATCTAATATTATACCAAACATGCACAATACTATATATAATCTAATCTAATCCAATTCAATCTTAATAAATAATACAATCCAATCTTGCGAGACAAAATTGGCCTAAGGGTACCAATTGCGCAATAATCTTTATAGCCCGTTTCCCAGCCACGCACCCTTTTGTATTAGTATTCTCACAGCCATTGGAAATATGGCTCGTAATCCAACAAATGACATTATATGGCTGTTACTTGCAAGATTTTGTAAGGTAGCCAAGGCCTTTTATCAAACACTATAGGATCAACTGGTACAAAATGAATTCATTTAGGATGCGTTTAACGTACTGTGTTAACAATATTATATTATGATGTATTGCATTAACATGCATTATATTAAGTTATAATATTTTACTTTGGTACAGTATAAACTGTATTATATAACGTAATGTTTTATATTAATGTTAAAACTAAATTAATATTATTTAAATTTATTAATATTTTATGATTTTATTATTAATTTTTTAAAATTAAGTATTAAAATTATTTTATAGTATATAAATGAGTTAATAATATACTATTATTAAATGATAAACTATTAAAGTACTATGTTATATTATTAAAAATTATTATATTATAATATAATTTATTTCTAGATATTAGTTATTATTATATAGTATAATCATATAATAATATAATATAAGTTAATATTATATTGTAAAAATATAATACTGTACAATTATTTAATACAATATAAATTAATTTATAATATAATATTAAATTATAAATTTATTAAATTAAATTAAAATACTTTTACGTATTTAAAGTAAAATAATTAAAATAATTTATGTAATAGAAGTATGATAATGTATTATCATTTTCTCATTAAATATTTTAGGTTTATTAATTTGTTAAATTATTATTTAAATTAAAATTAATTGTTTAAATGTAAATATAAATATAAATGAATGTTTAATAAAATATACTCCTATGGATCTATTTTATACACTTTTTATTCTATAAATCACGCTTATAATGTAGTTGTATAATAGAAACTGGATACTTAATGGAAGCAAAATTGCGCACGGTTTGTGGATCTGGCAAAAAATGATAAAAAGACGAATATGATACACTGATTTTGTCCTCTTTAATATTTTTCTAGGTGCTTCCGTGGCATAATCTCATTGGTCCATTTTTCTTCACGGCTTAGATTCAACTTCAAAAATCAATTTGAAGCAAACACAACAATTCAACAAATATAATAAGCGTCGATAAGCTTGTAGCTGACTGGCTGTGGCCAAGCAAAATGTACCTCATGGCTACCGACTCATATCTTACGTCAGAATTTTGAACTTAACAATGTTCTCATTCCACGTGTCACTCTCTAACCAATTCCCAAACTTTTATCATATTTCCAAAGAAACCCCTACCAAATCAAGGTAATTACCGTCACTCGGCTCAAATAAATAGTCTCCTCGATTCAACTGATGACGACATATCCTCACAGTCTTTATTTAGAAGGGGAAATTATAAAAAAATCCCCTCGTCTCTAAAAATATGGGGTTTCTCAAGAATAGATAAACCTATATCCCAATCCTGAAAAATCTCAATTTAACCTCTCTAGGGTTTCGATTGTCGATGATTCGCTTCAAAATTTTGTATTCTTTTAGTGGATTTTGCTTGTCTCGTATCCTTCAATTGTTAGTTCAGTTCTGATAATAATTTCGAAACTTTTTATACAATTTAAATTAAAATTGATAGAACAATTGGGCGGTTAATAATTAACTGATGGCTAGTGATACTACAACGGCGGCCGCGCCCGCAGCTCCGGAAAAAGCGGAGGCGGTGGAGGAGTATGATAGCAATCCAGATGAAGTGAAACGCTGTCTTGCGACGCACAGAAGGGAAGCCAGCGATGACGAGAACGTGGTGGAGGAGTACGAGAGCGATCCAGATGAAGTGAAACACTCTCTCGTGATGCGCAGAATGGAAGCAAGCGATGATAAGGAGGAGGAGGATAAAGAATTCGAGCGTCGAATGAACCGTAGGGTCCACATTCATTCTTACGATGAATCTGATGGCCAAGGTGGTGTCCAGCTGAGTATGATGATGATCATCTCTCTCGACCAGTTCAGGTTCAAGGGAAGGGTGCTCGAGGGGTACTTGTCTTGTTTATCATTTTTTTTTTAATTTTCATAAATTCGACGACCCACAATTCAATTATGAGTGAAGAGTTTGTTAAAAAAATGTGGTCTTCCATTTACTATAACTAAGTCCGTGTGATGTAATTATTTTTCTTTCACTTAGGTTTATATTGTATCAGATATCTTTGTATTGCATTATTTTAACGGTGTATTATATTATATCAGATTATTAAGATCAGATTATAATAATATAAATTTTTTACATCTTGTAATAAATTTTTTGATTAATTTAAATTAAATATTATACTATATTATATTATATTAATATACTTAAATTGTATTAATATTTTATATTATTATTAATTTTAAATTAATATTATTCAATTTTAACTATTTATTATTAGTTATAATAAATTATAAATTTATTAATAAATTATAATGTAAAAAATAATGTAATATAATAATATTGAATAATAAATTACATGTTTATTAATCTATATTAATAATTATAATATAAAAATAATATTAAATTAAAAGTTATATTTAATAATAATAATAATTATTATTATTATGAAGCAAAAGTCAAAAAGCAAAAGTCAAAAAGCAAGGCTCCAACGACAGTTGCAAAAGCAAAAAGAGAGAGAGAAAAAAACAATCAGTTGTCATTATTAAACCCGACTGTGAGTTTGCTAATGCGCAACAACAGGGCTTTTAATGTGGTGGTCCTGTAGCTTTTTATTTGCCAAACATGGGCTTGTGTAAAGTTAATACAACGAGGTGCTTTAATACAATAACCAAACAAGCCCTTAAATGTCTTGAAAATTATGAATACATTGTAGGATTTAGAAGGATTCTAAAGTTTTAATGCATATGGGGTTTTTATGTCCATCCACTTATGAGTATGCTGCATTTTATGATTATCGTAGTTGGTAGATTGACAAATGGACCTTAATTACAAGTCAAATAACCTAAATACTTATCGGCCAAAGGAAGCCATTTATAGTAATTTCTAGTGAAGCAAAGTAAAATGATTCATACTGGCAAAGAAAATTGGAAAAGAAAAGGAGGATTACTGATCCACACAGTGTCGTTTACTAAAGGTACGTTGATCTTACACTTAATTTATTATATATCCATTTATAATGTTCAAAATGATAATGTACTATTTCTTAAATTAGGCTTTCAAAACATCATTTTGATAATGCATAGTTGTGATGTGTCTCTAAATTCAGTAATACAAGTTCTTTCCTGTTACTAATGGATGAAGTGACTTGAAATAGTTTAATATTTATTTGCAGTAAAAAAGTTGAAAAAGGAACTAACAATTTACATGCGTTTTGCTGAAAATTTAGTTAGTTTCATTTGAAACTTGCATGGGCATTAAATGCTGGCATAATCTCTTTGACTTCCCTTGCATTTGAATGAATGGATCAGTGTTAATGCAGGCTAAGATTTTCTGGACTTTCATGGATGCACAATAAATGCTACGTCAAAGGCCTGGTAAGATGTCAGCAAGCTGGTCGAAGATATCAGCCTGATTTGGTGGCTGCAAGATTTGTTCATCCAGGACCGTTTTCTTTGACAATGAGAAAGCCCCAATGTCTATAAATTGAGAACTCGCTGAATTGTAGAGAGAGAGAGAGAGGAAAGTGAATAACGGGAGAGCCAGGGAAAAGAGAGTGTGGGAAGATTTGGGAGTAATTAAGGTTTGGGTGTGAGATAAAATAATCAGAGAGTGGTTGTAATAATTTTTTATATAGTGAAATTTTTTTGTCTCGTTGTTTTTTGCAGTGGTGGTTTTTAACTCTAATAAAGGAGTTTTCCAAGTAAATTTTGTGTTATGATTGGGATATTCACCATTTTAGTTTTCTATTTATTATTTTTTTTACATATTGCTAGCAAAAATCTGGGGCGGGAACCGAAAATTCCCAACAATTATTAATTATTTTAAACTCTGTTCTGAACAGAGCATGAAGGGTTTCACTTACCTAGTTATGTTTTTCATTCTTTCACTTCACTTGATTTCATCTTGTCCCTCTCCTTTATAGAAGTTGCATCTATTGGAGTATCAAGTTCATCACAAGGATCATATTCTGGCTAACGAAGGAGCACAGTTCATTGGCTGCACTCATGTGTAGCAGAGTATTTGAATTCAAGACTGTTAGAAGGTTGTTACAGACGCAAGACTGCTGCTGTGTAACGGTATGCCATGCTGGCAAGTGGGGCAGTGCGCTATAACAGATTGCGGAGGTAGCACCAAATATTGTGAACTAGTATTCGTAATTAGTGTAGAGTGTTCTAATTTATTCTATAAGTAGCTCATTTGTGCTTAAAACCTACATGTATTGTACGCTTCTGTTACTTCTAATAAAGATTTTCTCTGTTCTTTTTTCTTACACTTTCTCTTCCATTTTCCCAACCCCAAACACTGCCGATCCTTGATTTTCTAGAGTATTAGCTGTCTATTTCTACAAACACAGAACTGCTATTTGTTTGTCTATCCCGTGGTCTCTTCGTTTATTGACTTGAACTGGGATAACTAAGGGGGCATTCCTTTCTTCAAGAGAGTACTACCCAATGGAGACGTTAAGTATTATTTTGTTTTTTATTCGAAATAATGTTTGTGTCTGTGTGGTGTAAATTGTATAAGAATGGAATTTTTATACATAAATATATTTCTCATTCAAACTAACGCGACCATATTTTAACAAATAATTGTCTTGTATTTCATATTATTTATTTTATTATATTATTTTCATTTTAATATATCATCACGCTACTCTTCCCCAGTTTTCATACACACCATATCTGTTTGTGTGAGATTAATTTGTACACACTACAAAAAAAGGCGGCCTGATGCGACGCCGGATTTGACGAATATCTGAGCCGACGTAAATGATTAGTTTGCCGTTCAAGTTCAACAAAATTTGTTGTAATTTTACCAGATTAATCATTTAATCATTGCAGTATTCCAGCTCTGTTTGGCTGTTAACTTTATTTAGTTATTTATGCTTTTTATTTTTTCTTTTATATAATAGCTTGCAATCCCTGGTGTGTGTTGATAGTGCCTTACATGATTACAAAAATGAATTTGTTTTTTTTTTTGGGGCCAATTGCAGTTTTGATAACAACTAAATTACGACTTACTTTTTGCAAGTTTTTCTTGAAATATTTATTTTGAGAAGAAAACCAACAATACATTTTATGATTTGGGCTGTTTCAAAGATCTTCGCTTGATGTCTCTGCTACTGGTTTTCAGCAGAGTGCCCAAAAATAATCAGTGCACGCACTGTAGGCTCTATTATTATCAGTAAAAAGCATTAGTGATATAATGGGATCGACCTTTTTATTTGGGAGTGGAAGGATGCTTGAAAGAGTAGAGTGGTGCATCTTGTTCAAACACGCACCGTAGAGAAATTAGTTTAGGCTCTAACCATTGTTATAGTAGAGAAAAAAAATTAATTAAGAGTAATTTTATGACTTTTTAGAAATGAGTGAATTAAAATAATAAATTATAATTTGATAATTATCTTAATTAAAAAATGGGTGTTGAAATAAAATTAGTGAATTTAAATAGCCTGCCCAAAATCCAAACTCGCATACCAATAATTTTCTAATTTTACATAAAGTTTTTCTATATGTTTGATAAAATTTGATTCTCAATTGGTCTAATGGAGAAACAACCAGCAAAAAAATAAAATGAATGCAATTAAATGGAAATTTGAAAAGAGCAGTAGATGACATTTATGTGCAAGCAAAATGCAAAATTGCATTCTGTTTGTGGGATCCTGGAAAAAATAAAAGAAAGAAAACAGAGTTAGACGCTGATACTGTGGGCTTTAATATTTTTCTAGATGCTTCCATGGCAGATTCTCGTTGGTTCATTTTTCTTTACGCCTTAGATTCTATGATTCAATTTCAATCAAATACGACAAACAAAAGAAGCCTTTAAGCCTGCAGCTGAAATAGATGGTACTTCAATTTTCAGCTGAAATATACATGGTGAGATTATTATTATTGAGCTTGATGAGGCTATAGAAAATTCAATATCGAGATCGGATAAATTATAAAAATATTGCAGCTCAAAGCCCATATGATCATGGGCCAGGCCACTACTTGCTCATGCTTTGAATCAAAATTAGTGACGTTGGAAGCTGAAAGGGGCAAATGATGAAATGGGGTTCATCATATACTATGCCCAACGGGATAAGATCATCATTTAATTGCCTCCTCCTCTCCTCGATAGATATTTGCCGAATTTTTCTATTTCAAAAATATTATATTGGTTAATATAATTAGAAGTTTTACAAAATATAAATATAATTTAAAAAAATTTTATATTTATTAATCTAAATTTTCCATTTGGTGGTTGTGTTTGAGAAAAATTTTAGGTATATTCGGATATACTTTCTCATTGTTTATTGATTTTGGACATTTAGACATATTAGTATTCAGTATTCTTAGGTAATTAGCTAAGAAGTATACGTGACAAAAGTATAACACGTGAAAAAATACACAACAAAATTATCTACAATTTTCCATTGACTTAGTCAACTTATGATCTAACTCAACAACTTGAAAATTAAATTATGCTAGTAATTCCGTAAAATTAAAATTTATCTCCCAAAATTGATAAATACTATGTCACTTTGTCAAATTACTTCGGGTAAAAGTTATGTGGATAAAAACTTTTAAGATGAGTTGTATGCTAATTGAGAAGGACAAGACACAAAAGAATTCAATGAATGCTACATCACGCAACACTGCTTACTCTTAACAAAATATTACAATTTACAAACGTGATTCATGAAACTTGACTTTTTGTCTAAAAAAGGACTAAAGAAACATGCCAAGCACTATTTAAATAGTATTAATATGGCAACAAAAAACATGCGAGCAAAGTAGACTATTCCTTTATTCTATAAATAGCTCATTTGAGCTTAGAACCTTTAAAGTGTGTCGTACGTTTCTGTTACTTCTAATAAAGATTTTCTCTATTCTCCACCTTTTCTTCCATTTTCACGATCCCCAAACACCATCAATCCATGATTTTCTAGAGTATTAGCTGTCTATTTCTACAAACATAGAATTGCTGTTTTAAGAAACAAAGTAGTCTGTCTTGTCACCCATGGTCTCCTCATTTATCGGTTTGTGAAAAGGGCTAAATAAAGGGCAAATAAGATGTTGGGGCAATGGGCCTAACGAGACAAGATCTTGAATTGATTGTCTCTTTCTTTTCTCCACAAATCTTTGGTTAATTTTTATGTTCCCTCAACTTTTTTCCACTTTAGCACCAAAATTCATTTTTGATACTTTATGCAAAAATTATGATGAAAATGAGTCACTTTAGAACATCAATAATTTTTTTTTACATCCAAGAGAACGACAATTACACTTAGATCACTCTTATTTAGTTGAATTATATATATAATAATGTTGGCTTAACAAAATATGATTCTTAATCGTTGTAATTACGGGCTGGTATTCTTTGGTTTTAGTTGCAGGCCTTATATCGCCGTGCAACAGTTCTTGGTGGGTTCAAATTATTATACGATCATTCTCAATTCTTTATGGTACGTAATTAAAAATTCCTATATCACAATTAGAACTTACAAACAAGTTAAAGTGAGTTAAATCAAACGTACAAATTCGAGGTCTATTACAAACTTCTAAAAAAGATTTTCTCTGTTATTTTTTCTTTCACTTTCTCTTCCATTTTGCCAATCCCCAAACACCGCCAATCCTTAATTTTTTGAGTATTAGCTGTCAATTTCTACAAACATAGAACTGCTGTTTGTTTGTCTAATTACTTTCAAGGAACAAAACTGTGTCATGTGGTCTCTTCGTTTATTGGCTTGTGAGCAAATAAGATATTGGGCCGATGGGCTTAACGTGACAAGTTCTTGAATTGAATGGCTCTTCTTTTTTTCATAAATCTTTGCTTAATTTTTTTGTTCCCTCAACCTTTTTTGGCCTTTCGCGCTAAAATTCTTTTTTTATACATTATGCAAAAATTATGATGAAAATGAGTTACTTTAGAACATCAATAAATTTTTATTACATCTATAATAAGACAACTATAGTGAGATTACTCTTATTTAGTTGAATTATATGTAATAAAATTAGTTTAACAAAATCTAACCCGTTAGTATTCCATATCACATGATTAACGTATTTAAAAAATCTTAGTTGTTCCGTCGCTTGTTTTACAATTCTTTTATATATCTTTGAAACTTTCTGCTTCCTGACACATCATATTGTTCTCAATTCGTCAAAATTATTTGTTTCTTCAAACACTGCAGCAACAACCGGTATAAAAAAGAATGAGCTCATTTAATGGGAATTTTTCTCATTGGTCTATTTCTCTTCGCACCATAGGTTCCTCTAACAAACTTAAAAGATGTTCCCCATCCCACGTGTCCCCAAATCTTCGTATTTCCAAACAAACCCCTGCCAAATAGAGAAGAGGATGGCTTTTATTGCAAACCGTATGAACTAGGGGTGTTCACGGATCGGATTTTATGGATTGGACATTAATCCATATCCGATCCATGATTTTGCGGATTATAATTTTTCAATCCAATCCAATCCACGGATTGATAAAATTCAATCCAAATCCAATCCATACATCTGCGGATCGGATGCGGATTTGACTCAATCCATATCCAATCCATACGTCTGCGGATCGGATGCGGATTTGACTCAATCCATATCCAATCCACCATTTTGCGCATTAGTTTTCGAATTAAAAATTTTTAGTTCTCTCCAACTAATGAAATAAAAAAAAATCTAATATAAAAATAATTTTGCTACCAATTAAATTTAAAATTGAATAAAATTTAAATAAATTAATTATTTAAATAAAGCTAAAATAATACATTTAAAGTTTCAAAATATAACACATCGAGACTAATTATTCAAATAAAGCTACAATAATACGTTCAAAGTTTCAAAATATAACACACCAAGCTTAATTGTTCAAATAAAGTTACAATAATACGTTAATATAACACCGAAATTAATTGTTCAAATAAAGCCACAATTAATTGAAATGGCAAAGTTTCAGAAACCAAACACAATCTGATCCTTCACCGGGCTATTGTGCCTGTCGAAAAGTGGTGATTACTGAGCCGTCCACAATGGGAACCAGGAGAAGCCGTACGGGTGGCGATCTTGAAGGTTGTGATAGTGAAATTGTTCAGCTGGAACCAGTGAATGTGAAGTGGCTCGATGGACTTGGGAAAAAAGATGGCTTGCTCTCGCCGGGATCGCGCGGCCGATGTCCTTCAAATCCGTGTCGAGAGTGTATCTAACCAGTATTGAGTGTTGCTAGTGTGTGTGACGGCGGGGAAGCTTAGGGTTTTTTGTTTGCAAATTGTTGGTGACTTGACGTCATGTTACTTTGCTTTTGGGTGACTTTGCAAATTGTTGGTGACTTGACGTTATGTTACTTTGCTTTTGCTAGTGCGTGTGACTTTGCTTTTATTTTGTTTTACAATTTTTACAAGTTATATTTGTATATTTGATTATTTAATTATTTTTTATTTTATATTATTATTGGGTAATGGTTAAGATATGTTATAGTGCTTATGTAACTATGTAATGTCACATTTATAATTTTTTAAATTAAATTTATAATAATTTTTTAATTATATATATATATATATTTTACGAATTCACGGATTTCTACGGATTTACAGAAGTAAATCCATATCCAATCCAGCGACTGCGGATTTTTAAATTTTCAATCCATATCCAATCCACGGATCGGATTTATACGGATCAGATTGGATTCTGAACACCCCTAGTATGAACGTTATGGCCATGCATGAGATGTTGGATCAAAATCAAACCAATGGATTGTAAAGCAAAATTACCGATTAAAAATTCAACCAATTGAATCGGTTTGGTGTCACTTAAAAAATAAATAATATATAAAACAACACAATTATCATATTAATGAGCCACTGTTAAATTCATTCAGTCAGTATTTTTCTTTTCCCATTTTCAATGAATGCTTAATATGGAAAACAATCTGTCCCATTGAGCATTGTTTAAATCATTCCCTAGTTTGTTTAACACGCAAAGAATATTCTTATTCGGCTCGGCAGCCAATCCGTTCAATTTTGTTAAAATTCATTTAAGTGATGACTGTGATATGACTCGATCAATCGTTTAATTTGTATAATTTATAAAAATTTGAGCTTCAAGTAATGTAGATAGAATGGTTAATTATTTTAATATTCAGATAAATTGATATATGTCATTATATTATGAGTGGATGAAATATCCAATAGAAAAAAAAAATGTTTGTATTGGTCATTTTTAGTGGGAATCTATTTAGTTTAACTTATCCATAAAAATGGTTGCCGACTTATCTTGTTTCTCATTTTGTTTAATTTTCATAAATTTGACTCCCGATTAATCATGAGTGAAGAATTTGTTGGAAAAAATCTGGTCTTCCATTTATTTTGTAGGATTTAAAAGATTAAAAAACTTTAATACATATAATTTTATGTTCGAAACTAAATACTCGTAGCATTGCTGCTTCTATAAATAACTCATTTGTGCTTCCAACTTGTTATTTGTATTTCACGTTTTTGTTTCTCTTCATAAAGATTTTCTTTTTTTTCTTTTTTCCTTTCACTTTTTCTTCCATTTTCCCGACTCCCAAACACCACTAATCCTTGATTTTCTAGAGTATTAACTGTCCGTTTCTACGAACATATACCTACTGTTTGTCTAAATACTATCAAGAAACAACGTACTCTGTCGCGGGATCTCTTCGTTTATTGACTTTTGACTGTGAACGGAGCTAATTAAAGGGCGTTGCTTTCTTCAAGAAAGAATGCAAAGAAAGTACTATCCATGAGACACGTTAAAAATTATTTTACATAAAAAATGATAATAATCATAATAATCGGTTAAGGATCGACAAAAATGTTATAACCTGTAAAGCATGGATAATTAATTAATGGGAATGCACCTCTCATCTTTACCATTCTCTTTGTCATTTTCATAATTCAGCTGTTTATTAATAAAGTGAATAAATTTATCTTTTAATAATATGTTTCTTGGCTGTTTTTTGTGTATTTTTGCGTACAATTTTGTGTGCAAATAGCATTATTCATTAGTAATAAGTCTGGAGTGTTCTAATTTCTTCTAACAAGTAGCTCATTTTAGCGTAGGACATGTAACTAGTATTTTACGTTTCTATTAATCTTTAATAAAGATTTTCTCTATTTTTTTTTTCCTTTCACTTTCTCTTCCATTTTCCCCGACTCCCAAACACCACCAATCCTTGATTTTCTAGAGTACTAGCTCTCTATTTCGACAAACGCAGAACTGTTGTTTGTCTAACTAGTTTATTGTAAACTAATTATTACTGGAAAATCCTATTTGCGCAAAAAATTGCACAAAATAAATAGAATGAGAATACTTATGCAAAAAAAATAAGATTAATAAAGTGAATAAATTTATCTTTTAATAAAATATTTCTAGTCTTTTAGTGTTTTCGTGTATTTTTGTGTACGTGCAGATAACATTACTCATGAGTAATTATGTTTTACGTTTCTATTATTTTCTAATAAAGATTTTCTCTGTTTTTGTTTTTTTCCCCCTTTTACCTTCTCTTCCATTTTTCCAACTCCCAAACACTACTAATCCTTGTTTTTGGTTTTTTTTCCCCCTTTGAACGGGGCTAATGTTGGTCTAACTGCTTTCATGAAACAACGTACTCTGCGGTTAAAATTAATTGATCATTTTATTTGCTGATAATGAATTGGTTGTCAAGTCATGAGTTTGATGATGCACAGGACGAAAAACGTTATTTTATTATTTAAAATAATACTAACAATTATGTTGATGGTCATTTTATTATTTAAAATATGCAAATGGAATCTTACCGAACTATAGTGCTTGACTTCTTCATACAGTGATTGACTTCTTTGTACAGAATTATAAAGTGAAAGAAATTACGAAATTAAATACTTTTCGTGCGAGTGGGGTAGAAATTCTGTATATTTATGAAATAACTATTGATTTCACTTTGGTAATTACTTTTTAAAAGTAACGTAAACATTTTTATTTTATTTGCATTCGAGCTTTCTTTCTTTTTCGCTGGCCTTTACACTTGACCGTATTTCATGGGGCATATTCAATCTGAATCCTCTGCAAGTTTGTGGCAGTTTGGTTAGTTACGAACTTTTGTAGAATTGCATGAAGATGACGCTTTTATAGACATTTTTTCTTTTTTCTTTTTTTCTTCAGTGAACATATTAAAAATTTAGTTTTTTGTCATCATGACTAGAACAGTAAAATGAAAATAGTCCTCATTTCGACGATTGACAAAAATGTTGTACTCATACCGATTAATGGGCCACTGATTTCGTCTTCTTAAAAAATTATTATTGCAGTGAGGTAATTGGATCGAAGATGGACGATTTCCATATTTGCCTAACCTACGTGATATTTGTTAATATATAAACAACACAATTATCATATTAATGAGGCACTGTTAAATTCGAATATTTTTCTTTTTCATTTTTAATGAATATTTAATATGACAAACAATCTGTTCCATTGAGCACTGTTTAAGTCATTCAATGAAGATGAATACTTTTATACAAAACAATTATTCCCTTGTTTATCTGACACACAAAGAACTTTCTTGCTCAGCTCGGCGGTCAATCTTTTAAAGTTTGTTAAAATTCAGTCAATTGATGAACGAGACATAACCCAATAAATTGTTTAATTTGTGTAATTGATAAAAAAATTGAACTTCAGATAATTGATAAAAAAATTGAACTTCAAATAGAATGATTAATTTTTTTCAATATTTAGATAATTGATATATGTCATGTTATTATGAGTGAAAGAATGAAGTGTCTGATAGAAAACACAATGTTTATGTTTGTATCAAAAATTTTAAGTGCGAATCTATGTAGTGTATAGGATATAAATAAAAATAGTTACCAACTTGTCTTGTTTCTCATTTTGTTTAATTTTCATAATTTGACTAAGGATTAATTATGAGTCAAGGGTTTATTGGAAAAATATGATCTTCCATTTACTATTAAAGATTAGCGTGATTTAATTATTTAATGGTCGTTCAATTTTATTGGTTACCAAATTCTCCAGGATCGCATGTAGTTTATACTTTTATATTAAAAAAAAAAAACTGTCAACAAGCATTAATGTCATTTGACGCATGAAAGACAATTAGTCCCATTTTTTGTCCTGTTTACTTGAACACCACTAATTCCACTAATTCCAACAATTTATCCCAAAAAAATATAGTTACTCTTTTTTTTTTGATCTGTTAATGAATGCTCCTACTCCTATCGGTTCTATATACAACTCGACCTCGGAAGCTAATTCGCGTGGGCTTTGTTGGAATAATGGTATCGATTGGAATTGTAAGGAAAGAGGTCTTCGTGTCGTGGACAGCTCAACCGAAGAGAGCAGATGAATATCTTATGCGAAATTCATTGATGAATGCCCTTTGCAGAAGCAGGAAATAAGCTGCCTAAAAGTAAGCATTAGATGAATGCCCGATGGAACACCACTAATTCCAACAATTTATCCAAAAATATCTTTGAGTTTCAAGGAATTAATGTAGCACGAATGGCCAAGTTTTTCAACTTTTTAAATATTTGATATATGTCATGTACTGACTTCGTACGAGAAGAAAATTATAGAATTTTTTTTAAATTAATGGAATTATTTTACGATAAAACAATCACAATCACAATTAAAAATATTCTTTAAATTTTCACTATTTCTACTGTTATTCTTTAAACTCTTTCTGAACAGAGCATGAAGAGTCACTTATCTAAATATATTTTTTTGTGCTTTCACTTCACTTGATTCATCTTATCCCTCTTGTATAGAACCTGCAACTCGTATTTTACGTTTCTGTTACTTTCTCTTCCATTTTCCCGACTCCTAAACACCATCAATCCTTGATGTTACAGAGTATATTAATTAATTAATGGGCCGCTAATTCTTCTTCTTAAAAGAAAAGTTTTGTAGGGAAATTGGAAAAAAGGCTAATTCAATTTAATTTTGATAGGTGCGAGAGAAGGATAGGACCGTCCAATTAAATTGCAAGTGGGCATTCCCACCATTCGTGTCTCATGCTTGTCATATTTAAATTTAAAAATCACACCATGTCAGTATGGTGATGATGTGGAATTGTTTCACCGAAATTTTTATCTTCGTAACTGTTGTAGAAAAAAGCGTGCTCCCAGTGGATGCTTCTATTGAGTGGCAGAATCAGGATTTTATTTCGATGGTGGCCATAATAATTAAACTACTGATTAAGTTGGTTGTGACATAAAATCAACGTTGTATAATTTTTTGGATATTATCTCAATTTTACTTCTGTAGGTTTGTTGTTTGTATATTATCTCAATTTTTTAAAAAATGTAATTGCAATTATCAAACAAGACTAATCCCAACAATTTATCCAAAAAAATTTTATGATAGAATGGCTAATTTTTTTAATCGACTTTCTGGATAAATGATAATTTTTTTTATAGCAATGTTACTTAAGTATTACAGGAAGAAAATTATAGAATAATTTTTTGAATTAATAGTATTACTTTACGATAACACTATCACAATCTAATTTTTTAAAAAATAAAGTTATTCTTTAAATTTCGCATTACTATTCCTACTTTTCTTGTTATACTACTTAATGGCACTGGTGAAGCCTCGAATTATCAAACAAAAGGCAAAAATAGTTCAATATCTGCTGTCCCACTGAGCATTGTTAAATTCACACGATAAAATGAGTACTTATATTAAAAAAAACAATCGGTCTCATTGCGTGCTCTTTCATTGACATAGGCAAGTTGCGGTCAACTTATGGCACTTTTATGAATTTTCAAGACGGGTGAATTTTCTAAATTTAAAAGAAAAAAAATACAGAAATGTAATTTCAATTTATCCAAAAATTTGAGTTTCAAGGAATACAGCATTTATTATATGTCATGTTAATACAGAGAAGAAAATTTTAAAAACTTCTTTTTGGATGAATAAAAGTATTTTCTGATAAATATTTCACAATCATATTTAAAAAATTTCACTCCTCTTGGTACATAATTTAAGAATTTAACATTATAAATTAATCTTTTTAATCAAAGTAATAATCTCTCCTCGGTCTGCAAATGCTAAAATTTAATATTATATCCGTTGACAATATTTGCTCCAAATTCACGAAAATAAAATTTCTAACAGAATTATGAAATTCGTTACTAGAAAATTGTATAAAAGTTGTGAGAATAGAAGGTTTGATCATAGGAAATTAATATAACCCTATCCGATGCAAAAATGATTGTAAAGAAAAACAAAAGTCACGGGCTTATTTAGAAAAAAGAAAAAATTACATTCCATTTTCCAGTTATTAAAGTAATTCTCAAATCGCTAGGATCACAAAGGATAGGCTTTGGTTGACTGAGGTCAGCCTTAACGCTTTTCTCCTCTACATTCTTAGAAATTTTGGTTTCACTATAAATACTCGGTATATAACAAACTTATAAGTGTTCTTGCATTACCAATCCAATTAAGCACACGCTGACAATATAAATACTCTCATCTCATGGAAAGAGTTCATTCTCTCAGGATGATGAGCAGATTTCTCTTACTCCATTGTTTGATTCTTATTTCCTTATTTATCGCAGCTGCAACAGCCAACAGAAGTACTATTACCACAGACCGAGATGCTCTGCTTGCCATGAAAGCTCACATAACTCATGATCCAAATCCAATTTCTTCGCCAAAATTGGAATACAGGTACTCCTGTCTGCAACTGGACAGGCGTCACTTGTGATGTCCATAGCCATAGAGTCACAGTCTTGAATATTTCCCGTTTAAATCTCACCGGCACCATCCCTTCTCAACTCGGGAATCTTTCGTCTCTTCAATCACTCAATCTGAGTTTTAATCGACTTTCTGGTTCCATTCCCTCCGCCATCTTCACCACGTATACACTGAAACATGTTAGTCTCGGTGAAAATCAACTCTCTGGGCAAATTCCTACAAATATTTGTAGTAATCTTCCTTTTCTTGAATTTTTTTCTTTGACCGGAAACATGTTCCATGGCGGAATACCGTCCACTCTATCAAATTGCATATATTTGCAAAAATTAGGTTTGGTAAACAATAATTTCTCGGGGGCCATACCTAAAGAAATCGGCAATTTGACCAAATTTAAGATATTATATCTTGGCGGTAACAGGCTCCAAGGTGCGCATGATCACGAAGTTTAATTATGAAAATTGTTGCATAGTTGTAGTATGAATAATGTTCTATAATACAGTTTACACACGTTGATTAATTTGCAGGAGAAATTCCTCGAGAGTTTGGCAATCTTGCCGACTTGGAGTGGATGTCGTTGGCAGGCAACAATCTCCAAGGCATGATTTTAAACTTTTTGCAATTTTATTTTAGCTATGCTTGCTTCTGTATTAATTCGTTTGTTTATTAATTATGCAATGATTTATTGCTTTTCTTTCAGATAGAGACAAAGCTCCATGTCTCCCCTCACTCATTTCATTCTTTAATTTATGCAGATAAAAATAAAAATAAAATCTTTTGTAATTTTCTTTTGTCATATTGCCACATCCGTTTTGAAGCTCCCAATTAAGTCGATGAATTAGAATGATGCTTCACTCTTATTCTTGTCAGCCCAATTCTTATATAATTGAAGAGTAAATTGTTATTATGATATTTGTCAGCCAATAAATTCTTTTTTTCGCCCCAAATATGAGTGATCAAATTGTTTATATATAAATGTACTTAATTTGCAGGAGGTATTCACGGAATTGGGGAATCTTACAAAATTGGAGATATTACAGCTGTTCATGAATAACTTATCCGGTAACTTTCTATGATATATATATATATATATATATATATATATATATATATATATATATATATATATAATATATATGAGACATCTTCCGCTTCTTAATTAATAGATTTCAAGTCTCTCATTATAAATTCTCATATGAGGATGTGTCGTTACCTCTATCTAACATTATTCCGTTTTTTATTAGAAATTAGTTTGTGTTAATTCAAAATTCTGTAGCATTTAAAAAAATTAAAAACACGTGGAATAAATTGTTAATCTTTCTTCTTTACTGAATTTGGATTTCTCAAAAATAATCTTGACAAGTATGCTTCACTAATGATATGCATGTGTGACAACTTCATAAAATATTTTACATGGAATCACTAATTATCTCTAAAGATGCCATCAGTGATACATAATTTCTTAACAAGCACCATACCAAAAGAAATCGACAATTTTATTAATCTCAAAGAGTTACATCTTCACTGCAATTATGACATAAATTTTTAGTCATCAATCGCATAATATTTTATCTTAACTGATGATGATGTTCAGTCTTGGAATTTATAATATCTTGAAGGTTAGTAGCTTTGAAAATAAGAAATTGTTCATTTGCTAAAAAGTTAACTTAGTATTTAAGTTTTTCACTTGAAAATTTTGAAAAAAGTGTTGAGAACTAGCCCTCCTGAGTATTTCAGCGGATAAATATGAAAAATGGGCTAGAAGAAATTATTTTACTGCAATAAGAGTTAGAAAGAGAGGAGAAGTACAGTACTCATGACTTAGGCTTTGCTGTGTGTGCTTATTCTACTTGGGCTTTGGGCTTGATTACACGGTCGAACGCTTACACCTGTTATAATAATGGGCTTTTGCTTTCGCCAGACATCTGATAATTTCCTAACCTTCCAATTAGGTTATAGCAATTTAAATATAAATAATAAAGCATACTAAAGCTAGCATTGGTGTATGGATGAGTGGTGTAAAAAGAGGATCTGTTTTCATGTATTATTTATTCTCTAAAACATATCTGAATACAATTCTTTCAAAATACCGAGAAATAGTACATGAAATCGAAATATTTTATTAATGAGAATTAGTATACTCATTGTAGTAGAACATATAAAATAGATTATAAATTCATTATTCTTTAGAAGCAAATCTGATTATAATTCCTTGAAATTAAGTTTGTCATTAAATGATTTCAGAGCCATACCAAAAGAAATCGAATTTGACCAAACTCATGAATTATCTCTATGAGCTCCAAGGTGCGCATGATCACGAGTTTAATTATGAAAATTGTTGCATAAGTTATATGGATATCCTTGATAACCGCAAAAGCAAACAAAAATCAAATAAAAGTTAACGAGACTCGAATATCCTAAAACCCGAAAAGGAATGGTAATGGTATAATATGGATTCTAGGTATTTCGGGACTCAACATTTATGGTTAATTTACAACTCTTTGTTGGATAGTCTCAGAAAATTGCTTTATATTAGGGTGGGGAAAATAATGTCTTTAATTTCAGAATCCAGATTGGGCCCAATTAGACTTATAGCTCATTTTGCCAATTAATAATAATGAATAAATTACACGTCCGAACACTTACAGCCTAGACATTGTGCTTTCACTTTCACCACACATTTGATAATTTCTTAGCCTTCCCAATTAGATTATAGCAATTTATATATAAATAACTAAAGCATACAAAAGCCACCATTGATGTACGGATGAGTGGCGTCAAAAGTGTATCTTGTTTTATTTATTATTGTTCTATGATACAAATATGAATAATGGAATATAATGCTTTGAAAATACCGATAAACTTGCACATGAAATCGGAAAATATTTTACTGCAATAAGAATTCATATATTCATTGTAGTAGCACATATAAAATAGACTATAAATTTAATTTTAAAATACATTCTTATCTTCATATAAATTTTACATTACTGATTTAAATTAACATTAAAATATGTTGTTTCTTTCACTATGTTATTTTATTTACACAATGATGTGACTATTGGAATTAATAATACTTATAATTATTTTGTAAAATTTAATACTTTGTTAACATTTTATCTACATATAATAATTAAACTGAAACTTGTATTTAAAAAATTCTAGTTACGCATATTCATTTCATGACATAAAAGTGTATATTTATGCTAATTTACCATTATCAACAAAATGCTTTGAGACAAATAATCTAATTTATATTTTTATATTTAAAATACTTGCATTTATTATATTTTGAAAAAAATTTATTTGCAATTATTTTAAACAGTTCGATTCAAATTTTCGTAGTTATTAAAGTCATAGGGTATAAATGTATAATAGTCAAAAACAGACTTGTATGATCATTTTTCAATGTATAAATTTTCTTAGTTAGTAGGAAAAATTAGAAATTGTTGATTTACTCATAAATAAATTTAATGTTTAGCATTTCAATTTTGGAAAACTTGAACTAAATGTTGATAACTTCGAATCGGTCGAGCCGAGTTTCTCTTCCTTGACCCACGGACCCATTGAAAGTTCTATTCGAATTGAGTTTCCCGGTGCTTATAAAAAGCATTTCTTTTCCTTGTTGCAGTAATTTATTCACAAATGAGTTTATTAGCATCGAAGTTACCTGAGAGTCTGAGACCATGCTAGTAGGAGAAATTTGAAAAGAAATTATTTTACTGAATTAATTTATTTTCTCTTCTTGTAACTGAAATACTACTTTTTTTTTGGGCTATCACTGGGGCTTGATTTACTTTAATAGTAAGCCAACTTAGGCATTTTTTACTTCTCACCACACAATTTGATCTTTTAATTCGTTTTAACCACATAATCTATCTATCTCACCTATTGCTTACTTAAATCTCATGCATATTTTACCTACTAATTTTTATAAATATTAGTCAAATATATTTTATTACGCTTTCTCTAGAATCGCTCCAAATGTGTACTATTAATACTTAACCCTCCTTTTTAATTTACCGTCTGCATCTATCACTTAAGTCAGATATATATTTTACCTATATTTTACCCCCAAAAAATATAAAAATAAAAGAAAAAATAATATGTGTAGTAATTTGCATATAACTAATAAAGCATTGACGGTAGCCTTTTCAATACTTCACGAGTGGCTTTTTCTTGTGTGTTAGTGCTTGTACTAATTGTGTAGCGTATAAATGAAATTTTATTATTAAAAGTGCCCATTTTTAGATATTACTTATTATTTGAAAATAATCTGAATATAATTTTTGAAAATATAGGGAGATACCACTTGAAATTGGTAATCTCCAAAATCTGAGAGTTGGACCTTCAAAAACAAATTAATTCTTGTCCAGTTGCAATCTTTAATGTGTCAACACTCAAATTACTTGGCTTCAAGATAATTCTCTCTGAAAGTCTTTCGTCCATCACACGTCCACTTCCAAATCAAGAGCTTGTTTCAGGGGTAATAATTTCATGGCACAATTCCTCGTTTCATCTTTAATGCTTCTAAGCTCTTCTATACTAAATTGGAAGAGAACTCATTCTCATTACCAACACATTTGGCAACTTAAGAAACCTTGAGTGGCTTAATTTACAAGATAATTATTTGACATCTTCAACTCATTTGAGCTTTTCTATCCTCAAGCTGTCAAATTGCAAGTCTTTAACATTTATTGGCTTATCAAATAATCCACTGATGGCATTCTTCCCAAGACGCTCTATCGAAATCTTTCTCATTCTTTGGAAGATTTTGAAATGCACAATTGTAACGTTAGTGGTGACATCCCCGAAGAGATCAAGAATTTGACCAACTTGATAACCATTGATTTAGGAGGCAATAAATTGAATGGATCGATTCTGATTACTTTTAGCAAATTACAAAAGCTTCAAGGTTTGGTTCGATGATAACAAATTAGAAGGATCAATCCCAAATGATATTTGTCGTTTGGGTCGAAATAGAGATAAATTGGAGTTGGGTGGCAATAAGCTTTGGGATCAATCCTATGCTTAATAACTGATTGCTCGAGGATACTTGAGTTCCAATGAGTTAACTTCTATTCCATAACTTTTGGAACCTTAAGGATATCTTTGTACCTCAACTTTTCTTCAAATTTTTCTTGGCCCACTCCCATTAGAGATTGGAATTTTGAAGGTTTTGGTTGAATTGATTTTCGATGAATAATTTTTCAGGCATTATCCCAAAAGAAATTGAGGCCTAAAATATCTAGAATATCTCTTCTTGATATAATAGATTACAGGATCGATTCCTGATTCATTTGGTAATTTGATAAGTTTGAAATTCTTGAATTTGTCCAATAATAATCTCTCAGGGCAATTCTGCATCTTTAGAGAAACTCTATATCTTGAAGATCTAAATCTTTCTTTCAACAAGCTTGAAGGAGAAATCTGTGGGAGGATCTTTTGAAACTTCACCTGAATCATTTGAAGGAAATGAATTGTTATGTGGTTCACCTAATTTACAAGTCCCGCCATGCAAATCTAGCATCCACCACACATCATGGAAAATTTCTCTTCTCGGGATTGTCTTGCCATTGAAAGTACTACATTAATGATAGTAGAGTCATTGGTGATCCTGATATCGAGAGGAAAAACAACCATCGAATGATGCTAATATGCCACTAGTAGCAACGTGAGAACATTTTCATACCTAGAACTTTGTCGAGCAACATGGATTCAAGGTGAAAACAATCTAATCGTGAGGAGGGTTCGCTACTTTATAAGGCAAGACTTGGGATGGGATGGAGGTTGCAAGAAGGTCTTCAATTTGCAAATGTAAGAAGCATTTAAGAGTTTCGATATTGAATGTGAAATAATGAAAGTATTCGCCATCGAAACCTTATCAAAGTTATTAGCTTGTTCAAATGAAGAGTTTAAAGGGTTGGTATTAGAATACATGCCTCGAGGAAGTTTGGAGAAGCATTTGTATTCGATAATCGCATTTTGGATATTTTCAAAGACTGAACATAATGATAGATGTTGCATCGCTTTGGAATATCTGCACTTTGGTTGTTCAACTCAAGAATTCATTGTGACTTAAAGCCCAAAGAATGTATTGTTAGATGATAATATGGTTGCTTATTTCAGTGATTTTGGCATCAAAGCTCTTAATTAGAAAGATCAGTTCTATGACTTCGACAAACACTTGCCACAATAGGTTATATAGCACTGTGTTTGTTCAATATAAATATTTTCTATTTCTTGTAAACTTCCTAATAAGTTATTTATGTTTCATAATCTTCATTAGATGAGGAAATTATTATTAATGATATATCTTACTATGTAAATGTTGCAATTCATAGAGTATGGAAGAGAAGGACCTAGTATCCACAAATGGAGATGTTTATAGCTTGGAATTATGTTAATGGAAACTTTAGGGAAGAAACCCAAATGAAATTTTTAATGGAGAAATGACATTAAAGCATCAAGTTAATGATTGGCTACCCATTTCCACTATGGAAGTTTGATGCTAATTTGCTAAGCCAGAGGGCGTACATTTGTTGAAAAGGAGCAATGTGTGTCATTTGTCTTCAATTTGGCCATATGGCGTAATACGTGGAATCTCAGCAGAATCAATGCAAAAGAAATTGTAACAAAGCTCTTAAAAATTAGAGACTCATTACTTAGAAATGTTGGAGGCAAACGTATAAGAACACCAAATTTAAATTGATTCTACCCCTCCATTGCTTGCTATCCTTTTCAGAGACTTGAACGGTTATCCTTCATACCAGTTTTGTTGATATGTTTTGTTATTGCTCTTGCTCATGTTTGTTTCTCTATTTCTTTAATTTGCATGCATGTATTTTTGGTTCTCTTTTATGTTTTTGTTGGTTTGTATGTAGTTTGTTTTTAGGGGTAAGGTTGATTATGTCCTCCCCTAATTAGACGTATCCTTTTTATGTTTATTCAATAAAGCTTCTCTAATACTATCGAGGTTCATCAAAAGAAAAATTTTAATTAATTTTCTTTTCTTTGACAGGTAATGAAATTCTAATCTTCATAGTGAATAACTTCAAAATAGAGTGTAAGAGTATTAGTAGTTATGGTTGTTTTTTGAACCTGGAGTCAAGAGCAATTTAACAGCAAAAAACAAGTCTCTTGTATTATAGGCAAAATTCTTTTCATTAATCTTATTTGTCTACATGTTCTCCTATTTTCTCCATTAATCGTCAATCAAGGTTTCATGCTTCCTCTTTGATAAAGGAAAATATTACTCGCGAATATTTAAAATTTTCAATTTGACATGAGAGACTGTTTTGCCAGCCATCTGATAAAATGGATATGAGTGGAGTTTTCAATCATTACCTCCACCAAAATCCTTACAACGCCACTTTTTAATATTATTTTTTAAAATACATTCAGTTTAATTTAAAAAAATAAATCCATTTGTTAAATTTAATCTTTTTCTCATAAATTTCAACCTAAAAATATATTTCTTTTAAATTTTTATTATAAAATACTTACAAGTTCTAAACTATTAAATTATTTTCTTCTTATTATATAGTTTATATCTCCATAACTCTAAATTCTATAATTTCTTAAAAATATTTTTAATTTAAAATATAAATATAAAAATATAGAATGGAGTGAGTATAAAAAACTTGTTAAAATAATAATTCTTTTAAGTATTTAACTGAATTTTAAATTAAAATAAGAAATAAATTATTTTTTGGGAAATATTTAACATACCCCAAATAAATTGACATTTTGCAATCATATCCCCAAAAACTTGATTTGTTGCAACCCAATTCCTTTATTTTCTCAGTTAAGTTTAACGGTGAGAGGGTAAATTAAAGTTTATTCCTAAATTACTTAATGAAATTCTCTTTATTGCAATTGAAATAAAAATCTTAAAAAATTAAAGGAAAATAATAGTGGTATAATGTATATGTAATAAGAAATTTTTTATTGCAATTGAAATAAAATCTTAAAAAATTAAAGGAAAATAATAGGGTGACAAATGTACATGTAATAAAGAAATTTTTTATTGCAATTGAAAATTAAAGGAAAATAATAGTGGTGACAATGTACATGTAACATCAATAAATTTTATGACATCTATAATAAGACAACTATAGTGAGATTACTCTTATTTAATTGAATTATATATAATAAAATTAGTTTAACAAAATCTAACCCGTTAGTATTCCATATCACATGATTAACGTATTTAAAAAATCTTAGCTGTTCCGTCGCTTGTTTTAAACACTGCAGCAACAACCGGTATAAAAAAGAATGAGCTCATTTAATGGGAATTTTTCTCATTGGTCTATTTCTCTTCGCACCTTAGGTTCCTCTAACAAACTTAAAAGATGTTCCCCATCCCACGTGTCTCCAAATCTTCGTATTTCCAAACAAACACCTGCCAAATAGAGAAGAGGATGGCTTTTATTGCAAACTGTATGAACGTTATGGCCATGGGACATTGGATCAAAATCAAACCAATGGATTGTAAAGCAAAATTACGGATTAAAAATTCAACCAATTGAATCGGTTTGGTGTCACTTAAAAAATAAATAATATATAAAACAACACAATTATCATATTAATGAGCCACTATTAAATTCATTCAGTCAGTATTTTTCTTTTTCCATTTTCAATGAATGCTTAATATGGAAAACAATATGTCCCATTGAGCATTGTTTAAATCATTCCCTAGTTTGTTTAACACGCAAAGAATATTCTTATTCGGCTCGGCAGCCAATCCGTTAAAATTTGTTAAAATTCATTTAAGTGATGACTGTGATATGACTCGATCAATAGTTTAATTTGTATAATTTATAAAAATTTGGGCTTCAAGTAATGTAGATAGAATGGTTAATTATTTTAATATTCAGATAAATTGATATATGTCATTATATTATGAGTGGATGAAATATCCAATAGAAAAAAATGTTTGTATTCATTTTAGTGGGAATCTATTTAGTTTAACTTATCCATAAAAATGATTGCCGACTTATCTTGTTTCTCATTTTGTTTAATTTTCATAAATTTGACTCACAATTAATTGTGAGTGAAGAATTTGTTGTAAAAAATCTGGTCTTACATTTATTTTGTAGGATTTAAAAGATTAAAAAATTTAATAAATATAATTTTATGTTCAAACTAAATACTTAGCATTGTCGCTTTATAAATAAATCATTTTTGCTTCCAAACTGTTATTTGTATTTTACTTTTTTGTTTCTCTTCATAAAGATTTTCTTTTTTTTCTTTTTTCCATTCACATTTCTTACATTTTCCCCGACTACCAAACACCACTAATCCTTGATTTTCTAGAGTATTAACTGTCCGCTTTACAAACATAGACCTACTGCTTGTCTAAATACTATCAAGAAACAACATACTCTATCGCAGGATCTCTTCGCTTATTGACTTTTGACTTGTGAACGGGCTAATTAAAGGGCATTCTTTCTTCAAGTAAGAATGCAAATAAAGTACTATCCATGAGACACTTTAAAAATTATTTTACATCAAAATGATAATAATCATAATAATCGGTTTAGTGTAACCCCATTATTACTAGTGACTGTCCGATTGTCTTCTTCTTTCATTGACTTCAAGAATCGTGACTTCTAAGTTGGGTTAAGGATCTACAAAAATAAGTTAGAACTCCTATGTTGATGCCGAAAACCTCAACAAATGAATTTGTTTCTTTTAGGGAATTACAGCGAATCAAGCTCAATCAATGATTGTAATTTTTGTACCAATCGAAAACACGATACCACGGGGTTCCTGCACACCCTCCGAAAGTTTAAATTGTGTATAAAGAGATAAAATGAAAGGGAAGAATTGTAAATGAGTTCAAATAAAGGAATTTTCCGAGAGAAACTCAAATGGTAGGAATGTTAAGGCTCTAGATAGGTCACTTGTAGAGTTTTTGGTCTCATTTTTTGCTAACCCTTCACCGATGCGCTTCTTCGCTTAAATAGACTCTTGTCGATACGGTTACCTCCTTAACTTCAACTTTCTTCAGCCAAGTGGTTGTCGCTTGGAGGGTTTAAATCAAATCACACAACTTCCTATAAATTAGACCTTCTTAACTAGCAATTTTCCATGTCATTAATTTCGTGTCGGATAAGAGAATTTCAAGGTCGGACTTCACTTTCAGATCAGATGAATTTCTCAGTTGCTCATATAGCTGTGATGTTGTACTCTTAACTAAGGACATTCACATAGATCTTAGGTCGGACTTGTAAACCAGGTCGCCAACATAGGCTGCAGTTTATTATCTTAGGATCAATACCGAGGAAAGTCATTGCCGGTGTTGGAAAACTAATAGAAAAATTCTTTCAAAAACCCAACAACCTATAAAGCATGGATAATTAATTAATGGAATGCACATCTCATCTTTACCATTCTCTTTGTCATTTTCATAATTCAGCTGTTTATTAATAAAGTGGATAAATTTATCTTTTAATAATATGTTTCTTGGCTGTTTTTTGTGTATTTTTGTGTACAATTTTGTGCAAATAGCATTATTCATTAGTAATTAGTTTGAGTGCTCTAATTTCTTCTAACAAGTAGCTCATTTTAGCTTAGGACATGTAACTAGTATTTTATGTTTCTGTTAATCTTTAATAAAGATTTTCTATTTTTTTTTCCTTTCACTTTCTTCCATTTTCCCCGACTCCCAAACACCACCAATCCTTGATTTTCTAGAGTATTAGTTTCTTTTCGACAAACGCATAACTGTTGTTTGTCTAACTACTTTCAAGAAATAACGTAGTCTGTGGTTTATTGACTTGCGAACGGGGCTAATTAGTCACGGTCCGATTGTCTGACTTCTCCATTGACTCGGTCAATTCACGACCTTGACCTGCACAGTTGATACAACCGACTTCTCCATTTGAGGTGCACAAAACTTTCTTGAGTCATTTTGTTTGGTGATGATGAATTGGATGTCAGTTCATGAGTTTCATGATGAAGAGGACCAAAAACATTATTTTATTATTTAAAGAAGACCAACAATTATTTCGATGGTCATTTTATTATTATTATTTTTAAATATCCAAATGGTGAAATTTTCCAGAATTAAGGTGCTTGACTTCTTTATACAGAATTACAAAGCAAAAAAATTAAGAAACTAAATACTCGTCATCCAAGTGAGAAGAGATTGGGTTGTTGATACATTAAATAAAAGAAAAATCAATTAAAAGAACAACAATTCAATAATTTCATTCTCAATCATATCAAAAAATAAAATTTACTGTACATTGTTGTTCGGTTCTGTAAAGAAAAAAATTATTAGGATTTGCAGTTTTTTAGTGTAATTTTCAAGTTAATTACAGTTTGGTCTGAAGGTTAAGCACATGGATCATAATCATAGTATGCTCTAAGGAAGGAGCACAGTTCATTGGCTGCACTCAGTTTACAGAATATTTGGATTCAAGACTGTAGGTTGTTGCTGATGCAACTTGCAAGGCTGTTGTTGTGTAACTGTATGCCATGCTGGCAAGTGTGCTATAACATATTGTTGGAGATAGTACCAAAGATTGTAAACTAATTAGTACTGAAACTATTTGCACAAAAAAATTGCACAAAATAAATAGAATGAGAATACTTATGCAAAAAAATAAGATTAATAAAGTGAATAAATTTATCTTTTTAATAAAATATTTCTAGTCTTTTAGTGTTTTGTGTATTTTGTGTACGTGCAAATAACATTACTCATGAGTAATTATGTTTTATGTTTCTATTACTTTCTAATAAAGATTTTCTCTGTTTTTGTTTTTTTTTTCCCTTTACCTTCTCTTTCCATTTTCCAACTCCCAAACACTACTAATCCTTGTTTTTGGTTTTTTTCCCCTTGAACGGGCCAATGTTGGTCTAACTGCATGCTTTCATGAAACAACGTACTCTGCGGTTAAAATTAATTGATCATTTTATTTGTTGATAATGAATTGGTCAAGTCATGAGTTTGATGATGCACAGGACGAAAAACGTTATTTTATTATTTAAAATATGACTAACAATTATGTTGATGGTCATTTTATTATTTAAAATATGCAAATGGAATCTTACCGAACTATAGTGCTTGACTTCTTCATACAGTGCTTGACTTCTTGTACAGAATTATAAAGTGAAAGAAATTACGAAATTAAATACTTTTCATGCGAGTGGGGAGATTAAGGATCACATTACATAAAAGAAAAATAATATAAAAGTACAACACTAATAATATTCTCATTCCTAATCATATCGATGCGAAAATTCTGTATATTTGTGAAATAACTATTGATTTCACTTGTAATTACTTTTTAAAAGTAACGTAAACATTTTATTTTATTTGCATTCGAGCTTTCTTTCTTTTTCGCTGGCCTTTACTCTTGACCGTATTTTCATGTATATTCAATATGAATCCTCTGCAAGTTTGTGGCAGTTTGGTTTTACGAACTTTTGTAGAATTGCATGAAGATGACGCTTTTATAGACATTTTTCTTTTCTTTTTTTTCTTCAGTGAACATATTAAAATTTAGTTTTTGTCATCATGACTAGAACAGTAAATGAAAATAGTCCTCATTTCGACGATTGACAAAAATGTTGTACTCATACCGATTAATGGACAATTGATTTCGTCTTCTTAAAAAATTATTATTGCAGTGAGGTAATTGGATCGAAGATGGACGATTTCCATTTGCCTAACCTAAGTGATAAGAATTTTCATATGGGACATAATCTGATTTATTTTGCTTGACTGTATTCCAAGAGACAGTATATCTACTAAATGAAACAAATCTTGCTTTTCTAGAGAAATAATGCAATATGCAATTATGCATGAAGGTGCGCATCCATGTGAGAAAGTTGACGAAAGCTTCTTTTCAGTATTGAAGTGCAATCCACAGCGGAACATTCTGATAAACCAATGGAATGTAAGCAAAATTACCGATTAAACTAAATTGAAAACCAACTAGTTGAATCAGTTCAGTGTCACTAAAGAAAAAAAAATTATATATATATATATATATAACAACACAATTATCATATTAATGAGGCACTGTTAAATTGAATATTTTTTTTTTCATTTTAATGAATGCTTAATATGACAAACAATCTGTTTCATTGAGCACTGTTTAAGTGATTCAATGAAAATGAATACTTCTATACAAAACAATTATTCCCTTGTTTATCTGACACACAAAGAACTTTCTTGCTCAGCTCGGCGGCCAATTCTTTAAAGTTTGTTAAAATTCAGTCAATTGATGAATGAGACATAACCCGATAAATCGTTTAATTTGTGTAATTGATAAAAAATTGAACTTCAAATAATATAGATAGAATGATTAATTTTTTCAATATTTAGATAATTGATATATGTCATGTTATTATGAGTGAAAGAATGAAGTGTCTGATAGAAAACACAATGTTTATGTTTGTATCAAAAATTTTAAGTCCGAATCTATTTAGTGTGTAGGATATAAATAAAAATAGTTACCAACTTGTCTTGTTTCTCACTTTGTTTAATTTTCATAATTTGACTAAGGATTAATTATGAGTCAAGGGTTTATTGGAAAAATATGATCTTTCATTTACTATTAAAGATTAGGTGATTTAATTATTTAATGGTCGTTCAATTTATTGATTACCAAATTCTAGGATCGCATGTAGATTATACTTTATATATAAACAAACACTGTCAACAAGCATTAAATGTCATTTGACGCATGAAAGACAATTAGTCCCATTTTTGTCCTGTTTACTTGAACACCACTAATTCAACTAATTCCAACAATTTATCCAAAAAATATAGTTACTCTTTTTTTTTTTTCCGATCTGTTAATGAATGCTCCTACTCCTATCGGTTCTATATCCAACTGACCTCAGAAGCTAATTCGCGTGGGCTTTGTTGGAATAATGGTATCGATTGAATTAAGGAAAGAGGTCTTCGTGTCGTGGACAGCTCAACCGAAGAGAGCAGATGAATATCTTATGTGAAATTCATTGATGAATGCCCTTTGCAGAAGCAGGAAATAACGTTATTCTTTAACACTATCACAATCTAATTTTAAAAAAATAAAGTTATTCTTTAAATTTCGCATTACTATTCCTACTTTTCTTGTTATACTACTTAATGGCACTGGTGAAGTTTCCTCGAATTATCAAACAAAAAGCAAAATAGTTCAATATCTGCTGTCCCACTGAGCATTGTTAAATTCATACCATAACATGAGTACTTATATTAAAAACAATCGGTCTCATTGCGTGCTCTTTCATTGACATAGGCAATTTGCTGTCAACTTGTGGCACTTTTTATGAATTTTCAAGACGGGTGAATTTTCAAATTTAAAAGAAAAAATACATAAATGTAATTTCAATTTATCCAAAATTTGAGTTTCAAGGAATACAACATTTATTATATGTCATGTTAATATAGAGAAGAAAATTTTAAAACTTTTTTGATGAATAAAAGTATTTTCTGATAAATATTTCACAATCAAATTTAAAAAAATTTCACTCCTCTTGGTACATAATTTAAGAATTTAACATTATAAATTAATCTTTTAATCAAAGTAATAATCTCTCCTCGGTCTGCAAATGCTAAAATTTAATATTATATCCATTGACAATATTTGCTCCAAATTACGAAAATAAAATTTCTAACAAAATTATGGAATTCGTTACTAGAAATTTGTATAAAAGTTGTGAGAATAGAAGGTTTGATCATAGGAAATTAATATATCCTATCTAATGCAAAAATGATTGTAAAGAAAACAAAGTCATGGGCTTATTTAGAAAAAGAAAAATTACATTCCATTTTCTCCAGTTATTAAAGTAATTCTAAATCGCTAGGATCACAAAGGATAGGTTTTGGTTGACTGAGGTCAGCCTTAACGCATGCCGGTCTTTTTCTCCTCTACATTCTTAGAAATTTTGGTTTCACTATAAATACCGGTATATAGCAAACTTATAAGTGTTCTTGCATTACTAATCCAACTAAATACGCTTACAATATAAATACTTCATCTCATGGAAAGAGCTCATTCTCTCATGATGATGAGCAGATTTCTCTACTCCATTGTTTGATTCTTTATTTCCTTATTTATCGCGGCAGCAAATAGCCAACACAGTTCCTACTATCACGGACCAAGATGCTCTGTTGGCCCCAAAGGCTCACATAACTCATGATCCGACCAATTTCTTTGGCCAAGAATTGGAACACAAGTACCCTGTCTGTAATTGGACAGGCGTCGCTTGTAGAAGTCCATAGCCAGAGAGTCACAGTCTTGAATATTTCAAGCTTAAATCTCACAGGCACCATCCCTTCTCAACTTGGGAATCTTTCTTCTCTGCAATCACTCAATCTCAGTTTTAACTGACTTTTTGGTTCCATTCTCTCCGCCATCTTCCCACATATACACTGAAATATGTTTGTCTCCGTGGAAATCAGCTCTCCGGCACTTTCCCTTCTTTCATCTCCAAATAAGTCTTCTTTTACAACATCTTGATCTTTAGTAGCAATGCACTGTCTGGTGAAATTCGTGCAAATATTTGCAGTAATCTTCCTTTTCTGGAGTAATTTTGCTTTCTTCAAAAAACATGTTGTATGGCGGCATACCGTCCACGCTATCAAATTGCACATATCTGCGAACGTTAGATTTTTCATAATGATTTCGGAGGCCATACTCTAAAGACATCGGCAATTTGACCAACCTATGAATTATATCTTGCCGTAATAGACTCTAGCAGTGAGTAATCGGAGTTTAATTATGAAAATTGTTCCATAAGTTGTATTATGAATAATGTTCCATAAGATAATTTACACGCGTTGATTAATTTGCAGGAGAAATTCTCGAGAATTTGGCAATCTTCCTGAATTGAGCTGATGTCGTAGCAGCAAACAATCTCCAAGGTATGATTAGAAACTTTTGCAATTTTTTCTAGCCTCTGCTTGCTTCTGTATTCATTCGTTTGTTCATTAATTATGCTATGATTTATTGTTTTTCTTTCAGATGGAGATAAAGCCCATGTCTCTCCCTCACTCATTTCATTTCTTAATTTATGCAGATAAAAAAATTGTTTTGTAATTTTCTTTGTCATTTGCTACCTGTTTTGAAGCTCCCTCAATTAAGTCGATGAAATGAATGATGTTTCATTCTTATTCTTGTCAGCCTAATTTTATATAATTGAAGAGTAAACACAGTTATTATGATATTCGTCAGCTAAATTCTTTTTTTTTCCCCCCAAATATGAGTGATCAAATTGTTTGCATATATATATGTACTTAATTTGCAGGGAGGTATTCCACATGAATTGGGGAATTTTGCAAAATTGAGATCTTAGAGCTGTTCTTAGAATAACTTGACCGTAACTTTCTTTACGAGTATATATATGAGACATCTTCCGCTTTCTTAATTAAAAGATTTTAAGCTCTCATTATAAATATAAATTCTCATATGAGGATGTAGTTATCACTATCTAACATTATTCCGCTTTTTTATTAGAAATTAGTTTATGTTAACTCAAATTCCATAGCATTTAAAAAAAAAAATTAAAACACGTAGAATAAATCGTCAATCTTTCTTTCTTTACTGAATTTGGATTTCTGCAAAAATTATCTGCACAAGTATGGTTCACTAATGATATGCATGTGACAACTTCATAAAATATTTCACTAATTATCTTAACATAATTGAGATGCCATCAAATGCGATACATAATTTCCTAATAAGCACCATATACCAAAAGAAATCAACAATTTTAATATTAAAGAATTACATCTTCACTGCAATTATGGCATAATTTTTCATCTAAAAAATTTTAGTCATCAATCGTATATATTTTATCTTAACGTTGATGTTCAATCTTGAATTGATAATATCTGAGGTTAGTAGCTATTAAAAAATTAGAATTGTTTATTTACAAAAAGTTAACTTAGTGTTTAAGCTTTTCAATTGAAAATTTTGAAACAAATGTTGAGAACTGGTCCTCCTTAGAATTTCAGCGATAAATATGAAAATAGATCATGAAAAAATTATTTTACTGAAATAATAGTTAAAAAGAGAGGAGAAGCAAAGATCATGACTTGGGCTTATGTGTGTCCTTATTTTATCCCACTATTGGTACTAATAATATTTATAATTACTTAGTAAAAATATAAATTTAATACTTGTTAACATTTTGCCCATCTAATGATAATTAAACTGAAACTTGTATTTAAACATTTGAGTTACATTTATTTCATGACATAAAAGTGTATATTTATACTAATTTTACCATTATCAATAAAATGCTTTGAGACAAATAATCTAATTTGAGATATTATTATATTTAAAATACTTGCTTTATTATATTTTGAAAAAATTTATTTGCAATTATTTTAAACCTTTGGATTCAAATTTTTCTTAGTTATAAATGTAAAATAGTCAAAACATATTTGTATGATCATTTTCAATGTATAAATTTTCTTGGTTAGTAGGAAAATTAGAAATTGTTGATTTACCTATAAATAAATTTAGTCTTTGCATTTCAATTTTGGAAAATCCTGAACCAACTAATTGTTGATAACTTTAATCGGCTTGTGCCGCTTCTTGCTTCGCTTCCTTGTCCCACGCCTATTGAAAGTTCTATTTGAATCTGAGCTTCTTTTCATCACCAAGCTACCAATACCCCAACTAAGCAAATGAGCTTGATTATTTGAAGGCTCAGAGTCTAAGACCATGTTAGTAGATAAATTGAAAAAGAAATTATTTTACTGAATAATTTATTTTAGTCTTACAATTAAAGGTCACTTTTTTTTTGGCCATCACTGCTTGATTTATTTTAAGAGTCGCAGCCAATCACTTATAGGCTTTTTTACCACCACAATAATTTAATTTTTAATCGTTTTAACCATAAGAATGTATTCATTCTTACTTAAATCTTATTATGTTTTACCTACTAATTCTTTACAAATATTAATCAAATATATTTATTATGATTTCTCTTGAATTCACTTGAAACAGTACCTATTAATACTGCCAAACCTCCCTTTAATTTACTCTGCGTAATCTATCTACATTTAAATCAGAAGAGAAATGATTTCAGTAGTTTAACGTAAAAAAATAGTAAAATAAAAGAAGAATAGTATCAGATATAACTAAGAAACATTGATAGTAGTCAATATTTCATGAGTGGCTTTTCTTCGTGTTAGTACTGTAATGTTCTTGCAGTATAAATGACCTTTGTTTGATGAAATTATACCGCTTTTCACTATTTATTATTTGAAATAACCTAAATATAATTCTATTAAAACATGTGAAGATAACACTTAAAATCTGCAACTCAAACTGAGAAGTTGACATCGGTGATAATAAATTAGTTGGAAGCTGGTTCTCAATCAAATTTAATGTCAACACTCAAAATTCTTGCCTTCGCGATACCTTCAGATGTCTTTCGTCCATTGGATACGCTCACCTCCAAATCTTAACTTTTCGGTGGCACAATTTCAGTGGCACAATTCCTCGCTTCATCTTTAATGTCAAGCTTCTTGGCAATTAGATTTGAAGGTAACTCATTCTCCTCCGGTTTTATTCTAAATATCAAACTTAAGAAACCTTAATATTGGTTTTATCCGGCAATTATTTGACATCTTCAATCAAGAATTGTTTTCTGTCCTTGTCAAATTGCAAAGTTTTAAAGAGTTTTGACTTATCATATAACCATTAGTAGAATTCTTCCAAGACGACCGCCGGTAATCTTTCTATTCTTGGAAGAATTTAAATGTCTCAATGAACATTAGTAAGGCATCCTCAAGGATAAGCAACTAATCAACTTGAGAACCAATGGTTTTATGTAAATAAATCGAATTTATATCAATTCTGATTACTCAAAGAAATTAAGGTGCTTCAAGATTTGGGTCTTTAAAGATAACAAATTAAAGGATCAATCCCATATGATATTTGTAATTCAACAACCTGGGAGTAGAGATTGATTAGATGGGAATAAGTTTTCCGGATCATCCCTATGTTTCAAAGAATCCGGATTTCCTCCGAGGATAGTGTCGTTGTCCCACCCAGTTAACTTCATTCCCTAACTTTGGAACCTTATGATGGCACTGAACTCAACTTTTCACTCAAATTTTTAATTGCTCACTCCCATTAGATTGAAGTTTGAAGGTTTTAAGGAATTGATTTATCGAGGAATAATTTTTCAGGCTACATCCCCAACAGAAATTGAGGCCCAAAAATCTAGAATATCTCTTTTAGATATAACAGGATCGCAAGTGCCTGATTCCTAATTCATTTGGTAATTTGATAAGCTTGAAATTCTGAATTTGGCCCAATAATAATCTCTCTCGGGTTATCTCGCATCTTCAGAACTCCTTGGTATTCAAGATCTAAATCTTTCTTCAACTACTAGAAGGAAAATTCTAGAGATCTTTGAATTTCTCACTTAACTAGCTCAGGGAAATGAACCACATGGTTCACCAATTTACAAATCCGCCATGCAAAAAACTAGTATCCACCACAAATCATGGAAAATCTATTCTCTTAGGGATTGTTCCGCCATTGAGTACCACATTTATGATATAGTAGTCATTTTGTTAACCTAAGATAAGCCCATTAAAGGGGAAATCACCATCGAATGATGCTAATGGCCACTAGCATCATGAGGAATGTTTTCATATTCAGAACTATGTGCCAGCAACAGATGGAACGTAGTAAAACAACTAACTGTGAGTAGGGTTTGCTCACATAAGGTGCTCAGACGGATGGAGGTTGCAAGTGGAAGGTCTTCACTAAAATGTTACATTTAAGAGTCATGTTGAACGTGAAATCACAGTATTCGCCATCAAACTCTTTATCAAAGTTAGTGTTCAAATGAAGAGTTTAAAGCATTGTATTAGAATACATGCTTCACGGAAGTTCGAGAAGTACTTGTATTCAAGTAACTCCATTTTGATATTTTTTCAAAGATTGAACATAATGGACAGATACACCATTTAGGTGCTAGTAGAGAAGCAGAATCGGATTAACTAGCAATACGTAACTGAAACTAAAGTGAAAATGAT